>CP097510.1:12271692-12510692 GCA_023547065.1 Musa troglodytarum
TCGAGATGATTCTTTTACGAGCATCATCACGAAGAGTCTTTAAATTCTTAAATAGTGTGATGTGGAATTAAAGTCCTTAAATAGTAAAAAAGAATTTAGAATTTTCCCCCTTTAAGTTTCAGCAATCTCTCACAAAACACTTAAATTCTCTTCAAATACATAAATAATTAAAATAAATATTTAAATAAAAATATTTTTTTAAAATAAATATTATTAGTATGGTCAAATGAGGTGTTTTTCCAAAAACTTAATCTCGTTTAGTGAAGGAAACATCTACACAAAGAAGACATAGTGAACTAGATTTTAAACTATGTTCCTTTAATCCAGACTTTAACTGACTCACACATAGTATAAAATATGTCTTCATGAGTTATACATTAATTTTTTTATAATAAAAATCAGGCTTAGAGTTATTGGCCATACTTTTAATTGTTCAAGCCACCTAGCAAACCCATTCTCATTAAATTTTTTAGGTTTAATAGACTTGAGATTATCTAAAGCCATTACAAGATTTAGGATTAAGTTTAAGACAATAAAACAAATGCATAATATCTGTAAGTTCAAAAGTTTTTATGGTTATAAATCATGATTTAATGGAGCAGAAAAGTAGGTTAAGTAGATTTTTTGTTTCACCCTTTAAAATATTTGTTATGATGTTGGTTTAGGACACTTAGATTTCACAAACAAATTTTGATAATAATATAACACAATATAAATAGAAATATAATTGTATCATAATTAATAAATGCTATTTAGTGAATTATATTTTTTAATAAATAAAACTGAAGTGTACAGAATAAAGGAATATTATTAAAATTATTTTATCTTTAATATAAATTCAAAAATACAAATGGAAGGTGTAGCTAAAATTATCAACTTTTACAGCTAAATAAATGATGAAATAATTATGCAACCATTATAACAATAATGATATTTTTTTAATACAGATTAATAAGATGATAAAATAATCATTAAACGACAACAACAGTAATGAGAATAACACTTATAAAATATTTGTTTCACAATGCTAACCCAATAATTAAATTAACTTATTTAATAAATAATCAAATACTTACACATGGATTAACATGAATAAATCTGCCTTTTCTTTTTCAGGTGAGCACCCTGTTTAGTCTTAATGGGAGGAGGATTATGCTTAGATTATACTAAAATAACCTCTGGTTAAATTAAAATAGATTAAACGTATAGAACTTGAATTAGAAAGCTTAGAAAAGGAACTCATGCAAATGTCGTCGAGGCATGCAATCACAACAGCCATTGTCGTAACATCGACTCGGCACTTAAATGATTTATTAAATTTAAACATATATGAATGCGCTTGAGCTAATTTTGTTTTTTTAATCTATTGGAGAGAAGCTATTCAATAGTTGATGTGAGATTAAAGTTTTTGAACAGTGAAGGAGAATTTAAGTTTATTCTCTCCTCAAATTTTAAGATATTTATCCTCTTCGACATTTGTTTTTTTGCAAAGAGAAAGAAAAAAAAAAGAAAAAAAGGTACTGTTCATAACGGGAGCAGCGGATGATGAAGACGACTAAGGACAACAATGACGATGATGGTTATCGATGATGATGGGTCAAGGATCAAATGTATTTTTATCAAATTGATCAAAAAAGATATTCTAGATAAAAACTAATTAAGGAGACGTCGTTTGATAAAACTTAATATTAAAATTTTTTTAGGGCTATATATATACATATATGTATATACATATATAATATAACGGAAGCTTTATATAAGTCATATCGGACGTTACATGATATATCGCAGTCGATTTGGAACAACAGCAGAAGCGATACGAAAAAGTCTATTGTTACAAAAGGGGCGTTAAACGGGCTCTGTTCTTTATTTTGGGTTCTCTCGTCTATTAAATTGCGGCTTTCTTAACAACAACGGCCCATTGTCTGATCGGCCTCCCGAGCAATTCGTTCCGGTACGACGCAATCTCTGCAGGTTGATCCCCGAGATCGACCGGCGATACCGAACTCTGGGGTCTCCGGACTTGGATCGGGCGATCTCTTGGCGCACATCCTGGCCCTGCGATGAGGGGTTCTTCGCAAAAGGATCTCGCCGTCTTTGATTTCAGCGAGGAGGAGGCAGCTGTGGAGGCGGCGGCCGGGATGTTCACGGCGAAGTTTCAGTCGAGATTAAGACCTAAGATGGACGACGCGGTCAACAAGTACCGCTTGCTCGAGTCCTGTAAGTTCTTCCTTGACCAATCCCTTTTTTCTTTGAGATTTTTGGGTTCGCGATGAACTTTTAGTGGACATAATGGGAAATCCAACATGGTGGTAGTTGTAACGAATTGCAGTCTACAAGGGCAATCGATGGTAAGTACGCTCACGGGTGGAAGTGTTGCAGAACCTGATTAATTCTGTGCCACCGAGGGCTTCGTGGTTAGCTGCTGAACTACGTTTGAGCCTTCGGAGTAATGCTTGTAGATTCTATTAATCTGATGACAGAGGGTGGGTTATGGGCAAGATACTCAATTAGGGCATTATTTTGCCAGGATGATAGTGGTGTATACTGAATAGAACGAATGGAAGAATGTGATATTTCAAGTACAGCAGGATGACGTTTGATTAAAAATTTTGCTTTCTTGACCCACAAATTCTTTGTTTTCTTGTTTCTGCCTGCTGTACCAAATTCTAGGAATTGTTGGTTGAAATGAAGAAATGCAATCTGGTACAGAGCCTCTGTACCAGTCTTGGTATGTACCGCCAGTACCAGTGTACCGACACTCGATATTCCTGTATATGCCAATTTCTGAAAAAAAAATAAAAATCAGCCAAAAATTGAAAAATCAGAAGGAGGTGTAAAACGGGGATAGGCGACAACATATAAAGAGAGGAGGAGGAAAGGATGCAACAGAGGAAGAGGGAAGGAGGAAGAGGAGGAGAGGACACGAGGTAGAAAGGGGGGTAGGAGGTGGCGGAGGAGGGAAGGGGGAGAGGCGGTAGCAGGAGAGGAGGAAAGTAGTCAACGGAGGAGGAAAGGAGAAGGCGCCAGTGGAGGAGGAAAGGATGCAACGTAGGAGAATGTGGAGAAGGAGAAGAAGAGGACTGATGAGGACTAACGATTGCAGATATGAACAGTGGGCGAGTGGCTAGGGATGCGGATGACAATGGACGTTGACGTGGGCACATGAGAGAATGCACAATAGGATGCTTACCACCCAGTTCTGAACTGTTCACTGGCGTTACTGCCTGGTTGACAAGCCTTACTGAGTGGTAAGGCTAGTCCGAGTTTTGCGTAGTGGTCTATCACATACAGTTTGTAGGGAAGGTGCTTGATGTAATATTTGTGAATGTCCATGCCTTTTGATTTTATTCATGCTTTAGGTGGCATATAAGGAGTTTGTAGTAGGCTTGACAGTCTTATTTTGGTTGAGTTTTATGATTGTTTTAGGCTTGTAAATGCAGCATGTGTGTGGTCGTGGCATAGAGGCAAAACCATCAAAAATAAGGCCTCTAATCAACCATTTTTGATATTTTCCATGTGTGCAGAACTATCAGAAACGTTAGTTATCTCAACATCTTGGAGCTACCTGAGTGACACATGGCTGAATGAGCCTTTAGGGTAGTGGTAGTGTTTTGGGTTGGTTCGTCACTTGGCTTTGCAGCTGTTTCATATGGGCATTTGTTCGGGAGGACTTTTGGATAATGGATTATCTTGGACTTTTTGTTGTGGCACTGTTCAGAGTTTGCAAAGTCAATTTTTGTATTTTAATATGTTTGAATTAATCTAAATAAGACAAATACTATGGTTAGTCTAGTGGGCTTTCTGCATGACGTTTGCCCTGGATAATATGGTAACATTGTATATTGCTGTATCTGTGATGAACATTGTCCTATTCTTTTCCCCAAGATGTAGCTTATTATGTATTAATATCATGTTGTGTCGGTGTCTCATACTGAGTTTTTCTTTTGTCTCGACTTGATTAGATGATACATGTGGTATATACTCGACTTTTCTAGAGTATACCCACCACTTCGAGTTCGTCTAATGATGTTCATTATGCAAATGATTTGTTAAAGGATCACTCCAAATGAATCGAATCTTAGAGTGAAGCTCTAAAGTTCACTCAAATAGCATGGATTAACCCATAGATTTTCATTTCATTTGGACCGATATGTGCTAGTCATAGTTTATAGGGTTGTGGACTGCCCTATTTTGGGTGATGTGATCAGGTCTGGTCTTTTTAATTAGAACAATTGTTTTGTTTTTTTGTTTTGTTCTCTAGGTGCCCCATTGCCTAGGGCTCATGACTTGCTAGTGTTCCTCTCCTTTGTCTGTCACTTACTTGTTGCCATCATCTTCCGTTGCTTGCTGCCTGTATACGCACCTGTTGGTCGCAACCCACTTGTGCACCCACTGCCCTGTCATCATTCTCATCTATTGTAATACTCCTAGTTAGTCCAATAGTCCCACATCGAAAGTGGGTGGGACTAAGATTGGCTTATACGGGCTTGATGAGTGTACTACTAACAATTTCAGCTTAAGCATTTGACCAGTGGTTGATAGGTCAAAATGAAGTTGATAGGCTAGTTAGCCCATCAGGCCGGGTCGTGACATTTGGTATCAGAGCCGATCTAGTATTCGGGCAGGCTTGAGTGGGAAAGGGCTACCTGTGGATGAAGTCAGAGAACTCATCACAGCGTGGAGCCACCGCTAGGCTATGCCTCACATGCACCATGCTAGGGTCTGATCTGGGCCTTGACGGGGATGTCAAGTCGTTTAAGTGGGAGAGATTGTAACGCCCCTAGTTAGTCCAATAGTCCCACATCGGAAGTCGGTGGGACTAAGATTGGCTTATATGGGCCTGATGAGTGTACTACTAACAACTTCAGCTTAAGCATTTTGGCCAGTGGTTGATAGACCAAAATGAAGTTGATAGGCTAGTTAGCCCATCAGGTCGGGTCGTGACATTTGGTATCAGAGCCGACCTAGTATTCGGGCATGGTGAGGTAGGCTTGAGTAGGAAAGGGCTACCTGTGGATGAAGTCAGAGAACTCATCACGGCGTGGAGCCACCACTAGGCTATGCCTCACATGCACCGTGCTAGAGGTTGCGATGGGCCTTGGCGGGGATGTCAAGTCGTTTAAGTGGGGGAGATTGTAACACCCCTAGTTAGTCAATAGTCCTACATCGGAAGTGGGTGGGACTAAGATTGGCTTATATGGGCACGATGGGTGTACTACTAACAACCCGACAAGCATTTTGGCCAGTGGTTGATAGGTCAAAATGAAGTTGATAGGCTAGTTAGCCCATCAGGCCGGGTTACGACATTTTAGTCCAATAATCCTACATCGGAAGTGGGTGGGACTAAAATTGGCTTATATGGGCCTGATGAGTGCACTACTAACAACTTTAGCTTAAGCATCTTGGCTAGTGATTGATAGGCCAAAATGAAGTTGATAGGCTAGTTAGCCCATCAGGCTGGGTCGCGACATATGGTATCAAAGCCGACCTAGTATTCGGGTATGGTGACGTAGGCTTGAGTAGGAAAGGGCTACCTGTGGATGAAGTCAGAGAACTCATCACAGCGTGGAGCCACCACTAGGCTATGCCTCACATGCACCATGCTAGGGTATGATCTGGGCCTTGACGGGGACGTCAAGTCGTTTAAGTGGGGGAGATTGTAACACCCCTAGTTAGTCCAATAATCCCACATCGGAAGTGGGTGGGACTAAAATTCGCTTATATGGGCCTGATGAGTGCACTACTAACAATTTCAGCTTAAGCATTTTGGCCAGTGGTTGATAGGCCAAAATGAAGTTAATAGGCTAGTTAGCCCATCAAGCCGGGTCGTGACATTCATGGTATATTTTCTTCTCATTCCTTCCTCATTTCTTCCTTCTTCCCTCCAACAAAATGGTGCAATAGTAAATTGTGCGTCGGTATTGCCACAATGGACTTGACCCATACCTGTCCAGTCATGGACCAACATGTGGATTGACACGGTTTGGTACCTGAAATTGAAAACCTTGGAGTAACCTTTAGCATATATGTCGGATTATCATATTGAACATTTTGGAAATTGGATAGGATTTAGATTGCTCTTCAAGAGCCTATATTAAGAGAATATATGATTGTTAAAAGCAAAACCATACTAGAGAAGCAAGAAAGGCCAACCATGTCAGATGATTCTGTGAATAGACCATGTAACTTTTATGAGAACACATATCTTGGAGGACATTTTCCATTATAGATTCTTACCCTTGCGCAAAGGGTATTTATATGTTGTTTCATTTTGTGTTGGGCCACATGATTGGCAACATGATGTGAAACAAGATGAAAAGAGAAGAGGGTGAGAAAAAGAAGTAAGATAGGGGAGAACAAAAGAGAACTCTCTCTTTTTTCAAAGAGATAACTACGAGCTAGTAGTTCAAATATAAAAATTTGATAAAAGTTTTAAAGACAAGAATACCCCATCAATCTTCCTTCCTTCCCCTTTCATAGATCCCTTGTACATTGAATTCCTCAAACCACGTAGTTAATGAGTCACAAATTACTAACAGTCAAGCATAAATTACAATACATATTAAATTTATGGTGCATTGTACCTTGGTGGTTTTGATATGGGGCGGTATGCCTCGGTATCGGTCGGTACACCTCGGTACCAGCCAAAATACTTATATCGTTCGGTAGCGGGCGGTCCACGTACCGGTATCCTCTCGGACCGGTATGTACCTTCCTGTCACGAACTTAGCAGGTTTTGCCTAAGTCGTGCGGCACCATTGCGTGTCGTCCGCAAAGGTCAGCCTCCCCGAAGCCTCCTATGATCCCTTAGGACCTGCAAAAGAGAAGACGGGATAGAGAAAGCGCTTCACACGGGATCCACAAGCAAATATTTCAACAAACACTTTATAGCCAATGCAAATTCTAACCATGGATATCATAAGCTCAGAACGGTTGCATAACAAAGGTATAAAATTGGTCCACTATAGATCGAAATCTAGTACAAGTGTTCACATGGCACCATCATTATGTACAAGCTTGAAACGACCATCAAACTCGTTCAAATGGGGTTGTTTAGCCTTTGGCCAGCCCTTTACATGCTTTGTAAAGTAAGAACAAACCGCAAAGACACGGACATGCATAAGCATTACACCGAACAGGCCGTTTACAATTTGTTCGTGACATTCTTCCCCACTTATTCCTTCGACGTCCTCGTTGAAGCCTTTGTTGACGTTGCAACTCCTTGCCTTTGCTAGATCTTCAATCTTTTGCTCCTGCTGCGATACGCCCCTTTGTCACGCACTTAGCTAGAATTGCCTAATTGGTGAGGCACCCTTGCGGCAAACACGGACTTAGCTAGAGTTGCCTAAGTTGAGAAGCACCCTTACGCCCACTTCGATCAGACTTAGCTGGGATTGTCTAAGTCTTGAGGCGCCCTTGTGACATACGCGTCTGTAAAGGGTCAGCGCAACCTCGTCTGAGTCCGATGGGACTGTAAAGCGGTCGATTAGTTTTTGAAGCGAAGCGGCGGACAAGTCGGCGTCTCGCGAAGAGGAAGCTTTACAAGTAATTGAGCGAGCACTTGGAGTGCAGGAAAACAGAGAAAGAGAGGAGGAAAACAAGGATTTTAGAAGGGTGAACGAGCAGCTGCAAGTCCGCAAACAACTATTCCCTGGGTGCCAGGCGCGAAGGCAAGTTTCTATTAAGTTGATGTGCAAACTTGTGAAAGTGTTCAACGCCCGACAATATTACGAAACCCATCCGACCTTGTGCCACAGGTGGTTCGAGTCTTTGAGATGGCTGACATTTTTGGGGGTGGTTGTGGGCTGCAGAAATCAGCTCGCGGCACATGAAAACGGAGCCATTTTTGGGGGTTTCGCCTGGTTCATCGAGTGGTCTCTGCAGCCTGCGGCACATGAAAACGGAGCCATTTTTGGGGGTTTCGCCTGGTTCATCGAGTGGTCGTTCTGTAGCGCTGCAAACTACCGTTTCTTACATTTTTACATGGAAAACACACTAAAAATATGGCAAAACAGGTTGCCAAGGATATGTACAAGCATGGGCAAGCGACGAACGGATCGTTGAACGAAGTTGCTGCGAGTGTGCGACAATCGTTCGTGACATTCTCCCCCACTTAAGCTGTCGATGCCCTCGTTGACACTTGCTGGTAGGCTTTGATGGCTGTTTCTTCTTGTCGGAGGGTATCTTCTGGCTCCCAACTGGCTTCGGTTATGGGAAGCTTCCGCCACATCACCAAGTACTTAATCTGCTCAGCTCCGTTGGGTAGCTTTGTCTTGCGATTCGCTAAAATGGTCTCAACTCGCTTCTCGTATGAGGCTCTGGTGGGAGGTTGTCGAGTTGAAACGCCTCGGGAAGCATCTTGCGGATCGAGTGGTAGGCTTTCAAGTTGCTGACATGGAAAACATTATGAATCTTGAGCCACGTCGGCAGTTGCAACTTGTAGGAGACGTTGCCCACCCTACTGATAATTGGGAAGGGGCCATCATACTTGCGCACCAATCCTTTGTACACCTTGTTCCTAAAGGGTGGAGTGATCTTTGGTTGGAGCTTCACCAACGACACGAATCGCCGACTTTGAATTCACGTGGTACGCCTTCCCAGTCTGCCCACTTCTTCTTCTTTTTGCGCCTTCCCAGTAGGCCCGCCATGATATCTGTATTTTGATGTCATTCTTTTGCCAAGTGATATGCGGACGGACTACTCCCTGTATATCTAATAGCCAAAGTGTGAGGAGTCGACGACTGTTGTTCTGTGATGATCTCAAAGAGGCTCTTGTTGGATGCAGAGCTCTGCTACAGGTTGTAGGAGAATTTGGGCTATGTCCAATAGCTTCACCTAATCTCGTTGGTTGGCACTCACGTAGTGCCGAAGATATTGCTCTAGGAGCGAGTTTATTCTCTCAGTTTGGCCATTCGTCTAGGGGTGGAGGCTTGTGGAGAAGTATAGCTTCGACCCCAACAATTTGAATAGCTTGGTCCAGAATCGTCCTAGAAATCGAGCATCTCGATCACTTATGAGATTATGCGGGACTCCCCAATACTTCATCACATTCTTCATCATTAGCTTCGTCGCTTCCTCTGCTGAATAGTGTAGGGGTGCAACAATGAAGGTTGCATACTTCAAAAATTGGTCGACCACCACCAGTATCGATCCAAGTCCCCTTACTGTCGGTAAGCTTGATATGAAGTCCAGAGAAATGCTCTCCCACGGCCTTTACGTATGCAGAGCAGCGACTCTAAAAGTCCCAGCCCATTGCTCCACCTTATATTGTTGACAAGTTAGGCGTGTTGAACATATTCCTCCACATCCGTCCCGTCTTGCCAATAGAAGGCCCTCTCCATGAGAGCCAATGTTCGGTGAATGCTCGGATGTCCTGCCCAAAGGGTATCGTGACACTCCTTTAAGAGTTCACGTCTCAAATTGTCCACTCGAGGGACATAAACTATATTCCTTTTGGTGTAGATGAGTCCCTCCTGGACCCAAAATCGTCGTGCCTTGCCTTCTTGGATCAGTTGTATCAAGGTTATTGTCTGGGGATCACTGTATAGTCTATCCTTGATCCGAGAAAGGAAGTTGGAGTGCAACTGACTTGCTTGGCCTTTGCCCTCCAGTTGCATAGCATTTACTCGCTCCACTTTCCAGCTCAACGCATCGGCTACGACATTAGCTTTTTCGGGCTTGTACTCCATTACCATATCAAATTCCACCAGGAAGTCTTGCCATCGTGCTTGCTTTGGAGAGAGTTTTTTCTGAGTCTAAAAGTAACTTTCAGCGATGTTATGCATCCTCGGCCTGGTCGCGATCCGAGAAGATAGTGTCGCCACACTCGTAGACAGTGGATCACCGCTGTCATTTCCTTCTCGTGCACTGGATACCGTCGCTCGGTCTCATTGAGCTTGCGGCTTTCATAGGCCACTAGGTGGCCCTCCTGCATGAGTACTTCAATAGCGAAGTCTGAAGCATCTGTATGGACTTCGAAAGGCTTCCCATAGCTTAGTAATTTGAGCACCGATTCTTTCAAAATGACAGTTTTTAGGTCTTGGAATGCTGCTTCACATTTGTCGGACCATCTCCAAGGTTGCTCCTTTTTTAGCAACTCTGTTAGTGGAGCTGCATGCTTTGAATACTCCATTATGAAGCGTCGATAGTAGTTCATAAAACCAAAGAAGGATCTCAGCTCTGGCACCTTCCTTGGAGTACTCCATTCCGCCACAGCTTGCACCTTTGATTTGTCCATTCGGATGGAACCATTGCTGATTCGATGTCCCAAGAATAAGATCTCCGTCTGAGCAAAGTAGCACTTCTCTCTTTTCACGAACAAAGTATTCTCCTTGAGAACTTTGAAAATTGTTCGAAGGTGCTCAATATGCTCCTCAAGTGTTTGGTGTGAGCGGCGATATCGTCCAAGTAGGCGACCGCAAATTTGTCGAATACTCCTTGAATAGTTGGTTCGTAAGAGTGCGAATGTGGTGGCGTTGGTTAAGTTAAAGGCATCACTAAGAACTCAAGCGCTCCGTACACGATCACACGGGTAGTCTTAAGCCCATCACCTTGAATACGCACGCGATACCTCGGCCAGAAGGTCGAGTTTGAAAATACTTTGCGTTGCCGGTTGGTCGAACAAGTCCATGATAGGCGGGATGGGATATTTGTTCTTGCGATCACCTTGTTAAGGGCTCGATAGTCGGCGCGTAGTCGGAGACTCACGTCTTGCTCTTACGGAAGAAGCGGAGCTCGAATGGTGCTTTAGAGCTGCGGATGAGACCATCGCTTAGCGGTTCATCTAATTGCTACGAGCTCGCCAGCTCGGGAGGGCATGCGGTATGGTGGTCTCGTTGGAGGCTTCACTCCGGCTCGGCTCGATAAGATGATCCACGCCTGCGTGGTGGTGGCGATTTTCGGCAGCTTTCGGGTGGCGTAACATCTGTGAACTCCTTCAAGACGTTCGCCACCGCAGCTAGTTCTTTAATGGCCTCCCCGTCAAGTGGTTTTAGTTTAATAGCCGCCATGAAGATTAACTCTCCTTTGCGCACCCCTTTCTTTAATTGTAATACCGATAGTTGTTGGGGGTCCTTGGTTCCTTTTCGAGAGACGGGAACCACGCAGGGGTCGTCGCCTCCCATCAGACATAAGGAGTTTAGGAACGACATTGGCACCAACTTCGCAGCGTGCATGAACTCCATTCCGAGAATCACTTGGAAGTCGTCCAATGGCACTGCCATTATGTTTGTGCTCCCACTCCAAGATCCGATCTTGATAGGGACTCCCTTTGCTAGCCCAGAGATCTGCTTGGCCTCCGAGTTCACCACCTTCATTCGACTTGGGTTCTTCTCGAGTCGAGTCACCTTGCTTCTCGATCGGATAAAGTTGTGGGTAGCACCGTGTCCACCATTGCGGGTGGTTTGGCCATTGAGCACGATGTTCCACGTATATTTCATTGCTTCTTGCTTTTGTTGCCCGACTTTGTGTTCTCCCCACTTGACCCCATGATACATTCACAAATGCATCGCTCCCACGTCAGGGTCCTAAGCGACTCCGTCGTCGCAGTTCGAGCTACTTGAACTGGGGGCAATCGCCTTGCCCTTGTCTGGCTTGGGGGGATGGATAAAAGCCGACAAAGCATTGAGTGCCTGCTTCTGTGGGCACTCCCACACCCTATGTGGTCCTCCGCACCAGTAGCATCTGCCGGATCTTGAGGGCTTGCCTTTCGAGTTCGGCCCCTTTTGGAAACTCTTCTTCCTTTGTTCGCCCTCAGGTTCCTTCCCAGGAGGATGTTTTGGATGGCGATTTCCTGAAGATTGTTTCTTCTTCCTCGAGTTCTCTGAAGAAACAAAGTCGGTGAGCCTTTCTACGGCTGCAATTGCACCAATCACATCGGTGACATTCCGTCGATGAAGTTCCTGTTGAGCTCATGGCTTCAGGCCGTCAAGAAAGCTGAACAACTTATTTTTTTTTGGACATATCTTGAATGTCTAGCATCAGTGCAGAAAATTGCTTCACATAGTCTCGAATGGAAGTCGTTTGGTGGAGTTGTCTCAACTTCCTCCTTGCGACGAACTCAGTGTTCTCGAGTACGAATTGAGTTCTCAACTCTCACTTCAAGTCCTCCCATGTGTCCACTTGGCACCGACCTTGTTGAATCTCCTCCCAACGGGTTCTCCACCAAAGTTTTGCATCTCCGTTCGAATCGTGGTGCATTGCTCGAAACTTTGGTGTCCTCAGAGTCCGGCCTCGTGGCTCGGAAGTATTGGTCCATATCAAACAGGAAATTCTCGAGCTCCTTAGCATCTCTAGCACCCTCATAACAACGTGGGTCGGGCGCTCTAAAGCTTTGTGTCGGCGCAACGCGGGTGTTGCCTCCTCCCGCATTGTGAGCACCATCACTCTGGAAGTGAGTTCCGTCACCATCTCTTGCAAATGTTGCACGGAGTCCTTGGTGTCATCCGTTAGTCGGTCGACTAGGGCTTCAACCTTGTCGATCCGGGATTCAGCTTCTTCTTGCGAGCTCTCTACACCAAGAAGCCTATTTTGGCCTTGGTAGAGTTCTTCTAAGCTCGCTTCAAGAACATCCAAGCGGGTCTCTACCGTTGTAATTCTCTCTTTTTGGGTCTTTTTCCCCGTCGGCGCTCCAGATTGCGCCTCCTCCGCTCGCGGCAAGAAGCCAACATCTCACTCACTATGTTCGTTACGCTGCTCCTCCTGAGTGGCTCCAACAGCAAGTGAGCGAGTTTGCAAACGCAGCCCACCTGCGGCTGCTTGGGGCAACTGTCCGGTTTGCCCCATTTTGCTCGATTTGCCACGATGTTTCGCCATGGCGAGATTGCGAAGTTCCTTCACTGCTTGCTCGAATTGCTTGCCTACTCTGATACCACAATGCCATGCACTTAGCTGGAATTGCCTAAGTGGTGAGGCACCCACCCTTGCGGCAAACACGGACTTAGCTAGAGTTGCCTAAGTTGAGAAGCACCCTTACGCCCACTTCGATCAGACTTAGCTGGGATTGCCTAAGTCTTGAGGCGCCCTTGCAACATCTGGCGTCCATGAAAGTCGGTAGAGTGCAACCTCGTCAGTCCGTGGGACTGTAAAGCAGTCGATTAGTTTTTGAAGCGAAGCGGTTGACAAGTCTCGGCGTCTCATGAGTGAAGCTTCTGAGCAATTGGCGAGCACTTGGAGTGCGAGGAAAGCAGAGAAGAGAGGAGGAAAACAAGGACTTTAGAAGGGTGAACGAGCAGCTACAAGTCCGCAAACAACTACTCCCTGGGTGCCGGGTGCGAAGGCAAGTTTCTATTAAGTTGACGTGCAAACTTGTGAAAGTGTTCAACGCCCGACAATACTCCGAAGCCCCATCCAGCCCTGTGCCACCCAGGTGGTTCCAGGGTGCTAAGATGGTTGACATTTTTGGGGGCGGCTACGGGCTGCAGAAATCAGCCTGCGGCACACGAAAACGGAGCCAATTTTTGGGGGTTTCGCTGGGTTCAATGAGCGGTTGTTCTGCAGCGTTGCAAACTATCATTTCTTATATTTTTATATGGAAAACACACCAAATGTATGACAAAACAGGCTGCCAAGGATATGTACAAGCATGGGCAAGCGACGAACGGAACGTTGAACGAAGTTGTTGCGAGTGTGCGATGACCGTTCGTGACACCTTGGCTCCCAGTTGTTCTCTGCTTGTTGTTATTGAGTCGTCGAACTTTAATCCGCCATGTTGCTTCAACTTGCCAATGACTCTGATTCTAATGTGGGGTCGGTAGAGTTATGCTGATCCTTGCTGGTTCTTGCGGATTCATCTGATGAAGGAAAAGACCATCTTTGATATGCGCCAGTCTTTAAATTCTTCTTGTCCCTTGAACTGGATAGATGTTTGTTGAAGCTTTAACGAGCATCACCTCGCAACCTTTGAAGTTTTCAGGTCCTTCCTTCGCAAAATTTTTCCATCGAATCTTCTTTTACTTAGTTGTCTCGTCTAAGTAGATTCGCATCACTTTCGCTTTCGATTGACATTCAGTTAGGAAATGAAGCGAGTAATCTACTCTCAGTAGCACTGATCACCATTTGTGAGGACTTGACAACTATTGTTTTCCATTAGTCTTTTCGAAGGGTCTTCAAATCTGTGCAGAGCTCCTCTGCTGGATAACTAAGAGAGCTGGGGTACTCGGTTTCGCCCATTCTTTTGAGAGTTGAGAAGCCAAAGGTTACTTGACTTCGTCCGCCTCCTCGAGGTTGTACTTCGTGCGTCGGTGGTTACTAAATTCGCTGCTCTTAGCTTACACTTTGAAGCACTTGAAGTGTTTGCGATCCTTGCGCGAGTCAACTCATGATTCGTCTTCTCGATGCCGTTGTATACGGAATACAAGAAGTTATCACTCCAACTTGGAGCAAGTCTCCGATAGATTTGGTCGCCTTTGGGATTGTACCGCCTTCTCCATCATTCCTGCCGCATACTCCTCTGAGTAGCAAAGGTATAGCACCGCGTACTGCCTGCTTCGTTCTTTGGTCTTGCACTCTTGTATCGACCCGAAGTCCTTCACTTACGGCAATCTCGATGAGAAGTCCATTGACACCGGTCTTATAACGTTCTCTGGCCTCTGCCCTTCAACCTTGTCATGGTACATGGAGTTTGCCGATGCATTCTCCTCCTCTACGGCCCATATCACGACCAAGCGCTCTCCCTCTATGAGAGCAAGGGATCGATGACTCCCCGGAAGTCCTGCCTTTGCGGTACCATGGCGCTGACATGCCCATGGCACTACTATCGGTTGGCTCGCATCTGCGTCCCTTCTTCGCGATCGGTAGATCCGTCTCTGCAGCACTGCGGCACTACTCTGAGTCCACCTTCATTCTAACCGATGCTTGGTTTTTAGGTAGCTGAGTCTCTCTGGACTCGTCATTGCTTCCTCGCCCCTTTTTCAACCACCCGCTTCAACACATCTGTTTTCTTTAAGCAGTTTCCCTTGGTTGATGGAAAGACAGACTGCAACTCCTATGTTTGGCCTCCGCCATCATGTTGCAGGGCTTTCATCGATTTTGTTCTCCTTAGTTTCATTGGTCGCAACGCTTGCTTACTCGGCCTTGTCCTCTGACTTGCCGGACTTCCTTAAGCGAATGTGAGCTCTGAAGTAGTCCAACTCTTCAGCTGCTCCGATCATACCTCTGCATGATCTAGCCCCCCCATGGGACTCACTAGTACTTGCATTTGAACGTCTTCCTCGATAGTGCACAACCCTCATAAGTTGATGCACAAGGCTTCCATTCAATGCATCATTCGATGCACGCACGGAAGACCCGCCTTTGCGATACCATGACATTCACTGCTTGAATCCATAGCTCTTCTTGCCGTCGTGTTATTCACCGAAGTGGAGCTCGATCGCGGTCGATCGTACCTCTTGTGATCCGGCCCCGTGGGACTCAACATGCGTGCGTCCGAACTTCTTCTCGATAGTGCCACGGCCCCATGGGCGATGTCGAGGCTTTCATTCAATGCAGCATTCGATGCACGCACGGAAGACCTACCTCTGTGGTACCATGGCATTCACTGCTTGAATCCATAGCTCTTCTTGCCGTTGTGTTGCTTACCAAAGTGGAGCTCCCAATCGCACTCCCGATCATACTTCCGTATGACCTTGTCCCTCATGGGACTCACTTTGTGTGTCATCTTGTCACGAACCATTCCACCACGTTCCGTTGCATCATGTCGCTTCCTGGTGACGTCTACCTGCATTCTAATCCCTGTGGTATGAACTCGAACTACGATATCTCCATATGTGGACTCCGCCAACACATCGCAGGGCCTTTGCCACATTCGATTTTGTTTGCTCCTTTGGCAATCGACCTTCGTCCACCTGCTCTCGGGTCACACTCGGACGAAGCCTAGCTCTAGGACAGTCCGTCACCTAGCAGCTCCTTTGAAGTCCCCTAACTTCGCTGAAATTGGTGCACCATTATTTGGATCCTGGGCCTATGCCCCTACCAGCACAATCTCCGCTGCACACCGCTTTCCTCATGGCAACTCGAATAGCAACACTGTGACATATTCTTCAAGAGTACTTGCCTCTGCATCCTCTTGCCCCGTGTCAAGGCCTTCTAACACCAATTTCGTCTCTACAAGCTGTGTCGCCTTAGTTCCTCCGTCAAATGCTTCACCGAGATAAGGTGCATGTGCCTCGACGTTCCCTTCGTCTTTGGCACCATGCAAGATGAGTCTACCCCATCAGAATAAAAAACCCATGGAACGACATGATCCTACTCCTGCCTCTGTAAGAGTTCATATCCTTGACCTCTGTCTAAGGAAAGCTCCAAGCCTCCGCTTCATGTTCCATCTTCTATGCCAACTCCCTTTCATGTGGCTTGGGTGTTTCACCAAGTTACCCCCAAGTTACTCCGCTTCTCGATTTGCATTGAGTTAATGGTGGCACTCGCGCCCACCGTTCCACGGGTTAGCCCTCTGTTAAGTCCGATCTCCCTATCGGCTCCAAGTGTGCCTTCACTTTGTGTTGCCTTGGGTCGCTCCCTCACTTGATCTCGCTATGCGTCCACCAACGCATTACCTCCTGCGAGATCATACGACGACTCCTCGTCGCTTGCTCGGTCCGTTGAGCTTTGTCTTGAGGTACTCCTCAACGTGTGCGGTCTATTGCATATGATTCTCCCTCTGGAGAGCCGGGACTTATCCCTCCTGGATATCTGCCCTGTTGGAGTAACTTCTCTCTTCGCATCCTTCCCTCTGGAAGTTTTGGAGATCACCATCCCCTTGGATTGCCGTCTTCTTTGAACAAGCGGTGCCTTTTTCGCCTCGTAAATGCATACGCTGAATTGTGACTCTTCGCAATCTGACTCCCTGCACCCCTGCAGGTCTAGCAACATGTTGAACTGCTGCACGCTTGACCTCTTACGAGCGTACCACTGCACATGCAGAAGAGAATGTTTGATGCTCCGTGGCGCCGACCTTGGTCACCTTAGGATGGCCACGGGCGATCCATCGCCGCATCTGAGCCCTTGTATGAGTATCGAATTCCTTGAGTTCGCAACTCCTCTCACCTCTGTGAGCTTTTCACAACTCTTTCGATCGTTGAACAACCCACTCCATCTTGCACGGTCTCATACTTTACCAAGCACCCCGCTTGCCTCGAGCATCGTCAAGTTTGGTGCAACGTCGAGCCACTGCTCGAACTCAGCCATCCCAAC
This sequence comes from Musa troglodytarum, assembly GCA_023547065.1. Taxonomy (NCBI): domain Eukaryota; kingdom Viridiplantae; phylum Streptophyta; class Magnoliopsida; order Zingiberales; family Musaceae; genus Musa; species Musa troglodytarum. Next base: position 12,288,880 of record CP097510.1, read on the forward strand.
ATTTGCGCGCTACGTAATTCTTCTTAGCTTGTCTGTCCTCGTGGTGCCTCTTGCGCGAAGGGTTGGCCATTCCTCTGAATGCCATCCTCGGATGCCCGCTCCTCTGAGCGACTCCTTCCCCTACAACACCATGTCCGTTTCCAAACGGTCGCGCATGTTGGCTACCCTCAACCACGGCCCGCGTCGTCGCGTTTGCATGCTAAGTGTTTCTATGTGTGCTTGTCCGCTCGATATCATTTGTCACGGACTTGCGTTGGTTTTGCCTAAGCGTGCGGCACCATTGCGTGTCGATCCATGAAGTCGACCTCCCGAAATCTCCTACGATCCCTTAGGACCTACAAAAGAGAAGACGGGACAAAGAAAGCGCTTCACACGGGATCCACAAGCAACCCTTTTAGCAAACACTTTATAGCCAATGCAAATTCCACCCATGGATATCATAAGCTCAGAATGGTTGCACAACAAAAGTATAAAATTGGTCCACTACAGACCAAAATGTAGTACAAGTGTTCATCTGACGCAAACTTTATGTACAAGCCGATAATGGCTACCAAACTCACTCAAATGAGACATTTAGCCTTTGGCAAGCCCTTTACAAGCTTTACATGTTAGAACAAATCGAAAAGAACACGGACACACATAAGCATTACACCGAACAAGCTGTTTTACAATTTGTCCGTGATATTGGGTTGCTCCCCCACTTGATCTCGCTATACGTCCACCAACGCATTACATCTTGCGAGATCACGCGATGACTCCTCGTCGCTCGCTCGGTCCGTTGAGTTTTGTCTTGAGGTACTCTTCCTCAATGTGTGCTGTTCGTTGCACGTGATTCTCCCTTTGGAGAACCGGGACTTATCCCTCCTCGATATCTACCTCGTTGGAGTAACTTCTCTCTTCGTATCGTTCCCTCTAGAAGTTTTGGAGATCATCATCCCCTCGGACTACTTCGTCTTGCTGAACAAACGGTGCACTGTTCTGCCTCCGCAAATGCATCTGCTAGATTGTGACTCTTCGCCAATACAGCTCCCACTGCACCCCTTTGGGTCTAGCAACTTGCTGAACCTGCTGCACACTTCAGCCTCCTACGAACGTATCTTGCTCATGCCGAAGAGAATGTTTCAATGCTCCATGGCGTCGACCTTCGGCCACCTTGGGACGGCCACGGACAGTCCATCGCCCGCATACAAGCCCTTGTATGAGTGTCGAATTCCTTGAGTTTGCAACTCCCCTCACCTTTGTGAGCTTTGCACAACTTTTTCGATCGCTGAACAACTCATTCCACCTTGCACGGTCTCATCTTTTGCCAAGCGCCCCGCTTGCCTCGAGCACCGTCAAGTTTGGGTGCCAACGTCGAGCCACTGCTCGAACTCAGCCATCCCAACCTTTATGTGCTACGCAATTTTTCTTAGCTTGTTTGTCCTCGTGGTGCCTCTTGCGCGAAGGGTTGGCCATTCCTTTGAATGCCATCCTCAGATGTCCGCTCTTCTAAGCGACTCCTTCCCTTACAACTCCATGCCCGTTTCCAAACGGTCGCGCATGTTGGCTGCCCTCAACACAGCCCCGCTAGGTCCCCCACGTTTGCATGCTAAGTGTTTCTATAGTTTTGCCTAAGCTGTGTAGCACCATTGCGTGTTGTCCGCAAAGGTCAGCCTCCTCGAAACCTCCTACGATCCCTTAGGACCTGCAAAAGAGAAAACGGGATAGAGAAAGCGCTTCACACGGGATCCACAAGCAAACCTTTCAACAAACACTTTATAGCCAATGTAAATTCCAACCATGGATATCACAAGTTCAAAACGGTTGCACAACAAAGGTATAGAATCGGTCCACTACAGACCGAAATCTAGTATAAGTGTCCACATGACACCATCATTATGTACAAGCCTGAAATGACCACCAAACTCGCTCAAATGGGGCTGTTTAGCCTTTGGCCAGTCCTTTACATGCTTTGCAAAGTAAGAACAAACCGAAAAGACATGGACATGCATAAGCATTACACCGAACAAGCCGTTTACAATTTGTCCGTGACAGCCCGTACTGGGCGGTATCATTCGAAATTGCATACCATGGTCTTGCATTATTCTCCCAAAGCTGAGATGATATTTCTTGTATTTGAATGTTATATAGTGAGGTATTTTGACTTTACATAAACATCAACTGCCACTGTAATGACAGCATTCTTTTTTACAATATCAGACACTTCAAGGAAGTGTAGAAGTGTAGACATGTATTCATCACTGTAATTATTACAAGATCAGACACTTCAAGGAAGTGTAGACATGTATTCATCACTGTGTACCTTAGCATCTTGAACCATCCATGTTTTGTGTCTGCTAAAAGATATGCTTATTGAAGAGTAATATTTAATCATGGAGCTTGAGGATGAGCACTTGAAGTTTTTGGGCATTTATCTTGATTCCTTAATGTGCTTGTCTTCTGTCTTCGTGTCTTTCATGCTTTGCGGTTCTTTGATCTTATTTCTGAGGTCTGTGGTCTTCATTTTCGTTGAATATATTTTTTGGAAGTCTCGGTTAGCTTCTGAACTATTATGCCTTTTATTTTTAATATTTAATTATTTAGGCATGTTCTCAAGGTTAGAAGTTCTTATAGGGTTTTCCTTGAGAACATCTCCGCTATAGGTGTCACAAGGGGTACGACACAATGAAAAAGTCAGGCTTCATGATTTGATTCTAAGGGTTTTTCCACCAATGTACTGAGCAAAATACCTGACTCATCACCACATAATACTACCAAGAATGTCAGAGCAAGATTTGCATTACAAACTATTTGGTGCATGGTGCATGGTGCTGGTACCTTGACCAAGGAAACTTTGAAAAATTGCACTTATGGAATTACTGTTGCAGTTAGTAAAGTAGTTATTGGGTTTTGTATATAATTTTAAGATCACATAAGTAGAATCCAACAGCAGGGTTCAGTGGACTTTACATATTATAGCTCATATTCATGTGGGAAGTATCATCCGCTTATACACATGCTTTGGCTTGTTTGATTTTGTATTGCCACTCTTTTGAAAAGGGGCATTTTTTCATATCTACCCCTGAATGTGGCAGTCTATCAGAAGAACCTTTCATCCATCATGAAATTATCACATTGCCTACTGTTTTTCTCATTGTACAATAATTTATAACAATCATGAAAATATTGTGATTTCAAATTTGTGTTTGGTTCCATATTTTTGAGAAGGTTATGGCCTTTGTTTGCTTTTCAACTTATTAGCCATATTCGTACAAGTCTGTTGACATACTTGTTCTCTTTTCTGCCACAGACACTTCAGGCTGGACTCTCAAGGGTGATATAACCAGTGGGTTACGTATAGACATGCACAAAAGAGATAATGACAGAGATTCTTATGCTGTGGATGTCCCAGAACAGGGTCTTGCTTTGAACTATGAGAAAGCAGAGTTGGATGAAATTATGGCTTCCTCTACAAGTTATGATGAGCATGGTCAGATGCATCCAGATGAATTTGAAGATGTAAGTCTAACAATAAAAGGACACTGAGGCAGTTGGTAGTTCTGGTGTTCTACCAACTTCCTTAGTCAACAAAGATTTCTTGGAACTTCCTTCTGATGCTCTGTTTTATCAATTTCAGTGTTCCATTGACTTATCTTGTAACATCACTACATATAAACTTCACCATGCTCTATTATATCCATTCTATTATTCTCTTCTGAATGTTACTATGGAATTTTGTTAGGGGATGGTGGTAGATGTGACTTCTGATGATGAAGAAAGCTTGTTCTTGATATCTGGATCTGAATCAAGTGCTGCTTCTGACAGTGGAGAGGATGAAGGTAAACTTTTTCTACAGAGAAATTGTTCTTTTTGCATCATACCTTAATTATGACAGCTTATGTTCAAATTTGAGGCTGTTTGGAGTGCTCAGACTCGGAAACTTGTTATGCTGCAACTGGAGATGTGGTAATTACTGATGGCTTTTCTTTTGGAACCCTGAAATAGAATTTATTTATCTTTTACAATACATTTGCTTTTCCCCCTATAGTCAATTTTATTTGTGTTTTCGGTGGATTAAATATATTTTCACTAGATGTTAGTTCTCTTTCTCCCTCCTTTATCTGTTAATCTATGCAATATCTCATCGAGGAACATTTCCTACTGCTAATTACGATCTATGTAATTCCTGACTTTGTACCTGACTTGATAGAATGTTGAGAGGATGGATTTGGCTTGATTATTTTTAATGAATGTTAAGACATTTTTTGATATTGTGATGTATGCTTTACCTGATGATGTTGATTATCATTGGCTAATTTTACTAGCTGTTCTGATTTAAGAATTTCTTTTTGGTTGGAGTTAATTTTTCACCTTGTTACTAAATCAAATGAGTGACAATATTGCTACCTTCCATTGAATTAATTATTAAGAGCAATAGAGTGGGTAAGAGAACCTTAGGCATGGCTTTTAATTTTCGGATGCTTCACAGAAGTTTTGGCCATGGTATGCTGTGCTTTTTACAATGTATCGAGGATATGTGGAGACATCCTCCTCACATTTGAGGTTGGCCTATATTCTTTGCTTTTCAATTTGGTGCTATATATCAGCAAAATCATTAGGCACTTGGGCGAGTCGACGTGATACCCGAACGCCTCAAAATGACCTAGGTAAGGCAACTGGGCTTGGGTGCCAGGCAATCTAGGCAAGCTCTTGGGCGAGTGCTTGGGTCAGCTTAGGTGCATCTGACCACTTTTGTTTGGATTGGATCGTATCCTGGCTTGAGTCTGGTTCGAACCACTTGTTCTTATTTGATCAAGTCTAAATTGACCTGAGCCACTTGATCTAATTTAATCCCGTCCAAATCAAAGTATGCTCCTGGGGTGTCTTCCTCAACTATTGCTGCTGCCCCCTCATGTCTTCCCCTACAATCACTTCGTTGGAAAAACTAGATCGTGACTGGCGAGCGATGACTGCCTCTTCTCCTCATTGACGACCGACTCTCCTCCTATCATCCCTTCTGATGGTATCTCCATCTTTAATTCCCTCTTCTCCTTTCCCAATAGCCACTGCAACCTGTCTCTCCTTCCCTCCACTCCCCATTGTCTCCCTTCACCAACAACACACTGCCACTGCACCCCCTTCTCCCCACCCACACTCCTCTCTCTCTCTCTCTCGCCTCTTCTCCCTTCCCTCTCTATTGCCCTCTCCCTCTATGTAGGGACTCTGGTAACCCTTCCCTATCTCGCGCACGCACACACACTCATCTGCACCCCCTCTCTTCCTTTTCTCCCTTCCTTCTCTGCGTCAACAACTCACCCCCACTCCTCTTTGCCATTGTCCAAGGGCTTTGAAGCCCACCTCCTCCAACTTCCTGCGCCTGCTGTTTCTCTCGATAATTCTTGTTAAATGAATGTAATTTGATGCTTTAGTATAGATATTTGGGATATGAAATGGTATGAAACTTATGAATTATCTAATTTTTATTTTAATTAATTTTCTCCTTAAATATTTACTTGAAAATTATATATTGGGGAGATGGGTGAGTGCCTAACTCATCGGGTATTTTGGAACCTTAGAGCTTTTAGCGCCTCGTGCCTTTGACAATACTGTTACATATTATATCTATATGAGGTGTTTGTCAACTAATTAAAGCCTCGCATTATAGATCTGTATAGTTAGATGAAACCAAAGTGTAGAAAATAAACAAGGTAAAAAGAGAGAAGGGAATAAGAAAAAGACTAAATCTAGGCTATGCAGCAAAAATCTAGCCTAGATCCATGCATATCTAGGCTAGTTCCATGCAACCTAGCCTGAATCTGCAAGGATCAAGCCTTGATTTTCTTGATCTACCTTAGATTGACAAGAATCAAGACTTGATCTTTGTAGATCAAACCTCAAATGTAGTATAATTGTAAGAGATCTAGTCTAAGATTGACCCAAATTAAGTATAAATGGAAGAGATCTAGTCTGAGATTGGAAGATATGACATCATTTATAATCTAATTAAAAGGGATTAGCTGAGAAACCAGGAACTTTTTTACACTTTTCCTAATTTTGGAGAGAAATCATACTGGGTCTTCAATTTTAACCTTCTCCCTGAGAAATTTGGTCTCCCATAGAAGTCTTAGAGTGATTTTGGGAAGGATTTTAACGGGATTTGAATGAAATTAGAGTGAATAGAGAGGGTTGTGAGAGAGAAAGGGGAAAGGTAAGATAGAGCGAGGGATGCTTACCATCTTTAAAAGCAACCCAAGAGACCTGTTAGGGTCTTTATAGGTCCCAAAGTGGTCGCCTTGCTGGCCAGTTCAGGAGTCAGCTTAATTCACAAGTCTTACCATGGTGCAACTACATGGCTTCTGGACCAAAAGATGGTGTTGCATGGTGGAACTTAATTAATGAAATCATATCTCTTTTGGGCATGATTATGTTCTTCTAGCTTTATCTTCTCTTCCCCTACCACTCTAGCCTGCCATTCATCACTTCCAAAACTATATTTGTAGAATGGTAGAACCCATTATCAATTTATTAGTTATTATTGTTTTATGATGCAATTTTTTTTAGAATAAGAGTATAGAATCGTATTTAAATTCCTATAGGCTCCATTTTACCATTAGTTCTGCATTAACGTGTATGGAATCAATTTAGAAAATCTTGGTAAATGTAATCTCACATCTTCTACATTCTTATATATTGGTCCTTCTTGCTTGCTTCTAACTTTCTTAAAATACTTTGTACTGGTTTACTTATGAGTTATGATGACCAATTTTTTAGACCGGAAGCTTGCTATGTCAAGGTTGATGGAGTGAAGTGAATTTCAAGAGTAATCATGTTGCATAAAGCTTGAAACTTAAACTTCTTTATGAGTTTTTGAAGAACTGAAAATCTGGCATTAATTACAATTTCTCACAAGGACACGATTGAGTCTTATTACATTTGGGGTGCCTAACCCAGTTTAAATGGTCATGAGTTTATCATGTCTAAGTGGAGTCAATTTGAGTCTTACTAGAGTTTATTTGAGTTGTACTTAAGTTTAATTTGTGTTATATGTTTTTTGTGGTTTCTTAATAATTTTTGAGTTTGTTAAACCTTTTTGGTTTCTTGTCGTAAATTGTTCTGAGTCATTTGGGTTCAACATCCTAGATTTATTATTGATCAAGCTTGAGGTCAATTGTAAATAGTTGGCAAGATCATGGTCTAAAATCTCGAATGTCAGTCTATACCTATGCCTGGTTGGACAAGTATGAACTGACATACCAACATATGGTATAGCAGATATGTACTGTAGTAGAAGGAGAAGAGGAAAGGTAGACAAGAAGTTGAAAAGGAAGAATACTTGCTAGGCTGGCAGCAATGGATGGTGCAAAGGAGGCGAGCATGAGAAAGAGTTTGAGAGCAGGCTTTGGTGTTGGACTTTATCACCAGAGCTTGAAGATTCAGTTTTGCATGCCTAAGCTACACTAGATTACCATATTTGCATTTCTAAATTTCTACATATTATTAACCATAAATAGATATATTCATGTATGAATATATCATGCAATATATGCTTTATCCATACTTTAACATAATAATGATGTGTTTCGTATGTCAATGTTTTTGCCGTAAGATTCAAATACAATAAATGTTCAATTTTTAAAGTTGATCGAATTTTCATGATTGTCATGTATTTTCATGATTGTGTAAGCTCCCACATAAAAACCCAAGGCACCTGTGTACTTTCAGATAGGTCTGTGCCTGCATTTGTGTAGGCTGTTTTGAGATCTCTTTAACTGTAAAGATAACACTTGCTGATTTGCTTTTAAAATAATCTTGTGATATTTTTGGTCATATGAAGGAGACACTTCCTGATTTTCTTTCTGTATTTGGTGCTTCGCAGTTTAGCAATCAGATGGGAATTAAAATTTTCCCTGATTATGTCATACATGGGAGCACTTCATATGGAGAATCTCAGGTTGTCTTCTCTGCAGATTGCATTAAGATAAAGTGTTCTGATGCGATTGGAAGTGATGAGAAGTTTTCTTCTGAATGGGCAGTTGCTGATATTGTTCATATTGTTTGTCGATGGAGTGGAAGTGTGAGTTTTGGTCACTTAGGCTTTTTTTTTTGGTTATATATTACATGGTTATGCACAATTATAGTTATGTTTCCTTATTCCAGGTAACTACTGCATCAGTTAAACTTTGCCTTAGAGAAAATGATGTGACTAAAAATGAGAAACATCATAATGATTCTGGTTTGTTACTCATCAATTTTTTGTTCCAATTTACTTCAATTTTGTCTCTTACATCATGTGTCTATTTGTTATCATCTACTACTGGTGTATCAACTCCCTGCAAACCCCTGATGCGTTATTTTTCTATTACTTGTATTATGTTGGTAATCACTAGATTCTCTGTCAGCCATGTTTGCTCTTGGATTGTTTTGGATTTTCTGATTGAAATTTTTCTACTGATATCCATCTTAAGTAAAAGATAAGATCGCTGGATACACAACTAATGATCTTAGTATTTTTTTGCTTAAGTTGTTAAACTTTTTCTTTCATTATTCCAACCATGAAACTATATTGGAAAGGATTGTTGCAGTCAATCAATATGACTTATCTCAAGTGCAATATGTTTATCAAAATGGCAAATATTTGTGATTTATTTTCACTTATGCCATGTTGGTTTCTGGGTTGTATGGAGTGAGTGTTCCAATAACGAGCTTGGCTTTATTTTCTGGGTAGTCCTATATTGACATAAGAAGTAGGCTTTAGTCAATGTGATACTTGGTTAGCATTAAGTAACTAGAGTTTTTTATAGGTGTACTGACCAGTATTATGTAAATCCACTACTCAAGACTTTGGATCCTTTTTTCTGCCAAAATCCTTATATGCTAGAAGGCTAGAATTAAGGATTTAAGAGGGGATTCAACTCCAGAGCATAAACCTGGGTCCTGGGTATGTAATTATTTAACATGGAGGGGTTGGGAGGCCTATCTACTGTGAAGCACCTAGTTAAGGGATGAAAAAGACGTCAAAATAATGCAGTCATCGATAATTAGAACATGGTGTTTCATCATTCAACTTCCTGTGATTCAGTGATGGGTGATACCCACGTTGGTAGGGCTAGCATATGGATTGAAGTAATTACATAGTCTGCTTACTGGATGGGATGTACCAAATATGTGAAGTAATGTCACAGACAGAGAGTCGATTACATCTGTGCACGACTTAACTGGATATTTCATAATCTGTTGTGCTGGTGCATGCCAATTTAAAGCACATGACATGGCACTGTGAGGAGTGAGTGTTAAAGATCAAATTGTCCAGCTGCGTTCTTGTTCTGTCATGGGGCACAAAGGCATTTTCATGCCAGCTGGTAACTCGTATATGGTTGCAGCCAATACTTTGTAACTTGCCATGATCAAAATATGGAGTCACACTCATTTCGGGTGCTTGAAAAAAAATATTGGTTGCTGTGGATCAAACAGATCCTTTATCCTCTATTTCTAGGCATTATGCCACATCAAATGTAGCTTACTGGGACACATATATGGAAGTTTCAGTTGAGAACACACAAGAAAGGAACTATTCAAACTGTCTTCCAGGTGCAAATAAAGAATGGTGTCCTTGGGATACATAAGAACTTTTCAATAGCTACAAATTAAGTCATTGTACTTTATTCAGTTCAGAAATCTAATTAGACTTTCTATCATTTTTTTTGTAAAGATTTCTTTTTCATGGATGCAATTACTTCAACGTTTACAACTTCTATTTTCTATCGTACACATCCATGGTACTTTATGCAATTTGGAGTTGTGCATCTCTGATGTAGATGATATAGTATGTAGTTTTCAATGTAATCATGTTCCATAAATTTATCATTATAAGATTTTGTGATAGGATCAGAAGCATGTCTTGCAACTCCTTGTACTTGTTTAATATTTTCCTCCCCCTTCTTTTATGAGTTAATGTGAGTTGATTTTTCAATTATAGATTTGCCTGTAGGTTTTCTGGAAGTAAGGTTCTCCGTCAATGACATGTGTTGGATGGACAAGGAACAAAGGATTAGGAATCTGGCAGCAAGATATGAACATATATGGAATGCTAGCTTTGGGTATGCTCCTTAAGCTCATATGCAGTTTTGCAATCAAGTTACCGCATGAACGTCACTTCAAGAATGCCAACGTGGTTAATTTTATTTTTCTCCCAGTTTGAAACATTGCCCTAGGCCGTTTTTTGTGCAGACAAATGTTACTTGGTTTTATTTTTTCTAATGAGATGTATGTTCTCTGGTGCTGGTAAGAAATCTGATGTAGATTCAATGATAGAATATTGATTATAATTACTAGATTTGTAGTCCCTTTTCCTAGAATTGAAATTTTCTAGAATTAATGTTTTGCGGTTAATTTATTTCCTTGCATGTGTAATGCCATAAGCCAATAAGGATAATTAGCAGTTGAAATATATTACCGATTAGTACGCCCAAGTTAAGAATAAAATAAAATAAAATAAAATATTTATTTAATTTAAAAAATCAAAATTTTTCCTTTCTTTAGAGGGAACCCTCCTTCTCCATAACAGGTGAACCGCTCCCTTGTTCATCAATGGTGATCTTGGAGATCTTATTAATTATTTATTCATTGAGGACTACATCTTGGAGAGAGAGGTAGATTTTCTATGTTTCTCTTTTTAATTATTTGTTAATTTTAAAATAGTAATGAATAATTTTGTTTGTTCATAATTTCTAGAATTGAAATTATGTTGTTGATACATTATTTCTGGCATTAAAAATTTTGTTATTCATGCTTAATATTTGACTTGAACCTATGTTGCTTTTGCTTGAGTTTTTATGTAGATTTTATGATAATCATGCCTAAAATTCATATTTATGATATTGTAGGTTTATAATTTCTATTTTGTGCTTAAATAAATATATCATTAAAAATTTAGTTATTGGTAACATGATTTTGTATATTTAGACCAAGAAGCCACTTGAGAAAATGAAGAAGATGTCAAAGAGCATTTCATACATCTATTTCCTTAAGGTAAATCAAAGTTGGAACCAAATTTTCTCAAGGGGAAGAATGTAATCATCGGTTTTTTAATTCCATTTTTGTAAAATTTAGAATTTTCTATAATTAGTATTTTGCCTTAATTGGTTAATTTATTTCCTTACAAATGCAAGGTAATGAGGAAAATTAATTAGCAACTGAAATCTATTACTTTAATCAAATAAATATATTATTTAATCCGAAAAAATAAAATTATTCCTGTCCTTAGGGAGAATCTTCCCTCCTTTCCTATTTATTGATGGATGGACCCCTTCCTTGTTGATTTATGGTGGCTCGAGAGAGCATGTGAGTGAGACAGATCGAGGGGGAGGAGGATTTCATCTTGGAGAAATATAGGTTCTTTGGCTTGCCCTTGTTAATTATTTGTTATTTTTGAAATGTTTATTTATAGTTTTGTTTGTTCACGATTTATAGAATTAAAACTACGCTATTAATATATGATTCCTAGCATTAAAATTTTTGTTATTCATGTATAATTTCTAGTACTTGATCTATGTTGTTCTCACTTGATTTTCTAAATTGATTTCATGATATTCATGCATTAAATTTAGATTTATGATATTGTAGGTTTAGGATTTCTATGTTGTCATTAAATAAATAAATAATAAAATATTAATTATTGTTAACATGATTTTATATATTTAGACTCTATATTCTTTGTTCGTGATGTATGTCTTAAATTTTTTTTGAAGTTATCTAGTTTAAATTCTTGTTAAAAAAAGAATGAAATTGAATTAAGCGATTCGTGTCTGGTTTGATCGGGCTTGACCCAAGTCAAACCAAATTGGTCAATCGGGTTGGACCCAGTGTAGCCATCCAGTCAGTCGACCAAGGTGCGACATGGTGTGGGCCATAGCCCACGGCATGGCCAGCGGCCAAGCCCAATGTGAACCAGCACTTGTGATTCAGAGCGACACGGTCCAACGTGGTCAAGCACCTATGGCCTAGCATGGCTTAGCTCTTGCGACTTGACTCGTTGCACCCTTGTGACCCGTCTCATAGCCTCTTGTGGTCCAGTACTTGAGGCCCCTTGCAACCTAGATCGTGGCCTCTTGCTGCCCGAGCTTGCACAGCCCTCTAGTTTGGACCAGTCCAGGGTGATTCTAAACTGGTTTTAACTAGTTCAAGCTGGTTTAGCCTAGTTGGATCAATTGAGGGCCAATTAGATGGTTTTGGGTGGTTCTAGGCTGATTTTAAACCAATTTGTTGTAAGTTCAGATGGGTTCTAAGTTCTAACTAAAAATCCGATTGGTTCAAGTCAACTATACCAATTCAGTTAGGATTCAGGCCAATTTAGGCCCATAGTGGGCTTGACACCTCATGATATTGGATTTAATGAATTTAAAGGATTTTTGTGATGCATTTTTTATGAAATTAATAAATTGCAAGTTTTTATAACTTATGTGACTAAAATGAATGGTTTATGGTATATGAAATAATACATGAAACTTTTTCCCTTGCCAAGAGCAGGTAGACCAAACCCATGCTAGTAGACTGATTCTCTCATGTGATTAATGGGTCATTGACAGCTGGATGGTTGTTTCATTTGCTATTAAGAGGAATATGCCCACACTTTTGCACTTTCGCAGGTGAGGGGCGTCACTCTATCCACTGTAAGTTAGGAGTGGTATTAGTTTTTCCATCCACTATTAGGAGAATATAGAATCCATCCCGTACTTTGACGGGGGAATGCACTACCGTCTGACCTTACCACTATATAGGACTTGTGGCGACTATGATAGACCAGTGATGGACCTGTGAGTCCATACTTTGATGGATATTCACTTTATATATGTTTTGTTTTTGTATTTCAGAACAGCTCTTTAATAGTATTAAACTTGATTCCTGTGTGGAGATGACCTTCCTTAACAGCTATAGATAGGTAACATTATGGGGACTCTTAGCATTTCATGGCTTTTAGTGCAAGTTATTAGAGCTTGATTGTTACTTTTTGAGACTGTTGTTGGTTTTTAAGAAAAACATTTGAAAATTTTGTTTTAAAATAATTTTAAATTTTTATACTTCTTTGGGTTGATGTATGTTAAAAAAAATATTGGGCAGGAAGGAACACTGATAGCCCTTTTATCCAGCTACTTTGTGATCTAAATAATATACCGATGCCTTGTAACTCATGTTATCACCTTAGTAAACTCCTTCGTGGTTTTGTTGTTAACAATTTTTCTTTCTTTTAGTGATATGTTGTGGAAAAACTACTTAATGGATCCTAATGCATTGAGGGACTTCTTCGCAATGTGAGTATTTTCTATATTAGTCTTTTTGTCTTATTTGATCTGGGTGATATTTGTTATCTTGTCACAAATAGAACTCAAAATTAAACCTGGAAATCTTGCAACCTACATGCTCATGATGTATTCTTAACCTTGTTGAACACAAAAGTGGAGAACAGCAAAGTGACTTTGGCAAATAGCATAATACATTTACATAATATTTTGTGAACTGGTGAAGACTCAATCTCATTTGTTATATTTTTGTACTGCAGATTTATTTATTTTTTTCCGAGACCTCTGATTGTCCTCTCAACTTTTGCTTCAGAATTGCAGAATCCTTGGAAGATGTTATCTACCCTAAGGGAGATCCTAATGCTGTTTCCATAAGTAAAAGAGATATTGAATTCTTACAACCTGAAACATTTATCAATGATACAATTATCGACTTTTATATCAAGTAAGGTCAACTGAATACTTTTGGTTATTCATTTGGTACATCATTTTGCTCTCTCTGCACAGAACCTTATTTATACTTTATTAGCTTTGTGATAACTAAGGAATGTTCTTTATTGGCATATAACTTGCAACTATGAGGGTTATCTGTCCTGCACAGATAACTTGTTGCGGTTTGATCAATCAAATTGACATGGATTACTCTGGTGCATCAAATTGCAGATTTAAGAACAGATTCATTCGCAATACTACATACAGATAAGCATCTCACTGCCACACGTACAAGCGCCTTTCTTTGGTGCTCATTGGTTGATGTAGATGCTCAATAGAAGATGTTCCTACCATTTTGTTTACTATTAGATGCAACTATCTTATTCATCTTCCACTGTTGGTAAAATAGAGGGTAAGAATATCATAAGAGGAAGGGCGAGGTCAAAGAGAAGCACTAACCTTTTAAGTATATGGATTTGCCATGATAAAGAATTGAGATTATGATATTTATGAAATATGACTAATGCATTATCTAACCTTTTAGTTTGATAATTAAAGTAGCATCAGGCTGTAATGACCCAATCATTAAATCTTGGAAGCTACTGTAAATTTACACATTTTTGTATGACATATACATATAAGCCATTTGTTACATTAATATCATTTTATGATATCATCTATACTCATTTTTAGTAAGTACATAATAAATATTTTTGATTTATTATTCTTGATTTTTATTTTTTTAACATTCTATCTTTTATGTTTTGATTTCATATAGTTTTAGAAAATGACATACTTTATGAAATATGAAGATCAAAGAATTTTTTGGGAAAGTAATTTTCCCATAGGATTCTGTTGTATAATATTCCTATTAATTTTGTTATTTTTATGTTTTATATAATTATAAAAAATGAGTTAATTTTTTATGACTGGTCACTATGTTAGTTGTATCATTCCCTGCTGAGCTATGTAAAATGAATTCCACAAAACAAAACTACCGACTAATGTCAAGAATACCGAGCTGCAATTTGTGATCTTCTTGCCACTACCAGTTAAAATGTGTTAATGTGATGAATGTACTTCACTTGTGAATCATTTTTGTGTTGCTTTAAGATAAGTAAATTGCCTATTTCTATTGGGATACCAAAGTTGTTTGAGTTCCATGTAACAGCTATAGAAATCAACAGCGAACCTTACCTATGGGCATATTAAAGTTGTTGGCAGTTATAAATTCATGGATGAAATATGGTTCTTCATATAAAAAAAAATGCAATTTGGTTGTGCATAAGTCTTAATATTATGATCCAAATTTACTCATGAATCTTTAACCTTGAGCCTTCTCTGAGATTTCTCAAGCATCACATGATAGTTTTGGTGTAAAGAGGATTGTGTTTTTGTCAACGAGTCAAAGTTATGATTTGGACAAGACATATTTATATTTTAAATGATAATCAAATAAAATTTTACATATATTCTTAGTTGTTGCTTGTTGTTACTTAAAGTCATTTATTGTCATGATTTGGTTTGACGGGATAATTGGTATATTAACTTCGTTGAGCCCTAATCACTAACCAAAATGCTTAAGCTAAAGTTAACAAAAGTATACTCTGTCACAAATGGTCATTGTGCATCTGCAACATCTTCATCAACGAATTATTCGTTGCTTTTGTGTGCTTGTACAAATGCTTGGCAGTATGTTTTGCTTTGGTTGTCCGTGTTTTTGCTTATAAAAAGCTCTCCTTTTCATGAGACGTCAGGACTTGTCCACTGCTCGCTTTCAAATTAATCAATTTGCTCTTTTATAGGTTCTATGGGACCTGAGCAAGGTAACTAAGCTAACCCTTTGCAGACAGATAATGCAAGGGCGTATTATGACTTAAGCAATTCTAACCAAGGTATGCAATATCGATTGGTACCGCCCGTACCGGGCGGTACATATCGGTCCGACAGAATACCGGTACGCGGACCGCTCGCTACCGGTCGATACGATTTTTTAATTAAAAAATTATTTTTAATTAAAAAAAATTAATAAAAAAATATTTTTTTTGTTTTTTTAGGTTCGGGCGGCGTCGCTCGAGAAGGAAGGAGACGTCCCCGTGCGGCAACGTTGCCTCGGCGACGTCGCTCGTTGACATCTCGGGCGACATTGTCGAGGACGACGTTGCCGAGGGAAAAAAAAAATATATATATATATATCTATTTATATATATAATATTTAATAAATATTATTTATAATTATAAATATGTATATCGAACGGTATGTCGAAACGTACCGTTTGGTACACGGTACCGTACCGTACCGGAGAAGTGTCGAAACTCCGGTACGGTACGGTACGGTAGTGCAGACCTTGATTCTAACTAAGTCCATGACTGGTGCGATATTGATTAATGACTTAGGCAATTCCAGTTAAGTCCGTGACATTGCTACAAGGGTACCTCACGATTTAGGCAATTCCAGCTAAGTCCTGACATTGTGGTATCAAAGCGGGCAAGCAATTCTAGCAAACAGTGAAAAAGTTTCACAATCTTGCCATGGCGAAGCATCATGGCGAATCGAGCAAGATGGGGCAAGCCGGACCATTGCCCCAAGTAGCTGCAGGTGGGTTGCAAGTGTAAACTTGCTCTCATGTTGTTGGAGCCGCTCAAGAGGAGTGCGACAACGAACAAGATAAGTGAGAAGTTGGCTATTTTCTACGAGTGGAGGAGGCACAATTTGGAACGCCAACCGAGAAAAGAAGCCATAAGGAGAGGCTTACAGCTGCGGAAACCCGCCTTAACGTTCTTGAAGTGAGTTTGGAGAAACTCTTTCAAGGCCAATGAAGGCTTCTTGGGGTAGAGAACTCGTAAGAAGAGGTTGAATCTTGGATTGACAAGGTCGAGTCCCTAGCCGATCGATTGACGAAAGACACCAAAGACTTCGTGCAACATCTACACAAAGTCGTGGTGGAACTTACGTTCAAGGTTACATTGCTCATAAAGGGCTCTTAATGCGTTGGAACATCTACACCCGCATTGCTCTACCACAGAACTTGAGGGCACCAGAGCTACATTGCTACGAGGGTGCTAGGGATGCGAAGGATCTCGAGAATTTCTTGTCTGATATGGAACAATACTTCTAAGCTACAAGGCTCGATTTTGAAGAAACCAAAGTTTTGATAGCGATCATGTATCTCAATGGGGATACAAAACATTGGTGGCAAATACGTTGGGAAGAGATCCAACAAGGTCAGTGTCAAATGGACACATGGGAGGACTTGAAGCGAGAGTTGAGAACTCAGTTCCTACCTGAGAACATGGAGTTTGTTGCAAGAAGGAAGTTGAGACAACTCCGCCAAAGAACTTTCATTCGGGACTATGTAAAGCAATTTTTTGCACTGATGCTGGACATACAAGACATGTCCGAGAAGGACAAGCTGTTCAGCTTCCTCGATGGCTTGAAGTCGTGGGCACAATAGAAATTGCATCAAAGGATTATCACCGATGTGATCGGGGCAATCGCAATCACGGAAAGGCTCACTGACTTTGTTTCCTCGAAGGACTTGGGGAAGAAGAAACAATCTTTGGGAAATATCCCACCCAAATATTCTCAAGGGAAAGAGTTCCCACAAAAGACCAAATTCAAAAGGCAAGGCCCCAAAACCAGACAGATGCTTCTTATGCGGCGGACTGCACATGGTGAGGGAATGCTCACAAAAGCAAGCACTCAGTGCCTTAACAACATTAAACAACCCTCCCAGATCAAACAAGGGTAAGCCTGTCACCCTTCGTTCGAGTAGTTTAGAATCCAGCAGCGACGATGAGGATTCGCAAAGACCCTGGATAGGAGCAATGTGTTTGTTAAATGCATTATTGGGTCAAGTGGGGGAAAATAGGAAGGGGAAGGCACAAAAAGCAGGGAGCAGTAAATTTATGCACGTGGACATCAAGCTAAATGGTCGAACAACCCGTGCAACAGTGGACACGAGCACTATCCATAATTTCATTATTGACCAAGAAGCAAGGCGACTTGGGCTGAACTAGAGAAGAGCCCGAGTTGGACGAAGGCTGTGAACTCAGAGGCTAAGCGGATCATCGAGCTGGCAAAAGTGGTACCTATCAAGATTGGGACGTGAAGCGGAAGCACAAACATGATGGTGGTGCCATTAGACGACTTCCAAGTGATTTTCGGAATGGAGTTCATGCACATAGAGAAGTTGGTGCCAATGTCGTTTCTAAACTCTCTATGCCTAATAGGAGGCAATGACCCCTGTGTGGTTCTAGTTTCTCGAGGAGGAACCAAGGACCCACAATAATTATCGACATTACAACTGAAGAAGGGGGTACAAAAAGGTGAATTAACTTTTGTGACCGTTGTAAAGTTGGACCTACTTGACGTCGAGGCCATTCATGAACCTGCTGTGGTGGCGAACGTTTTCAAAGAGTTCATAGATGTCATGCCACCTGAGTTGCCAAAAACTCTATTACTACACAGAGGCATGGATCATCACATCAAGCTAAAGCCGGGAGTAAAGCTTCCAGCGAGACCATCATACCACATGGCCCCTTAAGAATTGGCAGAGCTCAGGAAGCAGTTAGATAAATTGCTGAGTGGTGGTCTCATCCGTAGCTCCAATTCAGAGCTCTAATCCTCTTCTAAAAGAAACAAGATGGGAGCCTCTGACTATGTGTCATCTATTGTGCTACGGCACAATATCCCATCCCGCTCATCGCGGGATGGTGAAGAACAAGTATCCCATCCCGCTCATCGCGGACTTGTTCGATCAACTAGGCAAAGCAAAGTATTTCTCTAAACTCGACCTTCAGTTGGGTTACTGGCAGGTGCGTATTGTTGAAGGCGATGAAGTGAAAACTACCTATATGACCAGATATGAAGCGTTTGAGTTCTTGGTGATGCCTTTCGACTTAACCCAACGCTCTGGCCACATTTTATACTCTCATGAACCAACTATTCAAGGAGTATCTGGATAAGCTTGTGGTCGTCTACTTGGACGATATCGTTGTTTACAGCCAAACGCTCGAGGAGCATATCGAGCATCTTCGAACAATTTTCAAGGTTCTTAGGTTGAATATTTTGTTCGTGAAAAGGGAGAAATGCTACTTTGCTCAGACGCAGATTTTGTTCTTGGGGCATTGAATCGACGAAGGTTCTATTCAGATAGATAAATCAAAGGTGCAAGTTGTGGCGGAGTAACGAACACTAAAGAAGGTACCGGAGCTGAGATCCTTCATTGGTTTCGTCAACTGTTAACGGCGCTTTATAGTTGGGTACTCAAAGCGCGTAGCTCCACCGATGGAGTTGCTGAAGGAGTAGCCTTGGCGATGGTCAAACAAATGCGAAGAGGCATTCCAAGACCTAAAGGCTGCTGTGTTAAAAGAATCGATACTTAAATTATCGAACGAAGCCTTTTGAAGTTTATACGGATGCTTTATACTTCGCTATTGGAGTACTTATGCAGGAGCTTTACTCAGTGGCCTACGAGAGCTGGAAGCTCAACAAGACCGAGCGACAGTATTCAGTGCACAAGGAGATGACAGCTATGGTCCATTGTCTATGAGTTTGGCGGCAACCGCAGCATTACCTTTTCAAAACACGATTTGTACCAACGATGGATAACATCGCATTAAGTTACTTCCAAACTCAAAAGAAACTCTCCCAAAAGCAAGCACAGTGGTAAGACTTCCTGGTTGAGTTCGATATGACAATGGAGTACAAGCCTGGAAGAGCAAATGTCGTGACTGATGCATTAAGCAAGAAGGCGGAGCTAGCAAATTAGTTGCACTCCAACTTCCTTTCCAGGATCAGGGATGGACTGCACAGTGATCCCAAAGCAGTAACCCTGATGATTTTGAGATTTTGAGACCAGGAGGAACTCATATACACCAAAGGGAATAGAGTTTATATTCCTTAAGTAGACAATTTGAGACGTGAACTCTTGAGAGAGTGTCATAATTTCTTTTGGGCGGGACATTTGGCCATTCACCGAATCTTGGCTCTCGTGAAGAGGGCCTTCTATTGGTCGAAGATGAGGATTGATGTGGATGAATATGTTTGAAGGTGCATTGCCAAAAAGCTAAGGTAGAAGCAACGGAAGCTGATATTGCCCATGTCAGAAAGGCTTTGGGAGAGCATTTCTTTGGACTTTATATCAAGCTTATTGACAGTAGGGGGACTAGAATTGATACTTGTGGTGGTCGATCGGTTTTCAAAGTATGCAACATTCATTATTGCACCCCAATATTACTCAGCAGAGGAGGCGGCCAAGTTGATGATGAAGTATGTGGTAAAGTATTAGGGAGTCTCGCACAATATCATCAATGATTGAGACGCACGATTCTTAGGACGATTCTAGACCAAGTTGTTCAAATTGCTAGGGTCTAAGTTATACTTCTCTATAAGCCTCCACCCTCAAAAGGATAGCTAAACTAAAAGAATAAATTCGCTCCTTAAGCAATATCTTTGGCATTACGTGAGTGCCAACTAACAAGATCGGGTGAAGCTGTTGGACATAGCTAAATTCTCCTACAACTTACAACGGAGCTCTGCATCCAACAAAAGCTCGTTTGAGATCATTATGGGATAGCGATTATCGACTCCTAACACCTTGGCGATCGATTATATTAAGAGTAGTTCGTTGGCATATCACCTTGCAAAGGAATGACACTGAAATATAGATATTGCATGAGCTTACTTGGAGAAGGCGACCAAAGAGATAAAGAAGTGGGCAGACTTGGGAAGGTGACCATGGGAGTTTAAAGTTGGCGACTTGGTGTTGGTGAAACTTTAACCAGCATCACTTCAGTTCTTGGCATGAAGTGCACAAGGGATTGGTACACAAGTACAAATGGCTCTTCCTATTTATCAGCAGGGTAGGCAATGTCTCCTACAAGTTGCAGTTACTGGTGTAGCTCAAAATTTACAATATCTTCCACGCAAGCAACTTGAAAACCTACCACTCAGACCTATATGATGCTTCTCGAATTGTTTCAACTCGATTACCCCCCACCAAAGCCTCTTACGAGAAGCAAGTTGAAATCATTTTAGCAGATCGCAAGACATAACTACCCAACGGAGTAGAGCAGAATGAGTACTTAGTGAAGTGGCAAAAGCTTCTCCAAAAAGAAGCCAGTTGGGAGCCTGAAGATGTCCTATAACACGAAGAAGCAATTATCAAAGCTTACTAGCAAGCGTCAACAGTTTAAGCGAGGAAGAATGTCACGAGCGGTCGTTGCGCACCTGTAACATCTTCGTCAATGAATCGTTCGTCACTTTTGTGTGCTTATACAGATGCTTGGCAGCATATTTTGCCTTCGCTTTGTATGTTCTTGCTTATAAAGCTGCCCTCTTCGTGAGGCGTCGGGATTTGTCTATCGCTTGCTTTCGAACCAATCAATTTGCTCTTTTGCGAACCGATAACACAAGGGCGCCTCATGACTTAAGCAATTCCTTAGCGCAGGAGTACTTCACAATTTAGGCAATTCCAGCAAAGTCCATGACATTGCCGTAAGGGTGCCTCACAACTTAGGCAATTTCAGCTAAGTCTGTCAATTCGTCCAATTCTTATTAGTCAATCTTATCCTTGGTCCACTTCCAATATGAGACTAATCAGATTGTTACAATTTTGCCCACTTAAGGATTTGATGTCCTCATCAATGCCCAATAGCTTAGAATCAAGCCATAGTCTGGTGCATGTGAGGTATAAGCTAATGGTGTCTCCATGCTTTGGCCTCAGCCCTCGTTCACGAATAGTCCTTTCCTACTCGAATCTCTCATAATGTCCCAATATTAGTAGCTCTGATACTAATTATCATGACCCAACCTAATGGGATAATTGGCTTGTTAACTTCGTTGAGCCTAAATTACTAGTTAAAATGCTTAAGTTGAAGTTAACAGTCGTACATCCATCTAACCCCTATAAGTCAATCTTAGTCTTAGGCCACTTCCAATGTGGAACGAATCGGGATGGTATAATATGACCTAGTTCTTTCACATGCTTTACTCGTCATTCTATCATATTGTCTGTAGGATCTCTATTATGCTGGGATGAAAACAGTGAATCTTTCAAATCAATATTTAGTTTTTTTTTGTGTATTATCTTTAGGTCAGCATATATCTTTTCAAGGTATATACATTCATTGTCCTCATACCGACTTTGTGGAACTTTATCAATTGGCATCTTTTTCATTTCAGATACTTGGAGAACAAGATTCAACCTAATCAGAAGCATAAATTTCACTTCTTCAACAGCTTTTTCTACCGTAAACTAGTAGGCAAGGACCAGGGTGGTGTCTCAGAAGGCAGGGAAGCTTTCCTGCGTGTTCGTAGGTGGACTCAAAAAGTAAATATATTTGACAAGGAGTATATATTCATACCAATAAACTTCAGGTAGAATATCTTTGCAAGTTGTGAACATAAAAATTTTTGCATTCACATGTTAAATTTTTAATATAAGTGTTACTTGAATGACAGTCTGCACTGGAGTTTGCTTGTTATTTGTCATCCTGGAGAAGTGGCTAATTTGAAAGGCAAGAATTTATGATTGAAGCTCCATACTCTAATCCCGAGTTATGCAACTATACTCATGCTTTATATTGTTACTGCAGATAATGAAATTGAATCAGATAAAGTGCCCTGTATATTACATATGGATTCTATCAAGGGCTGTCACAGTGGTCTCCAGAAGATTATCCAAAGGTATTCATATGTACATTTAAGGCTCAACAGAGTTTTGTCCTGTAGTCTCTGAAATTGTTTTCCGTAACATAAAAATGTATGTGGTATGCAGCATGTGGTAGGTAGATATCAGAATATAGATTTTTAGTAGAAGGTGGAAATTGAGATGGTCAACGGTCAGCAAAGCAAGAATCTCAGATTATGAAATGTCAAACTTCATGAAGCTGGAAAAGACTTGTTAGCTCTTGTAGGATTGATCTTTGGAAACAACTGGGAAAGACGATGTTATACACATACTATTTGCAAGCATGGGCATGAGCACATGACCTAGTATTCGTATGAAGATATGCACATGACATGTGTCTTCCAGCTTGTAGCATACGTACATGCCCTGGAAAGCAAATCTTGATATTTGGCATCATTCCTCACCAATTCAAGTAGTCCTTGTAAAGTTGTAATCAATTATTTGATTCATAAAAATTTATTTTGTATTGAGATTTGCTCCTATCTATTTTGTCTTTCATGTGTAATAAGAATCTCTAAATTATATTCTTTTTAGCCATATACAAGAATTTTTGTGTATGCACTTGCTTGTACTATTGTTTCATTTCATAATTCTACACATCATTCCACATTTTCTATTTAGATTCTTTTTTTTTTTTGGGTTTATAGGAATACATGTTTAATTGATGTTCTATATACTAGTTGCACTTATTGGTTATTTAGATTTGTATCATTTCTTTATGACTTCTTTTAAAATCTTTTGAGAATGACAGTTACATATGGGAGGAATGGAAGGAAAGGCATCCAGAAACAACTGAAGATGATTCTTGGAAATTTTTAAAATTAAGATTTGTCTCTCCTGAGGTTAGCTCTTCCTCTAGCTCCACATTTTTAACAAGGAAAAAGGTCGCTAAACAACTTGAATTTTGTAATTCAACTCCATAATTAATAAGGTATACAGTTTCGTAACTTGAACTTTATGAATGTCCTTGGGAATAATGCATTTATTGGAATTATTGGTTGGCCTATTTGGTTCAATATTCTTTCTGTTTTGCCTAAAACTTTCTCTTTATATCTGTGCTTTTCTTGATGTCATTACTCCTTTCCAAGAATCTTTCTCCTTTTGATGTTCATATTACCCTTAAGGTGGTTTATTATATCGAAGATGACTACTAGCTCTTCTACTACTGCATGAATTTAAGCCATAAAGCATCTGGATGCATAATAGTTCTCAGTTCCACTTTTATAGATCTTTCACTTCTTTTAATAATTAAATAACAATATATTAAGTGTGATATCCATGTATGTGTGACCGTAGTATAAATAGTATGCCTGATTGTTTTCAACCATTAAATAAATATTATATGCAATATTGCATAAATATGTAACATTAATAAATTTAATGATAATACAACTACATATATGAATACATTGCATTTGACTTAAATGGATCTTCTTGATCTTGGAGTGTATCTCTCTTTCTGATGCTGGTGAAAATCTCATAAGTAGTTATTGCATGATTCAATAAAATCTTTTTGTTTGCCAATTGTGAACCTGATTTTGCTGACTTAACTTTCTTACTTCATTCTTATTCTTATATGATAGCATTGAATTGTAGTTTTTGGCTTAGATAATTATACTTACTGGTTTACAATTTTTTCCCAATATGATCAATGATTCACTTTTAATATTGTTTTTGCTTGTAGCTGCCACAACAGGAGAATTCATTTGACTGTGGCCTTTTCTTACTTCACTATGTTGAGTTGTTTCTCAAAGAGGTTCCTGTTAATTTTGACCTGTTCAAGATCACCAGGTTCTCCAGCTTTGTGAGTTCCTCTTTTGTTCTTCCTCTAAACACTTCATGCTTTGAGCTTTTCTAAATATGGTTTTAATATTACTAGTTAAGTTTATTAGATATCTGTTTACTTATGTCGACTTTTTAAGATTTTTTACATTTTTTTTCATTTGTAAGATGCACTACTGTAGTTTGATTCAAGTGAAACCATCCCATAAGTTTTAGTTCTTAATTGACTGGTATTCCAACCTCAACTTTTCCCCGTTCTTTCTTTCTCCCAAGTTTCAGCCTGAGAAACCATTGTTCGATAACCTTCTTTTTTTTTATTTATTTGTTGTTCATCCTATCCCCTATAGCCTCAACTGGGACCAAGACAATCCTCGCAAAATTCCAACCTGAGAAATAATTGTTCTTTTGTCTTCTTTTGTCATTTGCTGCTATACCGTGAAGCCTCAACCTGGGACCAATAGAATCCTAATCATATGGCTGCTTCTTTATAAAACAGTATATTGAATATAATGTGGATAAATCTCAGGATTGTTGAAGTGTTATCGGATTCTTAACATGGTTCAAGTCGAAGCTTGGGCCTTGGTGTTACACATTTATGTTGGATGGTTTGATTGGACCATGCCTCATTTTTTGAGAAAGCATAATATGTTGCATTTTCCTTGTTTGGAAAGCAATATTTTAAATGTTCTACAGACAAGACCGACAATAAATGACTTCATAGATAATATTGTTGTTGTGGGGTTTGCAATTCTCACCCAACTAGGCCTTTTACATGGAAACACATTTGAGAAATGCATTTAATTTGTTAGCGTGTGATCCAAATCCCGTCTTGCTAAGGTGTTCTGTCTAGGCAACCAAGGTCCTTCCGACACACTGCAGTAGCCCACATGAGCCTCAGAGGCAAGCACCCTTGGCTATGCCAGAACTTTTGCTTGGAAGGCATGGCAGCAGATTGCTTACAATTTTTGCTTTTAACAGTTTTTAACCATTGTTTCTTGATTTCTGCATTCATTGTACTGAACGAGTTCCGATATTTCTTTGCTTTTGTGCCTCCATTGTGGTAAAAGAATGGTAGGTTCCAATCTTGTTGTACATGATTCCCTAAATTGTTATCCTGATGCCTTAAGTTATCATCCTGCCTCATTGAAATTGTCTCTTTTTCATCTGCAGTGCCAGGTGGCATTGGATTTCTACTAGTTGTGCAAGATTTAATGAAATAGAATGTCTGACCAGCTTACTTTGTGCTTTGTGAAATGTTTACAGCTCAGCGCCAAATGGTTTCCACCTGTCGAGGCTTCTTTAAAGCGTTCTGTCATCCGGAAGCTGATATATGAACTTTTAAATGACCGTTCCGAGAAAATCGACCGTAGCACATGCAGCACTGGGTGCCCTTCGACGTCAGGGCATCCTGAAGATAACACTGAGCGAGAGCTGCTTGCTGCTCACTGTAGTCCAGCCATGGGAGTAATGGGTGATGCAATATGTCAAGACACCGAAGATGGTGAAAAGTTGGTTGCTGTTGAAGATTCCCAAGAAGCTGATAAAACTAAGGCAGTGTGCAGGGTTTGTGAAGGTTGTCAGAAAATTTGTGCCAGTGAGGCAGATTGCCAGATTGTGGATGGTAGGGAGATTACCACAAATGCCAATGAGGTTGATGTTACAGATTGTCAGGTGCCCAGTGCCATTGGAGCAGTGGATAGGGAAGATGGTGGCTGTGAACTTGACACCAATGAAGCAGAGGGTGAAGATGGTAAAGATTGCGGGGAAACTACTTCCAATGCTGTAAGACAGGATGATAAAAGCAGTGTAATCCACATCACGGAGGTAGAGAGTGGCGACGGCAGCTGCCAAGAGAATCGGCCTTCTTTTGAAGGTGTCATCATCACTGTTGATGAGACATCTTCGGACGACAACGATGATGTTCGAGTGACACATAAAAAGCCTGTGCAGAAGCTACGCAAGCGAGGGAAGGTTATGATCCCTGAAGGAAGGAGAGTGCGCACCCGGAGCGTCACCAAAGCACAACATAATGATACATAAGACTGTCGTTGTTTTGGTTTCTTGCATCCTGTAAATGATTTCGTAACTTGTGGAAATCTTGTTTCGGTGTTCACAGATTCAATCAACGTTCTTCCTTGTGTGGAAAATATATATCTTTAATATGGTGTAGTTGGTGGCATAATTGCCATTCATCAATGGAGCAATCCTGTTTGCCAACTCTTGATGATAGCTAGGTTTCATGGAGTTTGTATATAAATTGGAATATTATACATAATTAACAGACTTCTATACGTAGTTAAAAATGGATTTCATAGGCATCAAATAATCTATTTTGATGATTTATGCATGGAAAAAATTACTTGATGTGATCAGCTAGCGATATCTGGTTGGTTATTAAATGATGGATAATGTTCATTTGTGGTGTGTGGTTTTTGCCTTGGAGGTGTTAGCTTGTTTGGTTGGTAAAGATTTTGTCAGATGAACAAATGGATCAAAACTTAGGCTGCTTTTAGTATCAGTTGTGACCATTTGATTAATTGCATGCTATTAGCATCATTTTAATGGGGGAATTTATCTCCATAAGCTCCTCGGTCATAATTAGGTTTGCACATATTGGTAAAAGGAAATCCTTCCCAGCTATGCCTTGTCATCGGAGGTGATGTGAGAGACCAACCAATTGTTGGTGATCAGAATAATAAATTCTTCGTAATATGAAATCTGTTGTGATTAAAATGATTTTATAAATTCTTCACCAGAGGAACTTGGTAAAGAAAAGATCAAGAAGGCGGCGATGGTTTTACATTCATGGAGGCTTCCAAGGCAGAATAACACACCAAACTTACTAAAATATGAAAGTTATTGTTTGGGCACAGGACCTTTTACAGCACTCCATTAAGTAAATCGTAAAGAACAAATCATAAAAATGTACATCCTTGCCAAATAAATAGTTATCTAGATTTTGGCTCTATGGATGACTCGCCGAAAACCTTGAAGAAATCTCGAACACATGACGAATAAAATCCATCCTCTCAGCTCGAAATCGCTATAATTTTGGATCAACAACAACAGTTTCAACAGCAAGAGAGTTTGCTGGAAGCTTGCTTTGCCTCATCATTCCCGTTGCTGCTAATGCTCACCCTGTCTCGAGACAATTCCGCTTTGTAGGAATCAGAGTTCAAAACCTTCCTGCTGATGTTGTTGTAAATCTCCCTGATGACAATCTCAAACGCCTTCTTCACATTTGTACAATCTAGAGCTGAGGTCTCGATGAAAAAGAGGCCTTCGGCTTCCGCAAGCCTTTTTCCTTCGTCGACCGATATGTCTCTAATGTCCTCCAGATCGCATTTGTTGCCGACCAGCATCTTCGCAACCGCAGTGTCAGAATGTGCTGCATTATGATTTCAATCACAAATGAGATGCAAAAGAACATAAACTATAAACTACATCTGATGCACAAGAATCAGTTGATGACAAGCTGAAAATGTCAAACTGAATAGGAAAAGAAACAAAAAAGTTCAACAATTGGATATGTATGACGACTTAATCTCTGGTTTTAATGGATTGTCGCACATTCAAATTTCAACTAAACCCCCGTGACTTCCATTATAGTTTCAGCTACCGCTCATGTCGCAGCCTGAGTAACAACCTTCAAGGTCGATAGCAAACGAGACCGCTTCTACACTTTGCCTTTCTCGTCTAGATTATAGCTTCCGGTTTGGACTAAATAAGAAAAAAAGCTGACTTCAACAATCTGTTCATGTCAAATTGACTTATACTAACCTGCAATGTACTTGTCATCTTCGAGGTACGGTGGCAGCAATCAAAGCGAGTGCGTAGTAGTAGTAGTAGAATAGTTCTGAATGAAACTGTGTGCTTAAAATAGAGATGGAAAGCCATAATATACCTGTGAATTTTAAGTGTAAATTTCATCTAAAAACAATAAATATAAAAAAAAAAGGGGGATTTCACAATACCAAATAAACTCAGACCCTTTGCTTGTAAAATTTAGATATCTTAAAAGAGTCTCTTTGCTTGTAAATCTATCAGAAGCTTTGAACATGATCGCGTTTAGGTCGAAATCCCACCTTTCAATTTTGTTCGAAACATTTAGACTCCTTGGCTTCAGTTGTTCTCCAGAGAATCCATTAATGATGGGAAATCTTTGCATATGTCTGTGATGTTCTTAACAAAAGCTGTCTGTAAATAGTATCTTTTTTAGGTAGAAAATGAACATTTATGGAAATTAAAGAAATAATTAATGAACTATTCAGACTAGCCATTTTATGTAACCCAATTGAAGCAACATTTATTCCATGGAAGAGTTGAGAAATCCGGCGCCTAATACCAATTCAACTTTCTCTCTGTTGAAGCTACTGAACATAACATATTGCTAAAAAGATCAGCCATGACATGGAGCTTCACATATTTCTAATTCCACCAGAGTAATAATTCAAGATGATATCATAAGGCAGCCCTAAACATCAGATCTTGTGATTTCATTTTCATACAAAGAACAACAAGACCAGGAATTACCCAAAACCAGCATATATATTAGAAGAAGGTGAGGATAATAGATCAATAGCAAGACGTCAGATCTACCACAGGAAAAGATCCAATCGTTGGTGAAGATAAGAGAACAGTTGGAGCAGATTGAGGTCGAGATCGAGAAGAGAGAGCAAAGGTGGGATCTTTGTCAGCGTATACGTACTGTTGAGCTCCTGAAGCCAGCGCGGGACGCTGTCGAAGGTGGTGCGGCGGGAGATGTCGTAGACGACGAGCGCGCCGACGGCGCCGCGGTAGTAGGCGGAGGTGACGGCGCGGAAGCGCTCCTGGCCGGCGGTGTCCCAGATCTGGGCCTTCACCTCCTTGCCGTCGATCTCCAAGCTCTGCGTCTGGAACTCCACCCCGATGGTGGCCTTGGAGTGGAGATTGAACTCGTTGCAGGCGTAGCGCGACAGCAAATTGGACTTCCCCACCGCCGAGTCGCCAATGATCACAATCTTGAACAGGTACTGCTCCGCATCCTCCATCGTCTCTCTCTCTCGCTCTCTCGGTCTCTGGAATCTTCACTTCTGTGTATATATTCTTCCTTCTTTATCTGTGTTTGACGAGGGAGAGAGAGTGCGCGCGTGGGACTATTTAAGAGGTGATGGTGGTGGTGGTGGTGGTGGTGGTGGTGGCGTCCTCTCTCTCGTTCGCGGTTGGTGGTGTGTAAACGTGTGTTTGAGCTGGCTGTCTGTTTCTTTTGTAGTGCGAGTCGATTCCGGTGGTCGCGACTCCGTTGTAGATTTGTTGACGTTAGATTCGGATAGATTTGGTAAGAAGATTTGTCGTAGATTTACTGGTTGCGATGGTCATATGAAAGAGTGTGTGTGTGCGGGAAGTCAACGCAATGTTGACTTTAGGAAGACCTAAAATTATTATTTACCGTATGAAAGAACCATCACTTTTTAACATTATAATTTTATTTTATTAACCAGTGTCAGGGTGTGATAGTTTTTTTTTTTTTGTCTTCTTATTTCGTAATATTCAAATAATAATTATAAAAAAGCACTCAACCTTTTTCTCTTGATTGTTTATTGTTTTAAGAATAACTATCATGTTAAAGCTAGACAACAATATAACAACACAATTAGCACTTCAGATTTTTCACAGCATGGGAGTAACGACATCAAACACTTGCGCTTGTTATGGACATAACATTTGCACTGCGCATGAATCACGGCTTTGTAGGACACCAAATCTGGTCATGTACGCACCAATAGTTGGACTCATTTGTCAAATACCACAATTTATGTCGAATACCACAAACCACATGAAATCACAGCAACATTAGTGTGCACTACTGCTACAATGTCTATCACACAAAATTTAATTCCTGGCACATCTGCTATATATATATATATATATATATATATATACATCTTTCCAAGAAAAACTCGTTTGGATGCCAAGGAGCTGATTGTCCTCTGTCTGCTTCTTCCTCTCCTGCGGACTGGTACGGGTCGAATACCACAAACCAGATCCTTGGTCACCTTGAAGCATCCTTGATCAATAGAGCTCCTCGGAAACATTCAAGTGTTGCTTCAAGGATTCTCTTCTTAAATCTCACAAGATGGCTGACCTACTACGGCCCACGACTGAATCAGTTCTTACGTTTACTAGACTGTGAGACAACTGGACGAATCATCTGAAGATAAGCAACATGCTGAACCTGATTTATGCATGGCTTTATATAGACTGATGTCGTTTGAGTTGCTGATCAATTGGATATTTGTGGTTGCTTTCATTTTTCTTTGGCCTCAACTGACACAGCAAACTAGAATGCCATTTCTTGCAAAATTTGAAGAGTCTTCTGGTGAACCTAAGGCAGGGAACAAAAATTTAGATGTAAGTTATGATGTCCCAAGAGCATACCTTTTGTAATGATCGTAAGTGGATCAAACAGTTACCCATTCCAAGTGTTGAGCTGTAATTCCAGATACGTTCCCCGAATAGATTCCACCCAGGACCTAACAAACCAAAAATAGATTGGCAGCATAACAAGTTAAGATTATGATTGTAAAGCTGTTACCATCACCATCTGAACATCATGTTGCCATGGAAATTTGCTCTCAGATAGTCAAACATGGCCATGAACATAAATTTCAATAAGAACATGGTACAGTGATGCAGTGGTACCTTGGAAACGGTTTCAAGAAACATGCCAGGGCGAACAGGGCGTGGCCTGCGACCTGTGACACTTCCCTGAAAAACATAAATGTACTTAAAAGGAAGGATAAGTTTGTATTGTTTTCTGCAAGGATTTTACTAGACAAAATTAAGGCAGTAGAACGAACCCTTCCTGCAAAACCACCAAGAGTATTCTGTTCGCTGTTGGGATCTTCATCCCCACTACCTACATTGTCTGCACCTTCATTTTTCCCATGCATCACATCACTTATCATTTTCTGGACACTGCTTCCTGGTCTCAAGGAAACCAGCTTGCTCAAGAAGTTCACCTGCATTTCCATTAAGTGGTGTTGTGCAACACAAGTTGCAAAGATTTCAAAGAAAATAATTCAAGAGAAAAGAAGATGCAACTGAAGAAAATTGTTGTAGAAGTGAGAATAGATAGGAAAGATCAATAGAAAAGATCGGCCAATAAAAGGAAGGATACAATACCAACAGACAAAATTCTATACAAATGTTATAAGATCCTATATGGAACACATCATCGAGCTACAATTTCACTGCAAGAAGCTAAATGTGGAATATATATAATCTTTGTTATGCTATCTATCAAGAAGCATCTTGAATATCTTTGCCATATAGACAAAAGAAAAAGGGTGCAATCAAGACTTCATACTGTCTTATTCACGAAGAATGTAATAAAGCCATATGCAAGTGGATGAATCAGTTGAGGTGTACACTTTTGGCAAGTACTTGAGGGCTGAGGCACAACCTTGATTAAAGACCAAACATGCAACTTCGACTAAGGGAGGATTGAGATGACTAGCCAATTATTCTAGCAATTGAACAGAAAAGAAAAGGTTCCACATGTGAAAAGAACAATCTATTGCTCAACAGGAAAAAAAATAGAGAAAGAGACCTCTGCTTCGGGTAGAGTATTCAGACCACGATCATTTCTTTCATCCAATAACCCACCACCCATCATATTGCGAGCTTCCTCTCTAATTAAAACAAGCCTCGCAAGCAACTTCCGATCAGGAATACTAGGTCTGGATTCCATTGTCTACAAAATAATAAAGGCAAAAAGAACTCAGGAAAGTTCCTTGCTCATGACAAATTATTACTAAAAATTAGGTTGTACAAGATACAGTATAGTGCCCCCAAAAAAAAGAGAGTATAAGATGCAAACACTTCATAACTTTATATGCATCCGTACATGAAACATACCCAAAATACAGCAAAGAAGGACTAGAATTTCAAAAGCGTCTGTCAAACAAAAAAACTAAGGCAACCAAGGGATAAGACTTGATTCTATGTGAATGTTCAACATATACAAATAACATATAATCATAGAAAGCTTAGGTTTAAAGTATCTGAAGCATTTAATGACCAAATATACGCAAATTAGTTATCAACATTTCAGTCACCATTAATATGTTATCCAGGAGATAGTGAAACAACAATGAAGACAAAGTGACATATAAAGCATCTTCACTACCAAAGTGCTTGTAATGAACACCTTAGCAATACTGTGATTTCCATAGAAATATGTGTGTTGTCATGTATTGGCTAAATCCTTAAGTACAAAGCATTTGATCGACGTCCAAATGTTCAAAAAAATTAGAGAATGTGACAATCAGTAGAATTACTTCCACATAGTTATCTTCCATTTTCACATATAAGCAAGGTGATGATGGTTTGTACTGATGCAGTAATACAGAATCAAATGTAACCTGGTAGAAGCTGGCAGGTCTTGTGGTCCAAGGTTAAGTAAATAAAATAATAGAACAGTGACAAGGTACGGCATATGCTAGAGCCAAGAGAAGCCAGAATGTGTGTCATTCATACCTCTAGTAGATCGTCAGCCTGGTTAGCGATATCATTAAGATTTGCCCCTGGGAGATGAACCTTAAGGCCCTTCTCACTTTTAAATACACCTCCACCTGCAGCAACCCGTCGTAGCAATTCATGCCTGCTCTCTTTATCTGGGGTTCGGCAAAGAAGGCCAATCACTTGCACCTATGACAAAACCCCAGTTAATGGCACAGAAATATCATCAAATTTCAGCATAGAAAAGAATGACACTCACATGTGGCGGACACTTCTTGGCTAGATGGTCCAACACTGTTTGCTTCACCACCTCTAAGAGTGACTTGCGCTGGATACAATAACAACAAGTTACTTCTGCACAACAAGTGTTTAATATATTGGTGGAAATAATGCAAACAGATGGCTAATACTGTGTCTTATGAACAAAGGAAAATATCTTGAGAAAGTGCCCAAAAAATTAAAAAGAAGCTCCAACAACAATCTCGATGACATAATAGCAATCGCAAAATAGTGTCATTTGACCGATAAAATGAAATCTGGTTGAATAAATACCTGCTAACAGTGAAGAAAGATACTACTGCAGATATGGCGGTCATGATGCAGCTAGACGTTTCATAATAAAAAAGCATGCTTGATTGGCACAATACATTCTACAGAGATGGCAGGAAAAACATAGTCTCAATACGATTGTTCAGCTACCAATAAACTTCTCCGAGATCGACCATGTATTTTAAATTCCAAGTAATTTTTCGCTTACATCTTTCCTGTTGGACATTAGTTCCCATAGGACAGACTTCTGAGACATGAGAAGTACATTACATTCGGTCACATATAGGTTTGCATCACAATCAACGGGCAAATGGAATTGCAGAAAAGATTCTTCGGAAACACAGCAAAGAAGCGAACCTGGTCATCATTATCCTTCTCCGCCATCTGGATCATGTAATCGATCGCCATCATGAAGCCGGACTCCATCTCGTCGACCCTCTTACCGATCACACCCTGGGCCGCGATCTCCACCGCCACCCTCTCCGAAGCCTCGTCCATGTCCATGTCCATGTCAGCCAGCTGCGCCGCCACCAGCACGGATCACAGTCTCACGCGGAACCAAGCAAACGGGAAAACCATTCATTGACCTAGAAAGGTACCAGATTGACCATGTCCTGGAGAACAGAGGTGACCTGCTCGCCGCCTCGGAGGAGGGCTTCGTACTTGGAGGAGTCCCACTTATCGTCCTCCGCTTCCAGTGCTTGCCGATGCTGGAAAGAAGGGAAGGGAAAGGCGGCATCGGTTTCGGTGCTGCGGCAGAGGGAGAAGGGGGGTTTGTTGCACGCTTGCCGCCTCCGTTGATGGCAAAAGGAGCGGAGTGACAGGAGGACAGGAGTGGAGATGATGAGGGTTTTGGGTGGGAGAGAAGGGAAGCAGGGGGAGGAGGAGGGAGAGGGAAGGAAGATGGTGGCAGATCTCAACATCATGCTTTATCTTCTCGAGCGCGATGAATGGGGTTTAGGGCGGTGACACGCCATAACGAGCAACCGACTCTTTGGACCTCCTTCCTAATGCTGGGCCGGCCCAAACGATGGCAAGTTGGTAATTATAGCCTCACGAATTGTGCTTTAAAAAAAGTGCAATGACATATGATAATTGAGGAACCGACTGCAGTGAGGGCTTCGGGTTCTTTCTTTGGGCCTTCTCTTTATTTCTGGGCCGGCCCAAACGATGGCAAATTGGTAATTACAGTCTCACAATATTGTGCTTTAAGAAGAGTGCAATTACATATGGGCAGTCAGCAACCAACTACAGTGAGGTCTTCGGGTTTTTTCTTTGGGCCTCCTTCCTATTGCTGGGCCGGCTCAGACGATGGCAAATTGGCAATTATAGCCTCACAATATTGTGCTTTAAAGAAAAGTGCAATTATATATATATTATATATACACATTCTAACAATATTATGCTTTGAAAAATGTGCAATTCATTCGGTAGTAACATCTCATTTCAACGTTTCCTCTGACCGAGAAGGGTTTCTGCAGTAAGCAATACAGTGCAACGGGGCAACCCAGCCAGCAAATTGCTTGTCTTTGAGCATGCTCTGACCTTATCCGGCTCTGACGAGTCAAACCGTGGCAGCGTTCGCCAAAGTACACGCGTGGTTGACTTCCAAAGTCCACGCGTGGTCTTTGTCTCCCTCGGATACATAAGGATCGATTCACACAAGGAACATGCATTGCTTCATTGTTGCATAATGTAAGCAGGTACGGTGAGCAGTGCCAATAAGATTGGCAATATACGTACAGAGAGAGAGAAGAAGAAGAAGAAACCAGGAAATGCTACGGTTTCACCCTGTTGAAGTTTACGCTTGCGATGCTGTATTTGCATCGATGAAGCACAGGATCCGTTGGACGGAGTTGGCAATGTCTTCCGCAGTGCATAGGGATTCGCTTGCAATCTGTCAGGTTGAGATGGGTCGCGCCTCAGTAGCAACAAGGCGAAAGAAGTGTGAGATCGATGAGCAGAGTGGGCTGTTTGATTACCTTGACGTTGAAGGAGTAGAGAACGGTCGGCTCGATGGTGGCGATGTTGGTGTGGAGGATCGCCAACTGCAAGTCCTCGAGGGCTGCGATGGTCCTGATGAGCTGCCTCGGCCGCCGACGAGAGAGGATCTTGATCATGGCGTCGAAGCCCAGCAGCCTGACCTCGACGTCGGCCAGGCAGGACCTGTTCTCCGCAATCTCCTCCCGGGGGCGGCTGCTGTGGTCGAGCTCAAGACGATTAACCTGGTGGCGCTGCTGGAGAGGCAGTGGCGGGCCATCCATCACCGATTTTGGAGCTTCGCCACCGCCGAAGAGTCTTCGTCTCTTTTGGGACTCCAGGCGTTGCAGGAGTTGCTCCAACTCTCTCACCAACTCGATGGCTCCACCCACTATGGACGCCTGGTCTCCCTGCATGAATCAAGGGAACAGGAACA
The DNA here is from genome assembly GCA_023547065.1 of Musa troglodytarum. Lineage (NCBI taxonomy): Eukaryota > Viridiplantae > Streptophyta > Magnoliopsida > Zingiberales > Musaceae > Musa > Musa troglodytarum. The sequence goes on from CP097510.1 coordinate 12,324,531, forward strand.
CTTATCCTGGCTATTTGTTCTTGTGGATCCTTGCAAGATTCTTAAGCTCAATCTCGAATCTTAATATGATTGTGATCATACCCTTTTCACATAAGATCCGGGCATGAGAGATCTCAGCACCCGGAGATGCTCATTCATCTGCCTCCTCCTGTTGCGTTCCACTGCGATGTGCGCCATCCTTTGGCTCTCCACCTCCTCGCCCGTCTTCCAAGCTCTTGCCCTCTTCCGCCGGTTCTGGAGCTGTCGCACCTCGTCCAACCTACTCGTAGCTGGTGGAGGAGGAAGAAGCGGCGGACGCGAGGCGGTGGAAGAAGTCACCAACTCGTCGTCATGCAACTTGAGGAAGCGACTCTGGTCCTGAGCAGAGACTTCGAACTGGTTAAGCGCCAGCTTCGATCCGAGCTCGGCAAACTGCATGACGTCCAAGGAGATCTGGGTCGAGGGCGTGGGATTGCTCAGCAGGTTGTTCACCATGTTGATGCTGTTCTCCGAGCTCTTCAGTGCCTGCAGCAACCAAAGTGAGGCCATGGCAAAACACAAACAAGCTGAAAGCTATTGCGTCGATGGTTGGTGGCCTTCTTCTACCTCTCTCTCCATCATATATACGATGATTCCAGAGCAGGCCTGGTGCACATGGACCAAGAAATCAGTGCAGCAGGCCACAGCAAATACTGAAAAAGTTTTAGGCTTCTTCTGAGAGCCCATCATTATCCTTGGAAGAAGACAAGATTGGACCATCTCAGAGTGAGGAGAGGGAGAGGGAGAAAGGAGTAGCAGTAGCTTCTTATCACATCGGTTCTGGGTTTTGATTTAGAAAGCTTCTCAAGCATTGATTGAAGCAAAAACGAAGTCCACACCTCTGTATATTTATCTTCTAGCTTGCACTTTGCATGTGAACTTTGATCAATCAAACCTCGAGGTCAGTCGGATGACAGTCGAAGAAAATAGTCATGAGAAGTAAAGAAAAACATGAAAGAATATAAATTAAGGGTGGAAGAGCTTTGCTTGGTTATCAATGAATTGAAAGAACATAGAACTTCGACATTAGCAGAAAAGAAAGTCTCCCGAGCAAGATTTCCTTTTGTTCCATTTACTTACAGATCAAACGAAGAAGAGAAGAAGAAGCGACTTGAATAATGGAAAGAAATATATAGATTGTCTTATCTGTTTACAGACATGAGTTAAAATCTTCAGGGACAAAACCAATAAAGATATCCATCAACAATGTTCTATGACAATTCTTCACTTTGACTTCAACACTGACCACTCAGAAATGCCAGCTTTTGTGTTCCTCCTTGGACTTTGCTGGTTCAGAGATACCTCAATCCAATGCTCTGAAACAAGTTGTTGTAACACACCATAATATATAAGGAGGTGTTTCCACACATACTGATATGTAAAATGCTTGTGAAGTAAACCTGATGCCCAATATATGTGCAAAGGTAAATTACATCTAAATACATCAGCTTATATGAGAAGCCCATAGAACGCTGTCAGCTTACATGAGGCATCCTATTAATTGATGTATTTATTGTATGATCGATAGGTGTCATGTAAAACTATTTTATACATAATTTAAATTAATAATTATGGGGGGAAATTATATATATAATTAAAATATGAATGAAATTTGTATACACATGATTGGCCAATCAGGACCTTGGAAAGACAGGGTCCCACACACAGATTATGCCAAAGTTCAGTATAACGTTGGGTCCCTTCTCTGGTCCAATGAAAAAACAGGTACTTTTGGCGGAATAAGTCACGAATTATAAGTATTTCACGTAGATGACGGATAATTTTTTCACTATTTGTTTTTACCTTCAAGTTTACCTCTCTTGTGAATGAATGAAGTCACTATTAGCAGTGGGACCCACATTCAGTAATTGAGACTCGCGAACGCACACCGCTTTAGCGTTCGAGTTTACCTTATTCTTTTTGGAAGCTTCGAGAGCCACATCTCTTCTGTTGGAATGAGCAAAGGAAAAGTTTTTGAGGTAGAATCAATTTCATACCCTAAAACTTACCTCTTCTCGTGAACGGAAAAGTCACTATTAGCATTGGACCCCACTTTATAAGGAGGCGCGCGTAAAGTTAAACGCGTACACGAAGGATTTTTGTTGCAGTCGGATCTCTACACTTTCCGTTTTCTTTATTCTTATTGGAAGCTTCGAGATCCCCATCACCGGCAAAACTCCTCCCCACCTTCCTTTGTACGGCCCCCTTTTCCGCCTCCTTTTCTCGTCATGTAATGTTCTCTCTCTTTCTTCCGGGTAGTGATTCTGCCTCTGCTGTTCTTTCTTCAAGAGGGAAGAAGATGACTCATATCCTTATTCTACATCATTACATTTCAATTTAGTTCTTAGATTTCTTCTTCTTATTCTTCTCAAGTCGATCTTTTAATTTGCGGTTTTGCACTCTTGTTGATCTTAATTGGATGATTTTAGCGCCATTTTTCGTTTTTGAGTTCTTTGTTTGTTGTTAATTCGATCGAAATTTTTGTTTGATGATGCTTCTCTTAACTCCGAATCAGGGGGAAACCAGAGGGAGGTCGATCGACGGAGGGCTCAAGCTCGAAAGTCTCAGGTGAAGCAGCGAGACGACGGCCTAACCGCTGAACAGCGCCGCGAGAGGTATCCCTCTTCACTTGATCTGATTGATTAGCTGATGGTCGAACTAATCTTAATTGCGTAGGCTGATGGGGTAATTAACTGGCAAAAAGAACTTATCTCGAGTTACGTTGATGCTGTGCAGGGATGCGAAAGCGCTCCAAGAGAAGGCAGCTAAGAAGGCTGCGCAAGCAGCAGGAGGCACCATCGACTCGAAAAACAAAGGCAACGCAAAGAAGTAGCAACGGGAGTTCGATCCGGCAGGTTATTCAGTTTAAAGGGCATCTCTTTTTGACTGTCATGATGTAACTTACCTTTCTTTTCCTAGTGGTTCTCGTCTCTTGATGTCTCTTAGTTCTGTGTGCCTGATTGGTCATGGATGTTTCACTCTAATAACTGGAAGAAGACTGCTTGCTTCTCATAATCCATTAATTTTATGGTCTGTGAGTTGCATTAACCATTTATTTTTAGCTATGCTTTACTCGATTGGATTCTGTTGAAACATGGATCAGCAAAGGATACCTCTTTATAATATGTTGAAAGTTACTGTTTGATCTGTACATTCCATTGTATTTGAGGAACTTCGACAAAGCAAATATTGTGGAACTTGGCTTGTTGGTGATAGCAACCATGAACCTTCGATTACTGGAAGGGTTTTTTTTTTTTTTTTTGCTATTGTAATATATTCACCTTTTTTCTTGTTGTGTTTGAGCAATGTTATCTTTGGATCTGGGCATACTTGGAAGATAAAATAAATATTGTGAATTCTGTCTCTTTTTTTTTATTTTAATTTTTGGTGATATTTTGGATGTTTGATCATTTCTTTTGACTGTTATTAAGAAGATCTTAGTTAGCTATCTTAGATGGCCTTTGTAGCAAGGTCTATATATTGACTTGTTTGTGTAGTCCTGCCATAATGACTATTTAATTCCTTCTCCTGACCTAAAATGATGCGAAACAGATTTTCTTAATGTGGTTGATAGGACAGGGAACATAGATCCTTTGAACAATAAAAATTTTCTTCTTTTTGTTTCCCTTGTAATGTAAAATGATTGTCGTTTTGCATTCATAGTCTAATGAGAAACTTTTGTGTTCATCTGGAGACATATTTTTGTTTGTCATTGTTCTTTGGACATTTGCATTTGATTTGTGCAGGACTTCAATTTGTTTGACAAAGGCTTTTAGGACCTCTTTTTTCCAGTTTGATGATTTGTGGCATTGCAAAGCAACTCTTTAAGGCTACTCATGGCAAGTAAGGGAATGTCAGGAGTGAACCATTATACTGTAAGCCTGCTATTTCATGAGTTTTAGCAATTTTCAAGGAGTTCCCACTTGGCCCTACTGTTTTTAGAATGAAATCATTGGCCACCATAGTCGATAACACCTTTGTTATAAACAAAACATGGCACAATATGGTTCACAAATGTCTAAGTTCCAAGTGGCAACATTACCATGGCATCAATGCTTAGACCTTTGTTATAAACAAAAAAACTTAAATATAGAATTAATAATTGCTGGTCTTGACCATCTCTATGCTTGTGATGCATGTTAATTGGAGAAGTATATTTTCTTCATCTTACCTTTCTGGCTCCTGGTTATTGTTCTTTAGATTTCCAGATGTTGCTTTTCAAGGTAATTGTAGGATGATTCACGTCGCAAATAGGTATCAGGTGAGATACTGTGTGATTATGTATATTTTCTCCATCTTACCTTTCTGGCTCCTGGTTATTGTTCTTTAGATTTCCAGATGTTGCTTTTCAAGGTAATTGTAGGATGATTCACGTCGCAAATAGGTATCAGGTGAGATGCTGTGTGATTATGCAGATGAATCTCATCTTTTTCTCTCTTGTTTTCTAGTGTCTGTGTAATTTGCTGGATGTGATTACGGCTTCGTGTTCCCTGTTTGGATGCTCGGTGACATATAATGAATTTTTTTGGTGTTATTAGATACATCAGAAAACGATTGCATACGCTTGTCGACTTAGGACAATTGCTTAGAATATAGAATGCTAGTGATGCCATTTACATTTGGTTCTTAGCAAAAATTGATGTGCTGAATTTGTAGTTGCAAGAAATTTTGTTGGCAATATTGCTTGATTAGATGTTACTTGTTTGCTTGGCAGTAAATAGTAAACTATGATCAAACCTAGTGTTGGAAATATTATTTATAATCAATCTATCATATCGAACTAAAAATGACATTCTTTCTTGTGATATGAAATTGATAAAGCCTGATGATTAGAACATGAATGCCGTGTGTTTCACGGGGAGATAAATCTAAGCCTGGCATTTTGAATAAAACTTTATGGGAACTGTTACTTCTATCTGGATAAGTGTGTGTATGTTTGTCTGCGATATTATATTATAGACTGGGTAAGTGTCTCGAGTATCATCGCAAAGATATTCCACCTTGAATGATCAGATCAGTGAGGTTCAAATCTGATAGAATTCTGGGGCATTGCATGGATTAACGCGCATCCCACAGGAATCCTTTTGTTGCCTTCTAATCCTCAAATTCGAATTTGAATATGGTATTAAATGGTTGTTAATGATCACGCCACAACCGCTCAGCTTGATAACAATCGACGGGAATGTCGAAAGAAATGGAGGAAAAATAATTAAACGGCACAAGAACAGCATTTTTGTTAGCTCAGTGTGTTTGGGCAATCCAATATGAGGAGAGGAAGTGCAGCCTGTGTGTTGAGTCAAATGGCCTCACAAAATGCAATTCCCCATGAGAATGATCGATAATAATCTATCGGAATATATATTACCAACACTTGTAAGCCATGCCTAACATGAATCAAAACTATACAAGCATAATACTTGAGACATAACAAGATTGAATACAGATCAACGACAGTCCCATGCATATGTTCCGCAAAAGACAACACAGTTGTGGACATGAAGTTTATAACAGATCACAGTAACAAGGTTGGAATTGTACTAAAAATGCAATCCAACACCCTGATATTTAGAGTTCAGAGAGAGAGAGAGAGAGAGAGAGAGAGAGAGAGAACACCTGCACATTCTAATATAGTCGGGCTGCTCTTCTCAACAAGACTAGGAGAACCAACTGCAGACATTTCAGTTCGCCTGCAGAGATCTTGGTGGATGCTTAATTCTGACATGCAATATATTCTGGTGGCAATCATGGGATATTTACTTGAAACTCCCCTCTGGAGCACAGCAATTATCACGCTACCCTTGGGTGGCATCATCATGGATGAATTGTCGATATGATTGGGATCTAGACATAGTTCTTGGAGCTTCCTTTCCCTATTCTTGTTGATTCTCTGTTCCAGCTCAGATTTCGCTTCTAAGCTGTGGAGGTTCTTGCTCATCACTGAGAACCCCAATGCCATCCGGTGACCCACCAATGATAGCCTTGGCAGCGGAGACACTGTTAGATGAATCTGTATTAAGGAATAGGCAGACCACAGCACAGTCATCAACCCTCGAGGTCGGATATCTAAGCCTCCAGGCTCGGCCTGCTGATTCAACAACATAACGAGCTGCACAGGACCTTGTGGAAGCCATAGCAACAATGTCTACCACCTCTTTGTTGGATAATACATCCCAAACCTGACAAGTCAACCAACATGTAAGGATAATGCTTCAAAAGCATTCTAGTCATGTTATTTCGTAAACTGCAAAGGAAAAAAAAAAAAAAATCTGACAATAAGTTCAGGGAATTTTGCCGGGTAATACTAATGGAAAATCATAATCAATCTCACCCCATCGGTAGCCAAGACTATAAACTCATCTTTCTCTGTGATGCGTCTGTATGAAATCTCAGGCACAGAAATCAAACCAAAATCCTTCAAACAAAAATCCCCAAAAGCTCGTGCCATTGCCAACCCCGGAGAGTTAGCGTTAGGCAGCCATAACCGAGCCACCTCTGGTTCATCACGAAGAGCAAAAACACGGCCCCTGCAACGTCTAATTCTTTCTGCTTCCCCTGTAAAAGAAAATTATAGTGTTTGCAATGAAACATTTCATGGTAAAAAAAACAATCGAACAAATTAGACAAGTAGCAAAGTAGTAATAAAAAAATTTCGGGAATCCCTACCCACCTACAAGTTGCTTTCATGAGAGAAAAATATCTAAATAGAAAAAGAAATGGCAAGACCATTGGCTAGATCTGCTCTACAATTATATTTAGCAGTTGACTTATGAAACAGATCCATTTGTGTGGCTCCAGATATAACTATAAAGAACTACATTAAAACAACAACAATCTAGTATCTTATTGCTCTCAAGCAAAATATCTTAAATCAATGTTGAAAGAGTTGCCAAGTCTGTCAAATCAACAAGAATTTAGCACTTAGAAAAAAACGATTGTTAGCAAATCAATCATATATAAGCCAACTGAGTTAGCTTCATTTATGGTACCAAGGAGGTTAGCAATTTAACCATACAAGATATTTATAGTACCATTACCATGGTTGAAATAACCAATTCAAATGACCAGAGGATTCCCCATCACAAGTATATAGAGAGATAAATCTCTCGCAGATTTTAACACCGCAAAAGGTAAAATAGTCATATCCATTAACATTTGTGCAAAAATGATTTGAAGTATACAAAACATGCCTGCAAGAATGTGTTGGTGCGAACATGTAAAATATATATTTACATTCTCAAAAAGCATAAGTGAAAAAAGAGGAAAATCATACTGGGTAGATTTGGTTTAAGGTCCACGGTCAACTGTACTGCAACCAAGGAGTTATTATGATCTCTAGTCCCCAAAACTGCTCTCGAGTCTCCAACATTTCCAATGACAAGATCTTGACCCTAAGATGAATAAAACCCGACTTAGCAATACATAATTGTATAACTTTTTAAATAACCAATTAAACTGAACATTTTGCCATTTCATTAAAAACCAAGATGGGAAACTAATGGCTCGTAATCAACCTGCTTAACCAAAGTAACAGCTGTTGTCCCACTATAGAAGCAATCAATATCTGGATGCAGTCGCAGTTCCTTATCCACTATTCTAAAAGCCTTAAGGAATGGGTCTCTCACTGTTGCTATGATTTCTGAACGCTTGATCAAATCCTTGAAGCCAATGGAAGCTCTGAATTCTTCATTGAGACACACAGATGATGTTTCCTCTGAATCCATGCTTCCAGGTTTACTGAGATTGTTCTCTTTACATTCATCATCTCCTATATTTACTTCCCAACTGGCACGCAGCTTTAGTGGGAGGATATCTCTTACTTCTTTCGCCACCATGTGGCCATTTGGACCATGACCATCAAAAACTCCACAAAAAACAGTGTCACTTCTACAGCCAAAATTCTGCATAATTGTCCAGATAACATAAGATGATCATTAAAATGGCGGTGTTCAAACAGGAAATAACTTCTAAAACAACCAATAGCAGGAAGCAAAAATGCCATATGCTAATATGAAGTATGGCAAAAATTGGTACCAGTGGAGAAAACAATAAGCTATAATGCACAGATTCAGATGATGATTAATTTCAAACAGAAGCACTTGAATTCAGATCTCTATGCCGATAAATGGAAGTCAATGGTTTCCTACAAAACAATACTACAAGCATATAGTTTGAAAAGCAAAACTTTGTATACAGAATTGATATCGAACCGAAACAAGAACAAAAAGAAAAAGGAAATTTCATAAGATTCAGGCCACATGGTAACTTGAAGAATCAAAACCTGAGCCTAAAGAGTAAAATGATTCCAATTTTATTGCTAATTAGAGAATTCGAGGTTCAGGATATGAAGAATGATGAGATCAATGAGCAAAATTACAGGTAATAAACAAACCACTGGATTTTCTGCTCCTGAAACATGGGATTAATTTCTACAATGCAAATGGACAGTAAACACAGACAAGAAGAACTACCACTTGATCCAGTAGAAGGCATAACATGGCACATAAATGAAGATGTCTACTCTGGTATCACAAACATCAAGCAAACTATTAGCTGGAACAGAACAGGAAGCCAACAAGATCATGAAAGCTCAAATGTTGAATCTAAGCATGGAATCATTACACCAAACACCACCACCACCAAGAATCTGACGAACCTCCCAAACGATCATGGCATCCTGGTTGATGCCTTTCTTGCCCTGCCGGGAGAAGAGCGAGGCGGCGCTGCTGGCACCGTTGAGGAACATCCTCCCGGGGATCCGATGGAGCTGCTCCTCCGGCAAGCCGCTCATCTGCCTCCTCAGGCTTCTCCGGCGCCGCCTGGCCCCTGACGCCGGCGACGCGGGGGGCGACGAGCTGGAGCCGCCGTTCCGTCCTTCCAGCGACAGGCAGGAACCCATTGGGAGGGCCCTGATCACGTCTAGTACGCACTCCAGAGCCGCCAGGCAGCTGAACCAGACGATTCCACTTGGCGGATCCGTCGAAACCCCAAATCGAAACACGCTCCCCCACCCACCCCACCCTCTCTCTCTCTCTCTCTCTCTCTCTCTGACGCCCTTTAATCCGATCGAAGGAACCCTCTTCTTCTCTTCCAAGTTTCTTCGTTTTCTTGCTCCTTATTGTAGCACGGACAGATTCCGCGGAATTCCTGGAACAAAAACTCCACTTTTTGGAGGAATCAAGATCAGCAAACGGGGGGAGAGCAACCAATCACAAAACAGAAGTGTGAATGAACGGTATACATAAAGAAGGATAACTATCGGACAGGGATGATAAGAAAGGACACCTAGGATGAAAGATCACTGCAGAGGAATCTAGATTCCCAAGAAAGGTTTTTCTATTCGAAGAAGGAAGAAGAAGAAGAAGAAGAAGAAGAAGAAGAAGAAGAAGAAGAAGAAGCAGAGGTAGGTGCGTTACGGATAGAAGAAAGAGGAGGATTAGGAGATCTCGAGGTTGAGGATGGAAGATATAACCCTAGATTCCATCTCATTCCTTTCGGTCTCTCTCTCTCTCTCTCTCTCCGATCTCCCCTTTCTTCATCCAATTCCGCGGCTTGCATGCTTCCTCGTTTTATTCCCTTTTTTTACTTTTTTGAGATACACTTTTTTACGACGTGTGTTTTGTCGTTCTTATTTCTTTTTTTAATTTTTAATAACATACTTGGGAGAGTCTCGTTAAGAGCACGCTTGTATAATTTTTGGATCATTAGATGTACATTATTTTTATGTGCATCTTCAGGCATTGTGACGAGATTAGCAACGTCCGAAGATATCAGTTATTAGACGCACTGAGATGTTAATCATATGGTGTCCATGTATCAATTATATAGTGCTAGGGTATCAATTATGTGATGTTAATATATCGATAATTCGATGCTAAGATATTGATTATATCGCAACGAAGTGCCAACCACATGAAGATGAAGCGTAAGCCACTGACGTCGAGGTATTGGTCATATAATATTAAGGTAACAGTTATGTAATTATTTTTCTATCATTTGCCTCCCCTGTTATGCGTCGATGAGCGTAGTGGAGTCCGGACATGATGTGATTCTTAATAAAACTATTGACTCCCATATAAACATGATAGTTGCTTGTCCATTGTTGAAGCTAAGGCTTTAGATTGTTTCTATCGCATTGTAGTCATAGATAGTGCTTTGGGTCATTTTAATTGTGTTGTCATCAAAAGAAGTGTTTTGGGTCATGTTGATCATGCCATCATTGAAGGAAGTGCTTTGGGTTGTTTTAACTGTGTTATCATCGAAAGGAGCGCTTTAGGCTATCATCGAAAGGAGCACTTTGGGTCATTGTCGAATAGAGCGCTTCAAATTGTTGTCGAAGGGAGTATTTAGGTTCTACCAATCACGTTATCGTTGAAGGGAGTGTTTTAAACCATGTCAATCATGCTATCATCGAAGAAAGTGTTTTGAGTCATGTTGGATGTGCTATCATCAAAGGGAGTATCATACTCCTAGACTATGTGGGATACACCATTATCAAAGGGAGTGCTTGGGACCATGAAATCATACTATCATCGAAGGAAATAATTCAAGTTGTTTTAGTTATGTTATTGTCGAAGGAAGCGCTTAAGGCTCTTTCAGTTGCACTATTGTCGAAGGGAGCACCATGGGTCATTTTGATCGTACTATCACTGAAGGGGGCACTTCAAATCATTTTAGTGTTGCTATCATTGAAGAGAGCAATTTGGATTGATTAGATCGCATTATCATCGAAATGAGCGCTTTAGGCCAATTCTATCACACCATCACCATAAGGAGCACTTTGAATTGATTTGACTGTACTACTATTGTAATGAATGATTTAGGCCAATTCGATCATGCTATTATGGGGGCAATTTTTTTTTATACCAATTTAGTTATATCATTGTTGAGAGATGTTTCTAAATTGATTTAATTTGCATAGCTTTAGGAAATACTTTTGGATCTAGTTGGGTGCGTCATCATTGAGGGATGATTTTGGTGGAATTTAATCCTGTCGTTATTAGGAATTGCCTCCTTAAATGGTTCAACTATGTTGTTGTGAAGAGCCACCTCTTTGAGGGTTCATTCATGTTTGTATTAGGAACCACTTTTTCAAGAGTTTGACCAAGAATCACCTCTTTAGGGGTTTCAACCACGTTGACGCTGAAAAACACCTATTTGAGACTTAAAATGTATCATTGTCAAAAATCATATTTTTGAGAATTTGGTCATGTTTGTGTTGGGAGCCATATCTTCGTGGGGTTTGACTATATTAGCAATAAAAATCATATTTTCGAGATCTGCATTATTGGTGTCAGAAGCCACCTTTACAGGGGGAATCATTTCTTTGGGGGTTTAGCGATGTTGGTCTTAAGTATAATACCTCTTTGAGGGTTTAGCCATGTTAGTGTCGAGAAATACCTATTTGAGAGTTAAATATTTGCATCAAAAGCCACCACTTTGGGGGCAACCATCTTTTAGGAAGATTCAGCCATGCTGGTGTCGGGGAACACCTCTTCGACGGCTCAATTATGTTACTGTCAAAAACTATCTCTTCGAGGTGTTTGGTCATGTTGGTGTCAAGGATCATTTTTCGATGATTCTACCATGTTGATGTTGTAAAATAACTTTTCGAAAGGTTCAACTATGTTGTTGTTAGGAGTTGTTTCTTTATATATTCGATCATATTTGTTTCATGGGTCACCTCTTTGGGGGAACCATTTCTTCAAGCATTTAGTTGTTGTAATCTTTCATATTACTTATCAACCCCAATAGTAGCTCTTGTAATCAGGTAGTTTATAATATTTTTTTATTGAGCTCTTCTTCTAGTTTCATTTTGTTATAATAGAATTCGATTATCAGATATGATGAGAGGGTTCAGAGCCAACCTTGATTTGAGTCTAAGTTTGTTATGAACTTGATATCGAGAGATGAGTTGGTTCAACAAGGGATTCTAAAAAAAAAAAAAAAAAAATCAAAAATATACTCAACAAGACATCTTCAATGCTTAAATTAGTATGAGATACGAAGAATTCGATCAAATGTCAAATACAAAATGTGTGATTCAGTAAAAAGATGACAACCCCCTTGAGAATATACCTGAAGGCCTTTTATGGTGCTACTTTTGGATTGCTACCCTTGTAGATCAGTTATTAGTTAAAATGTGCTAATATTTTTGATATCATGATTTTTTAAATATCATTAAAGCAATTAAAATTTTAAATAATAGTTCACTTTCATAACTAATATATATTATATGCTAAACTCAAACTTAGAGGATCTAAATATAAATTCACTAATTTTACATAGATATATATATATATATATATATATATATATTCAGAATAAGAAAAGGGAAAAATGGTGCATGAAGAAACAGAAAGTGAGAGGCCTGCAAGCGTCATGAACGCGGGAAGTTTCCCCAATCGTCGCCCTCAACACGAGCCGCTCGTCCACAACGGCACCACCGAGGAGTCCGACGCTTTAATGGCGCCCGTCAGCTCCTCCGTTGTCCGCCTCCCCTCCCTCTCCTCTCCGCCCCCAGTGCAGTAGCCTCCTTCTCGCTCGATCAATGGCGGATCTGCAGAAGCACCTCAAGGACCTGCTCAAGAAAGGGATGGAGGTGGTCGGCTCCTCCTGCAAGAAGGGCTGGTACCGAGTTCGAAATCTCAGGTGACGAAGCTGCTCCCGTCCCACCCCAAAACAGGAGGAGAAAGAGAAGGGAAGGGAGGAAGAAAGACTGTTGATTCGTCTTCTACCTCTCTTCTTCTCAGTAGATGCCCTCCTTTGTCTTCGTCTCTCCCAGCAAAGTTAATGTATGTTTCAACTTGTTGCAGTTCATCATCTGTTTTCAGCAACATTGTAGACACATCAATGCATCTATTGATTTGTTGTGTGTTTTTTCTTTAGTTTCCGATAATTCTCCCCTACGCACATTATATTTTACCATCTTTGTTATTCGTTTGTTATATTACTTTATTTTCACATAAAACATTGAAGATTTAATGGATGATTAACTTTCACCAGGTGGGAGTAGACAATCTTATTTATATTATTAGAGAGGCTATTTTCGTGAGTCGAAATGATCTTAGTATTCACCTTCATTTTTTGTGATCTTAGTTGAATTGACAAAATTCTACTCTCATGACAATATTTTATCTCTTAGCACTATATATAAAGCGGAATATATAGTAATTAATATTATGTAACCACATATGTTAATTTGTCTCAGGTGTGAAGTGCTTGATCTGTTGTGGAGTTTTGCCCAGCAAAAGATACAATGTTGAGACAGCCTGCAGCCTCGAGACATGAGTGCGTGTGTGTGTGTGTGAGAGAGAGAGAGAGAGGAATGTGATCGGGCAACTTAAATGCAAAATGTGTAGTCTTAGATTAGCACTAAAATATTACAAATAAAGTTGATTATGTGAGCAATATGTGATATTTTATCTTACTACTTTCCGTAATCTAAATATATGCTTGTTAGGGTAAGAATTAGTCATCGATCGATACAATCGAGTCGAATCGTGATAGTCTAGTTCTTAAAACTTATTATGTTGCCTTGAGACGAATCCCTCGAGACGAATCCTCATGCAAAAGTAACACTACGAATATATTTTTACTTCAATGTTTAAATCAAATATAACAAGAAATACACCAAGAAGCTCCTATTTAGAAATTAGGAAAATATTATTCATGAAATAATAAATATTTTTTTAAAAAAAATATTTTCTATTTAGTTCATGGTGATATAATAATTCTAAATGATTTAGTTCTACATGTCAAACCTTGATTGACCTAAAATATCGATTATATAGAATAATTCCTAGTCAGTTTGAAGATTATGTGAATATATCAAATGTCTACTTTCACCTGTCGATATGAAATTGTGACAAGTATATAGAATCATTCATCTCCTTTGATCATACCATAATTCATACATGTAAGCATATGTATTAAATGAACTAAGCTGTTCATGAATTTGGTCACGACCCCATAAAATGCGTTATATGTGTCATGATTCTTCTAAATGAAAATTAATGTGATCGTGAAGGCCATGTTTTCCTACAAAGCTTTTGATTCATTCGTCGTCAAGTCATTAAAAATGATCGATGTCAATCGGTATTGATTCTATTTATCGGTCATTTTGAACTATAATTAAAATATTCATTTCTATATTATAACTATTCTTATAAATAACTATGTCACCAATTCTTCTCTTTTTAAACTGAATAAATAGTGATTCAATATATAACTCATTATGATTGAGAAACTGTATAGAAATTATCATATTAGCTTAATGTCGATTTGGGCTTTCATCGATTAAGTTAACATTCATGCAATTGTGGCTAACCAAATAGATTGCCGTTTAAGATTAGTCGAGATAGGAATCAGGCTTGTGTCGTTTAAATGTTCGTCTGCACCCAAAACTCTACCGGCCTTTTTGCCAATAGCAATGCGGGTGGATTACGGGTATCATGAAATGGAGAGCCAGAAGTCCCTCCATGGGATCTTCGGGCTCGGGTTGCTACCATTTCGGATCCGGCTCAATGCCATTAATTTTGTGTTATACCCAATGCTCTACCGCTCTCGGGGCCCGCTTTATTATTCAGTAAAAATTTGGATGGGTTAAACTGGTACATCAAATATGGGGTACGAAAAGTCTACCTAAATGGAATCTTCGGATCCGAGTGGCTTTCCTATCGGATCCGGTCATTTGTTGTAAATTATATTTTGTACCCAAAATTCTACCCGCGTCGGTGATGGGTCCCATTATACTCGTCAATAGAAATGCTGGTAGCTAAGAAGTATTTGGATTGGTTTCGATAACATCGGATTCGGGCGCATGGACCGCCTTAATGGACTCTTCTTCTTTTATCGGATCCGAATGCAACGGGCAGAAGGATCCGTCGGAAGGGCTTCCGCCCCGCTCGGCGTTACCTTCCCACCACGCTGTGCCCAATTCCCATTTCAAGTGCGTTCCCCGTTCTTCCTTCCGGTTTTGCTTCCTGAACGCAATAAGCGGGGAAAGAGGGGGAAATTGAAGGGGGAAGGATACATCGCGAGGAGTTGGAAGTGATCTCCCGGTGGTTGGGTGGGATGATGGCTCAATCCAAGTACATCCTTGCGCTTCTCACCTTCATCACCATCGGGATGATCATAGGTTCGTGTCATTTCCCCCTTCCTCCGTGGCCTTAGGCTTTTGCCCTCGATTTGATGCGATGTTGTTGAATTTCTTGGTTTCTTTGGCGTTGATTCTTTGGATCGCGATCCGAGTGAAATAGTTTGCTAGCTTCGCTATGTACTTTAGGGTGTTATAGTGAGAATATGCATAAGACGAGAGATGGCATAGTCTTGACTGGAAATTAGGGCATCGCCATAATTATGTTCCGCCAAAACACCATTGGTTATTGGTCTTTACGCTGTACCGCCCGTATGTGAGCGGGGAGTCCAAACTCGTGGGAAAGCCGTGCAACTAGTGTCGCAGGTGGCGACATCCTGTATCTTGATGTTGACCATGGGATCTTGTTTTGGAAAGCTGCTAAATCTTTTAACTCGACGACTGATAAGGTAACTGCTATTACTGCCATATGAGTAGTGGAGATAGAAACGGGAAGCATCTGGTCAGATGTATTTGTTAAATCTTGATAATCATATCATCAATTTGAGGTTTTCAGTGACAGTCAAATTGGCCATGAGGTTGAGATTCTCACACTTTGGCTGGATTATCAAATTGGCGAAGATTGTTGTTTCATGAGAACTATCCGAGGATATCCTCTCTTTTGTCCTGAGTCAATGGGTTGAAATATTATCTTTGGGCGTCTGATCCTACCCCTATAACAAGGAGAGGCATGTTTTCTAGAAAGGTGAAACCGTGAAAGGAGATATCAGAAAAGAGTAGGGTAATCATTCCACTACTTGGGGGACATTGGAAAGCCTTGGGCATGTTTCCAGTTAATTGGATTTGATATCTGTCATTTAGTTCATCTCCTTGGATTAGAAGATTGAAGTTCTAAAGCAGAAGTATGGGTGCGGGGTGCAGTGTTTTGCATGATTAAGCGATGTCTTTGGAAAACTATGAAAGGCATATTGGCATACATCTCAAACATCCATGTTGTCTTAACTGTAGAAAAAAGCAAAAAGCATTTTCATGTTAAGATGTTAGTTCTCAATGTTCTCTAGGTGTTTACTTAAAAAAGAAAAAAGAAAGGTTGTTATGTATGCTGCAGTATTATTTCAGCTGGTTTTTTGGTTGAACACTAGCAAAGCATCCTATTTATTCTACATTGACACAGATCAAGATATTGACATCTTTGTTTCTTTAGGTATTTCAAGTTGTTTAAAATTATCTTTGCTAATAGCTCACACTTTGCAGCAATGTGGCATTAATGGGATGCATTATATCCCAAATAGCCATCGAAAGAATGGTCTGCATGCTTGTTAAGCATTGTCATCTACTAGCATTAGCAAAGCATACCTCTGATGCAACGTTGTTGTACATGCCTGCACAACTTCATGTTTAGTTCCTATGATTTTCTCTTTACAGCAGTAACCACAAATCATTTCTTGCATCTGTTGTGTGAATTTTAAGATTCATTTTCTAGCAGCATACCTAAATTATAATGGAATCTCTGAGGACCAAACATGTCTTTTTCTTGCTTAAATAGTGGTGGAATGCCTTAGAAAGTTATGAACTTACGAGATGGTCTTATTCCTCAAATGCTGGCTTGTGTAACAGTTTCTTTCAACTTCTTACTGCATGATTTGTTTGTTGTTGATGCTTGCAGGTTCTTTGTTTCAGTTGGCATTTATTTGGCGATTAGAAGAGCCATCTGGTATAACTTCAATTAGAATGAGTTGTGATTTAAATTTCTCAAATCATTCTTTAGTTCATGGTCATTTAAAGTTGTTGTTATTGGTCAAAGCTCCTATTGATTCTGAATGTATTACTATTTCTCTAACAAGGAGATGCTCCGGCATATCAAGCATGGAACATGGTAAGTATCAAGTCTTGAAAAAAAAAATCTTAAAAAGGGTTGACAAAAAAGAAAAAGGAAATTTCCTTGTACAGGGCCTATACTAGTCGTTAGGCCCTATCTTGGGCATACTGGGTGGTGGTACAGGCCATGTACCTGACGTTTACCCTGGTACAGGCCATGTACTGGCAGGTTGTCGAACCATTAAATGCTGCCTGTATTGAATCATATTGGAAGGTATTGTAAACCAATAATTGTGTACTATGAGCTTGTAGTCATCCACTTGGGTGGTGAACTGTTGACCTGACTAGGGGATGCTTTAAGTTCGACCAATGGTATCTTGTAGTAATTGGAATTCTAGCTGATAACATGATGTTACTTACAGTAGATAGTATTTGTTAGGTTTTGCACTTAATATGTCTTGGAATTGTATTGGTTATACACTTACACTGCTTACATGGGGCATATCAGCTTTGTTATGGTTGTTGTTGTATGCGCTTACACTGCTTCTGGTGTATTACATGCATAACTATTTGTGCTTCCACCTTATGTTCACATGATGAATGGACTTATGACTTGGGCTTTAATCCTGCTTCTGAAATCATAGCCCATGAGGTATGGCGATGACTTAATGCCTACCGGCCAGAGTCCTGGAAACTGGCATAAGATTTCCTGAGCCAGTATTCCTTTCTTTTTCTTTTACTAGAAGTGGTCGGGAAAGTTATTTCTGGTCATTGTTTGTGTTGTATTTCTATGTTGTGAATCCTTGTGGATGGAGGAAAGGATGTTAACTATTTAAAATAAGGAGAAAAGGAAGAGATCCTGCTCAAGGAAAAAGAATAAGATGTTCATGTGGAAAAGAGCTTTGATATATAACGATGTAAGATTCCCTCAGGCCAAAACCCATGAGGGTTATTACTAATTGTATAAGACCACAAAGATGGACATGTTGAACATGCAAGACTTTACCTCTAGGATGCAACATATTGAAAAGAATAGTACAGCTGAGGTACAGATATTAAGGTTGATAAGTTTTTCAATAAGAAAATTGAAGGTGAAAGGGATTATTCATTGTAATCTAAGGCAGCTTCCATCATTTGCGAGTAAGATGAGAGAAAGTTAATAAGTTTTTATCATATTTCCAACCTGATTGACCGTTACACTAATAAGTGATGGACTAATTTAAAATAGAGGGCCACATGGCAAGCTTGGCTAAAGTAAATTTTTCTTGAGAAGTCTGATACTGGATATTTGTCATGAGGCTCCTTTACTTGTGTTTTGCCTTCATCATTGTTGCTGTTGTTGTTGCCGTCGTTGTACCACCACTATGCTGTTACTTCATGTAATACCATAGTTTTTTTTTTAATGTATGTAATACCATAGTTAAAAGCTGCTTTGACTCTTAAAATCGCCTTCATCCTGGTTGATGCTTCCTCTTGCAGATCAGTGTGTAACATTTTTTCATTGTTATAGCATTCTGTGTTTCAGTATGGAGTCACTATTTCATATGGTTATATGTATAGTAAAACTTGTTGCAACTACTCTTTTGGTTGGAGTATTATTTTGACCTTGCTATTTTGGTTTGTAGCATCCAATGGTATGCATTAAGATACTTTTTTTTGCATTAACTCTTGATTCTAGGTACTTCTCATTGGGAAAATGACAAAGAGGCTTCACTCCTTCGCCATGGACTCGTATGTTCCAACTTTGCTTTCATAATGATAATTTTGCTGCTGTTATTTACTGATTTTATTCTTGTTATTTACAGGTTTTTTGTTGATATCATATTATTCATGGCCTTTTAGATGCTTTAAACTGGAAAATAGCATAAATTGTTCTTTATAAATTGGTTTATTTATATAATCTCTTGTAACACAGTTATGCGAAAAACAAAAAAAATAATTTCATACAGTGTAGTTCTTGTTTCCCTTAAATACCATATGCTGAATTTTTTAGGATTGATTTGGGTGCTAGATATCCTATTGTTTGCCCCCTTTTTTTATTGCTTTCACATGGGTAGAGCATGCCTATGTTCTTATCAGAAATTAAAACACATGCAATTTGAAAATGTTAAGGTACATATATATCTTAACATTGTAAAATATATACCTTTTCAAAGCATGTGCAGGTTGTTAACATGATATGACAATTTTGTACTCTACTTGAACTAATTATAGTATGCACAAAATTCACCAAACTACAGAACACTTTTGCTCAGGCAAAGTGTCATCATCGGTGATAAGAAGTATTAATTAATATATAAGATATATTTGCCTATTCGGTTATGAAACATACAAATAGAAGCCTTAAATATAGATAGTTGCTTAGAATTTATATTCCCAATGTATGTCTACTGAATTAGACTAAGAAGCAGCAACATCTTATATATGATATTTGTTAACTATGAGGTATGGAATCTAGCTTGTTCTCATTAGTTAATGATTTATGACCAAAATGAACTTGTTCTTGTTAAGAAAAAAAGGTTTCTGCTGGCACAGTCAAATCTTAATTTCGCAATGTAAACACCATATCATCTTCTGAACTTTCAGGTTGTTTTGAATTAATGTTCCATTTTGACTTGTTTAGGTAAAACCCGAAATACTCAGCTGGTCACCACGAGTAATTCTTTTTCATAATTTCTTAAGCATGGAGGTAATATTATTTTCTGTCAAATGTTTTTGTTCTTTGATTACTTTTTTATGTTCTTTTAATAGTGGAGTTGTTTTGTATTGTGTATTAGAAATGGGAAACTAGGTGATATTGCATTATTCTAAAGACTTAAGGTAGAAGGGACTGGGGTGTTTATGAATTTAATCATTTTTTTGTTAAGTTAATATTAATAAGAACATAAGAAGCTACTGAGTCCTTGTGAAAAGAAAAACTGGGTGTCAGGTTATATAGAGTTATTTAGCAACAACAGCAGAAGTTATGGAGGGAAGCCAATGAGGATAATCTGAAGCCAATCACATCTGCTGCAACTATCTTTGAATTATCTTAGTTAAACTATGACAGAGGAAAATTTCAAGTTTCTTGTATCTTTTTACATTAATTTCATTTTAGTTTATTTTGTTCTCTTTTTGTCTGCTAATCAGAACAAACCAAATGTTCGGTTGGCTTCATTAATTATCTTCTTTTACATTTCTGAGAATATAATTTGATACATGGTTATGTGATTCACAACTTTTCAAGAGACAAGTTAATTAATAATGAATTTTCTTTTATTGAGAAAGTTGGTTATATGCTCAGTTTGTTAAGTTCTTGGTACAGCTTATGGCCTAAGCCAAGGTTTTCCAAGATGACAAGATGTGAGCAAAACTGGATTTTTTTGCAACAAAAGCACTGATTCACAGGCAACTTTGCACTACCTTTAAACAGTTGATTATTGAAGGGACCACTCTTTTCAGCTAACCCACAATCAATGTTGCATGTAACTGTTTAAGGGATTATATTGAGATACACACCTGAGTTTGGCACATGCCTATGCTAAAATGAGATACAAGTATACGTAGAAATTACAATGTTTATCTATTATAGAAAAGAAATTGCAAATATAATATTAATAATTTTGATGAAAATTGCAGTTATATGTTTTGTGTAACTTAGTAGTCTAGTATACCTTAAATGCTTTTAAATGCACTAAAATCATAGAATTACTTTATCAATCAAATTTTTGGGGAGAAATATTTCAACCTATGTTGTCAAATGAGCTCTATTAGGTTCTCATTTTTCTTTTACAGGAAGATTGTTGCTTCATTATAACATGCAGATCGAATGGTAGTTTCATAACAAAAATTATGTTTTAAAAAGAGAGAAATTCATGGTCTTGGTATTTTCTACTTGAAGGATTATAAGTCCACCTTTTTTTAGCAACTCAACTCAAATGAAGGAATTTTTAACTACAATATATACTGGGAATTGTTTGGTAGGCTGTTCATGGATAATCAGTCATATCCAGAGAAAATATAGTCTAAATTCCTTTGTCAGAAGGACCTGCTTAGGACAGTGAATCTAGATCTGAGGCTTTTAGTATTTTGAAAAGCCATTATAAGAGTCAGCAACAGCTTCATCTATGGAGCTTAATATAGATATTTCCTGTCTTTTACTCTAATATTTAGTTCTCTTTTGTTAGAAGAGATAATAGTCGTTTGTACCATCTGAAGTTTCTTTTCATGGCAAATTTTGGAGACACGGGGAATTGGCTAAGAACAGTTGATTCTTGTGTTAAGAATATTCAGATCTACCTCAGGTCAAGGTAGACTCCTGAAAGTGTAGACTTCTCTGTGGTATTCCATAATTTTAAAACTTTGATAACACTCTATCTTTTTATGCTAGAGCTATGTATCACTTGTTCTAAATAACATCAAAATCTGCATGTGCTGCACAATCAGTATCAATCTTCATATTAAGGAATTTTTTGGAAAAAGAATTCCTGTTTATTTAATGGACCTTTCCAGACCATTGGTCATTCTTCAGTCCATATAGCATTGTTGTGAAATACTGAAATATTACTATTGATTTAAGAGAGCTTGGAAAGTTAAAAAATTAATAAAAAAGCTTAAGGAGTGACCAAGTGCACAAGGTTTTCTGTAACACAGGGTGTAGGTCCAAAAAGCTCGATATTTTTGAACAACTCTTTTTGGTAACAGGAAATTTAGCCTGGAGAACTATAGGGAATGAAGAGATGGATAACTTTATTTTTTCACTCTGGAAAAGTATGGTAAAGGACCTAGTAGTTTTTTCTAAATGGAATTCCTTTTTCCTGGTTCTCGTTGTTTTTCTACTAATTTCAATCATGAAGTAGTTCCCCAACAGAAAACCATTTTTCATTGGCTTTTCATGCAACTGAATTTCTTAGGGTTGTATCTTATTTCTAGAGTAAAACACTAATTCTGCTTATGTGTTATATTCTTGACATGTTAGATGATCTGGTGCCTGGTTGTCAATCGTCATAGTTCCCTTCTTGTCCTTCTTTACTGAGGCGAATATTTCTGCTCATATTATCTTCAGCTCTTTAAGACTACACATTTTTTGTGATACTTCGCAGTTTGCTTAAAAATTATACGCTATCTATATCTTGCTAGGTATCATGTCTTTGTCTGTTAGCTTCTTATGCATCGCTCTTAGTGGTTGGTTTACTGAATTATGTTCCTAGTATATGATATAAGACTTGTTTTCTTATTTACTTTATCTGGTTTCCAGTGACTGTTTTTATGTTTATCAAATTGCCTTGAAATTTTTTTTATAAAAAATTAAGTGGTTATTAATGATCCAGGAATGTGATTATCTTAGAGCAATTGCTAAACCACGCCTTCGGACTTCCACAGTTGTAGATATCAAAACAGGGAAGGCAAGTTGTCAATCTCATAATATCCTATTGAGTATGATACAAAGCCTGTTGGTCTATTTCTTTGTAGTTTATGTTGTCTCATTCTAGTAACAGCAAGGTTCGCCATTTCAAGTACTGGGCCCATCTCGGTGATTTGTCAAACTGGTACGTACTAATCAATACCTGTATCAACACATGGTATGTTGGTGTTTATCGGTGTTTCGATGAGGGAAAAAAAGAGGGTGAAGAAGAATGGGTGATGGAAGAATAGAGGAGAAAGGAAGAAGGAAGAAGAGGAAGAAGTGGAGGAAGAAGAAGAAAGAAAAGGAAGAGAAAAAACAGCGGTGAAGTGGAAGTGGCAGCAGTAGCAGCAGTAGCAGAAATGGCAGCTGCAACGTACGCGAGAAGAGGGCTTACATTCATGAGCCATAATTTGTTTTTTCTTTTTTAATGCTGAGTTGGATAAGGGCCCACCACTTTTCTGTTTTTTTTATTATTTTACATGGACCACTTGAAATGAGGGTGGTCCATGTATCGGCCAATGCCTGGACTGGTACGTACCACTCCTACTATACCATTTTGGGCGGTACAATAGTCCTTGAGTAATAGTACAGTAAAATGTTTCGCATGCTGGTATTCATACATGGTACTGATTAATACTTTAAGATACATTGCTTAAAGAATTATGATGGGCATTACATGTTGGATTGACTTGGATGAATGTTGGTCACATATGGTCTTTAAAAGAAAACAAATTTGTGTATGATTTTATCAAGAATATATTCTGGGCAAAGGTTGGAGGTATTGGGCTATACAAGACTAAGACGTGCATGCTAAGAAATGTTTTTTTATTTTAAATTTATTTCTTAAAATTAAATATTTGTGCAGACCTCTGTGTTTATGTCCTAGTTATTCTGACTTGGGTCAATTGTTAGTATGTTGATGTCAATTCCCCAGGAGCATGAAATATATCCATTAAGTCCTTTGAGCTGACACAATAAAAATGTTTTCTTTGAACATTTGTCATCTTTTACAACAGTAAGCTACCATAAGATCTTTACATTAGTCTGCTTGTATATATAAATGTTTGAAAATTATCATATTTGGTTACCTAAACGAGCTTAGCTTCAAGGTTAATTTTTTCATCTGCAAAGTACTTGTGATGACCTGAAACTGATTTTTTTCGTCTGCAAATGACTTTGACAACGTGAAACTTATTTGTGACATAAACTGTAGATATATCTCTTTCATCTGCTTCCTGTTTCTCTATGCAGATAAGCCACATCGACAAAATAAAATTAAAAGTTTGATATATCTTTGCAAATTTACATTTATTGTCTACCTCATAGCATTTACAGTTCGATAATGAACTGAACTTGCTGACTTGGATAAAAATTGTACTATAACAGAAGTATTTTCAAATTTCAAATAATGAACATACAATTTGGATGTATTTCTGGAAACTATCTTCAAGACAACAAAGTAAATATCTGAAAATGACAATTACTTCCTGGAAGTGGACTTCTAGATAACATTTTGTAAATAGTATTTTATAGAACAGTTTTCTGACAAATTAGCAGGTGATACATTTGCTTCTTGCAGGGTTAGCCAAAACCTGTAAACTATGCATATTGTCCTATATATCTGTTTTCTTAGGTTGTTACTTCTTACCTTTCTATCTATTCTTATTTCCCCCAGGGTATGAAGAGTGACGTTCGAACCAGTTCTGGTATGTTTCTAAGTTCAGAAGAAAGGAAGTATCCAATTATAGAGGTTGGTTTCTGATTTTATTTGTATGTTACTTTATGAAACAGTTTTTAAGACAATTGTCTCCTTTGTTAAAGCCTACAACTCTTTGTATGCAATTAACATTTCTAATTGATCATCATGGACTATTTAGTGAGGTTTCATTTGTTTCATTAAAAGGGGTATTTCCATGCACTGATCAGCACATATGGCAGCTCATGTACCATGTAATGGCAGCATGTGTCATGCACCAGTCGCATGGCTATGTCAAAGATGAATAGGGAACACGTCGATTTGACAAATTGCTCCATTCTGTGCCGGTGGAGTACTGTGGCATTAACTTGGCTCCATAACCTGCTTTGACAAAGCCACTTTTTGTACTATCATGATTCTCAGCCTGCTGTGTGATTTGATTGCAATGGTCACTTCAGGCTGCCACATGACCTCTAGTCTTTCTGTTTTCCCAAAATTGCTTTTTTAGCAAATTTTGTTTTGTAGGCCTAAAACATTATCATTTTTATCTTCATGTGGACATTCTCAGCTTCAAGAACAACTTTCTAGTTTCTAGTTCGTTCATGCCAAAAAAAAATTTTAGCAAAGATAAGAAAAAGACAATGGCATTTACTACTATAATTTCAAGAATTTGTTTTGATTCGGTATAACTTGCCTCTTTAGTCCTTAAGTTACTGCTGACGTATGTGAGCTATCGTCAACTAAAGATTGGCATAGACCAACATCAAATTAGAACCTCACATTTTCTACCCATGAATTCCTCAATTTTTGGAAGATAGACTTTCTTATCAGTTTCCGGAAACATTTTCCAGTTCTGAGATTTCTTAGAAAGACCTAGGAGTTGTTCTTGGAATTGCCTAAACACCCTTGATGATGATCTGCAGAAGTGTGTTTAATGTCAAACTTTGACAGTATAAATACTGTCAACCACTTCATGCATAGTTTCTCATGCTTTAACTTGTGTTCAATTTTTTTGTCAGATGTAAAAGTTTAGACAGTCACTTGTGTGTTGTATTTAATTGAATCAACCTACAACCTGACAATCTCATTGGATGGTCACTTGCCTATCACTTTCACTTCGAGGAATTCAACCCACAACCCAACAAACTCATTCTTCTAAAGTGTTATCTTTTTTGTACCAACACAGGCCATTGAAAAGCGGATTGCTGTATTCTCTCAAGTTCCTGCAGAAAATGGAGAGCTCATTCAAGTACTTAGGTAGTAATTTAAAGTACTCTTCCCAAAGACTAGAAATATAAGTATTAAACATCCTACTGATATTGCAAATGTTTGCTTTTTTATAGGTATGAAACAAATCAGTTTTACAGACCTCATCATGATTACTTTTCTGACACTGTAAGATTTCTTTCTTTTTCACGAACATGTTGATCCTTTGTTGGAGCATCACAGGAGCATCGCCAATTACTGAATGCAGTTTAACTTAAAGCGTGGAGGCCAACGTGTAGCAACAATGCTCATGTATTTAAGTGATGATGTTGAAGGAGGTGAAACATACTTTCCAATGGTTAGTGTATTTTGTGAATTCTTGATTTTGAGTTTTTTCTTTCTTAAAGTTGACTATAATATTAGGTGAAATGATGCCATTAAGGTGGAATTTAGAAATGCTTTTTGTTCCTTCAAATGACATGTCACCCTAAATAATTTAAAGAGATTTGTTAAGAACATGAATATTATGATCCAACATGATACTGATGATAGGAAAACTGATTCTATTAACTTTGTTGAGCCCGAACCACTAGCCTAAAATAGTTGAACCCTAGTTAACAAACAATAATACACTCATCAACCTCTTATAAGTCAGTCTAACCTCAGCCCACTATTGATGTCGAACTTAGTTGGGTTGTTATAATCTTCCCACTTAAGGGCTTGATATCCTTGTCAAGGCCAATCAAACCCTGACATGGTGGATGTGAGGCATAGCCTAGTGACTCTATATCGTTTAGCATAGCCCATAATTAGATCCTAGCATGGAGTATGTGAGCTAGTCTTTTGCTACTCATGCCTCTCACCATGCGCCAATGCTAGATCGACTCTGATACTATTAATTACGACTCGGGCCAATGAGTTAACTATCTTATTAACTTCGTTGAGTTGGAACCACTAGATCAAAATGTTGAAGTCCAAGTTAGCAGTAGTACACCCATCATACATAATCTTAGTCTTTTGGTGACTTTTGATATGAGACTAAATCAGGATGTTTCAATCTCTCATACTTAACGGCTTGACATCATCGCCAAGACCCAATATAGCTCAAAATTAAACCCTAGCATGATGTGCATGGTGCATGTGAGACGTAGTTCAATGGTGACTCCACACTGTGATGCACCATCCAACCCCATCTATGGGTAGTCCTTTCCTACTCTTGCTTCTTGCCATGTCCCAATAATAGGTCAATTCTGATATCAATTGTCACGATTCGACTTGATGAGCATGAATCACTAGCTCAAAACTAAGATCAAACTTCAATGGTGGGACTAAACTGGGGTGTTATAGTATATGTTAAAATTTTAAACCTAAGTAATGTAAGATATCAATTGTCACCTGTATCTGGTTGGTATAGATCCCTCTTGAATCATTAATCTTTGCATTAGAATAAGTTGTTTGCTTATATTCTTTGTGGTATCAAGTTCAAGAATGACCTTGTCAAATAGTGCCATACTCTTAGTAGAGGAAAGCTTATATGAGAGGGGAATTCCTTGAACATACAAGGCCAGTTGGTCATTGCGAAAGTAAAGTTTTTCTGTTGATTGTAGCTTAAGCCAAGTAGCAAACTGTGAAGCACAAATAGACATGGAAGAGGTGGAAGGGGATGACAACTTCAGTTTTTGAGAGCAATATTATCACAAAAGAAAGAAAAAAAAAGAGGAAGCAAAAATACGATGAAACATTGAAACCCAGTATTTCACAAGATCTAACTTAGTCTTGTCCTTCATAACTCCTTGCTTCCTTGCTAATTCCAACATTTTGATGCATGTTCCAATCAAATCTTGTGTGTTCATCCATGCATCATTGTCATGAACTGTATACATTCAGATCTATGTTTTCGAAGTCTGTAGTTATTATTTGTTTAAATTTTCTCATGCCTCAGTCTGCTAATCTTTCTATTATTTTCTTACTCAGGCTGGATCTGGTGAGTGCAGTTGCGGCGGAAAGGTGGTTAAGGGGCTTTGCGTGAAACCAAACAAAGGGGATGCAGTTCTTTTCTGGAGCACGGTGTGCAGTCTCATCCTTTTTCAATGCTATCAATGTGCTTGAGGAAATTTAGTTTTCATCAAAAGTGACCTCCTTCTGCTTTGTTTCAAGCTAAACGATAAATCTTATTTAAATCCTGGTTATCATCCTTTCAGGGGCTTGATGGGGAAACAGATCCAAATAGTCTTCACGGAGGATGCGCCGTTCTGAGGGGAGAGAAGTGGTCAGCCACAAAATGGATGAGGCAAAAAACTAGCTTTTGAGTTTTCTTTTTCCCTTTTCAAATCCAATACCTACTTTTTTTTTAATTAAATTTTCTCGACACTGAGATAGATAGCAAAGGTGTTAAAATTATAGTTGTTTGTAATGAGCACTTGTCGGGATTCTTGAGAGCACCAGTAGGATATCTTACATAGTGGAATCCCGAGGGAAGCAGATACCACGACATTCTCTCTAATTGGACTTAAACATGATACTAAATAAAGATAAAAAAATATATATATATATATCAGTCTTCATTTCAACCAGGTTACTTCTCAATGTGGTTTGTGTGTGTTCTGGTGCAGATCTTTTAGTGGAAGCAGCCTATTTGATCCTCTGTGGCTAAAGCTGGATGTCCCAAATTGTTGGATCTCAAATTTCGGTATTGGTCTCAACATTTAAATGGAGAAAAACTTGAGCCATGCTACAGCATAAGCAACCTGACAACTACTTTCACCACTAGGTATTTATGGTCGGGTGGGATTCTGAATGCAATTCTTCTGTTCCAGATTTAGTTGATCTACCAACTCTGATATTATTAAATAATAAGAATCAATGCATCTGTATTGGATCCAGGTGTAAACTTTAATTCCTTGTCCCAGCTTTAAAAAGAAGCATCCACTTTGATCCAAGGCAAGCATGGCCCCGTCGATACTCCCTCCCAGAAGAACCCCTAAAAAAATTTAGACCGTCTTTAGAGGTTATGGGACAACACAGTGGCATTCCGAAAGGAAGGGTGGGGCTGGGGCTGGGGCATTGACGTGACTGCATTCCTGCAGCTGAGGTGGAAAGATCTCCATCACACTGTAAATTTAGCTAGATGCTCGACAAAATTCTCTGCATATTTTGATTTACTTGGGACACCCGGGTTCATCATTTATAATGATGGAGAGGGATAGGCCCAGAAATCTAGAGCGCGTCACTTGGTGGAAAAGGATGGTGGGTAAAGGGAAGGAAGGACCGATCATATCATAGCACATCATAGCCCTTGGGAGACACCGGGAAGTGACTCCCACAGCCTACTCGTCCTTTCTTTTGGTTGCTTGTCGCTCTCATGCTCATGAAAGCTTGATGCCGTAGGACAACACTTCACCACCGGTGGGGCCCTCTTTGAGCAGTCGTAGGATCCAAGTCGAGAAGCAACGATAACGCATCACAGGTCTTGATGAGAAGAAACCATTCGATTCTCAAACACTGTACTCGTATGGTAAGTAGGTAATTCGCTATTGTAACTATATCTTTCTCCGCCACTGGTTTCTACAGTGTACCAAAAACCAACGGCAAGCACGACGCAAACGCTACACCTCACTTCCTCGGCTCCTCCACCTTCGTCTTCCTCCCTCACGCAGTGCAGTGGAGTCCCAGGCAGCCCGACCACAAGCCCTTCAGCAGCCTCTTCTGCACTCAGATGTCACAAAAAAACATTCAGATTAATCTTCTCCTGCGTCACCGCACCGCTCAGCACGAGTTGAAGCGGGAGGGGAGTACCCTCTTGGGCTTCTGGTAGAGGAGCTCGGGCGGGATCTTGTACAGGTCCTCATCCACCGCCTTGGCAGCTCGGGGCCTCCTCGGCGTGGTCTGTGCTGTCACATCGCTCGCCTTCCCTTGCTTTCTCTGCTGCCCCTGCTGGTACTGCCTCTCTCCAGGCTTTTTCACCTGATGAGCCAGAATCAGTGCAAAGAGATGTAGAACCCGGTACCAGGAAGCAGACACAAACCTTTCTCTGGTGGTGGTGGAGGTGGTGGTGGTGGTGAGTGGGTTTCACTGTGTCCGCTGCCACCTTCAAGAAATCAGCATCCTCGCCGAAACGTCGGCCTCGAACTAAACCAGCCTGCATTGCCGACTCGAAGTACTGCGTGATGGGAAGGTCTTCACAGTAGTCCCAGCTCCCAAACGCCGGAATGTGGGGCCTGTTCATCATGTCCTGCAACCAAATCCATCACACCGAAGGTTAGCTGCTGAGAAGCCTTTCTTTTCCTTCTGCTACCGAAACGCACATACCTCCACCGGCCCTGTCTAAGCCAGACAACACAAGGCAACACCAGGTTCCTTATATAGAAGAACAACCAGTGAGTGAGAAAGAGAGAGAGAGAGAGAGAGGAGGAGGAGGAAGGAATAAGAGAGCAGCAGTAGACTAGCAGTAGGGAAAGGTGAGGTCTTTTTCAAGGGATCAGAGTGGGTAGGGAACTTTAAGCTTGGTTTCTTTATGACAGGCATGGCTTGCCTTCGCTGTGGACTGTGGAGGAGACCCCATCCCGTCTGCCTGAGTCCTTGTACTGCCTCTTTGCGGTGCTTTCTGGCTTCCATTCCAAGCCAACGCTGGGTGTTTCCTTCGATGCCCCCACGCTTGGGTTCTAGAGTCCTTGATGCGTTTGACGGATTGGCCAAGAGAGGAGAGGCCTTCGGACTTGACCCTTCTGACCACCACTTTTGGATCTGCAGGCTCCTGTGTCTGTAACACTTTTCACATACTGTGTTTGGGGAGCAGGGAAGAGAAGCTGTTTGACCAAACCCTTCAATGACATTTTCTTCTTCTTCTTCTTCCGGGGAAGATTGCATTGGAGACCTACACCTGCAAGAATGTTGTGTTATTGCATTTGAAATCTACTTGGGTGCTACGTCCACAATGACAGTCTTGGCACTGCAAGGACTTTGATTAGGAGATGATGGGGAGTTTATCTTGTCACTGCGGCAATCAACCTCCCAAGTTTCATTTATTGGTCCTTGGTATCTTCTAGCCACTACTTTTGTAGCTCCAGTTGCAGTGGGTTTAGTGCAGACATGACAGTTTTGGCAGTGGCATAAACTTTGATTAGGAGATGATGAGAGCAGATATTGTCAACTGGGCCAATCAACTTCACAAGGTTCATTAATTGCTCCTACAAACATTTTGATGGTTTGATGGACTGGCAATCATATGTGTGCCTTTCTCTTACTCTTTGATCTGTCTTGGCTCAGACTAGACTAGGGTTTAAAGTTTTATCTGAGAATTTTGCAGCTGCTGTCATTGTTTCTCAGTTTCTGATTGAGTTATTATGCACATCTGTGAATCACACTGCATGAAACAGAAGCTGTGAGCTTGATCACAAGTTTCTGACTCCCTAAACCTTCTTGGAGTAAAAAATTATGAATGTGTTTTATGTCAGTGATGGATATTATATCATCATCATCTACAAGCTTAAGCTTTAGATGACTTTACAACTAACTGCTAGGAAATCCACACATACAAAAATTGTGAGATAGAACTTTAACAAGTATAATTACACAACATTAGACCCCAAAAGGATTAAGATGTTTAGTGCATATTAATTATATATTATTCTCACATCTCTCCAGTAGAATTAAGAACATTTTAAATAAAATTCCATTTCGATCTTGTAAAGTATAAATGCTTGCTGTTCCAAACAACCAAATGTCTTGCATACTCCAAGTATATAATAATCCAATTATGTAAAAAAGCAAGTTGGATTAATCACTATACCAAAGCAATCAAGATTCAAACGCATAATCTAGTCTAATACTAAGATCGAGATCCTAATTAGATCACTAATAATCTAAGAACTTGGACTGTTAGCAAACTACTCCTTCTTATATTAAGCTCTAACATTACCATCATCCTTTAAATTTCATACTTACTAAAGACTGTTGAATCCAAAAACTAAATCGATGTCATGATGTCACAGTGCTCGAAGCACAAGAAAGAAGAGTCGCAGCAGCATCAGCAACATGCCCTCCTTGGCTCCTCTCCATCTCCGGTTCTCTCCGGCGTCGCTATCGAAGACATGCTGACCGTCGGATCAGCACCCGTTCCCATGCACGTACATTACGTTGCTTCACGTCAAAGGGCTTTCTTCTCCCATTTCCGCCCTTCTCCGTCTATCTCCATCTCCTCGGTCACCGACAGCCGAATCTAATGGTAGATTGCAGGCGGCGTCACGCTGCAGATGAGGTCGACCGTGGTTAATGCACGCAATGACGTCGGTGCATTGAATTGCTCTTCTTCAGACTTACATATTGCTTTGTATCGGTGCATTGAAGCATATATTAATGGCAGTGCAGGTCTGCACTGTAGACAACAGAGCTCATTCGATCCTTTTGTTGCATAACCTACTCTGCCAGCATTGACTCCGCGTCCATCCGGTGTTTCAGAGGCTGTCGAATTCATTTAATGCGTGGTTGAAGTAAGCCATGCAGAAGCTGTGTCAGTCCTCTCGTACTCATTCTTCTCTTCCTCAACTGTAACTGAGACAATGCCTCAGAAGGCGTTCTTGGTTGGTGTCTATGAAATGAAGTTTTACAGGCATAACCCATCAAATTGAAACAGTAAAACAAGCACTAAATTCCTATGAAAACCTAAATTTTCAAAGCTTTTCTTTTTTGCTTAATTTTTATGAAATATCTTTTATTTATTTATTTATTTATTTTAAAAGAAGATAGTCATTATGGAATGAAGGTCATGGCTAAAATGATAAAGATGATTAAAAAAATATTGTATGGGAATAAAACAAAACCAGATGATTATGGTTAGGGGGGCGGGATGTGGGATTAGATAAAGATGAGAATTGGAATTTGGCCACATCACATGATTTACAGGTTTCAGTTTTGATATGGGTAATAAAAGCGATGTGACGCGAGCCCATATCGTCCACGTCAAGATGACGCCCCCCACTCCTCAGTCCACTAACTGTGGCCCAAGTTGACCCGCAGATGTGATCCTCACTGTTTTTCTCAGGCTCCACGAGTCTTGAGACACGTCACCATCCGACAGGAGCAGGACCGTGGAACCTCTCCAGACGCAACCAGGGACACAGCAGTGACTCGGTCTATATAAACCCTGGGGAAGCTAAAGACGGGGGGGACGGCTACTCCTACTTCTACTTCTACTCCTATTCTTTGAAAGAGCACTCTCTCATCTACCCCCTCGACTGACTTGAGCGTCGGAGGGGTCGGGCGGAATTCGACCCGACCCGACCTTTGTGCAGGACCGGGAACAGGCGGCGGCCGTAGGCGTCACCCTCTTCGACCTCTCGGAGTCCCAGACCTGTCCGCGGGATTCCTCCACATCCGGCCCGAACAGCACCGCGACGATCCCGAGGCCACGGCGTGGAGTTCCCTGCCGTGGGGTCACGGTGCAAAGTTGTTGACACTAACAAATTGACGCTAGAAGGAGGGCCGGATGTTGAGAGATCACCCGACGGACCAGGACCAGCGCTCGGGCGAGGGACTCCATCCCGAGGGAGCCTCGGCAGAAGCCTCCCTCCTTGCTAGGTCGAGGATGGAGGACCCCATCCCAACCATAGAGTGTTATTGGCGCTTATTCAACGACCCGGGACTGCTCCTCCCCCCCCCTCTCCCGAGGACGTCCCTGGCACTTCTTCGCCCGTTACGGTGGAGGCCTTCCGCGACCTCACTCACCAAGTGCGGGCCCTGGCGAGGATGATACAGGCCGTCGTCCCGTTCGCCCCTCGAGTAGCGGACGTACCGGCGCCCCAGCCCCCCCAGCAGCCTCGGTCTACCCCTCAGGCTCGTATCCCGCATTCCGCGTTACCAGCTTCACCCTTGGGTCACCCAGTCTTGGGCAGGGACCGAGCCCCAGGAAACCCGACCGTTCGACCCGAGCCCGAGGCAGTATCTTCGGACTCAACAGACTCTTTCCGAGCCCAGCTTCGTTCCGTCAGCCAGCGGCTGGACGAGATACAAAGGGAAATTCGCAAGTCGAAGGAGGAACACGGGGAGGACCCCCATAGGGGGTCCCCGTTCGCGATCGAGATACAAGAGCATCCTGTGCCCCCGAACTTTCGCCTCCCCGCCATCGACCCTTATGACGGCGCTAGCGACCCTGCCGAATATGTCGCTGCCTTCCGGGCCCAGATGGCGCTGTACGAGACCGCGGACGCCTTGATGTGCAGGGCGTTTCCCACCACTTTGAGGGGCCCAGCCCGGGCATGGTATAGCGGTTTGAAGGCCGGGACGGTCGCCTCTTTCGAACAACTCGCCAAGGATTTTGAGCTCCACTTCCTGGCGTGCACCCGCCCGAAGCCATCCATTGCCCTCCTCCTTGGGCTGAACCAGAGGGAGGATGAACCTTTCTCCCATTTCGTGCATCGTTTCACTACAGAGATACGGAGACTGCCAGACGCTCACCCTTCGCTGTTGATGCAGGCATTCATGGTAGGGCTGCGCCCCTCGAGGTTTTTCTAGTCACTTGTGGAGCGACCCCCTACCTCGGTCGCGGATATGCTCCAGTGGGCGAGTCAATACGTCTCGGCGGAGGCCTAGATGTCTGGGAGGAGGGAAGAATACAAGAGGGGGCGCCCGGAGCCTCTCCGCGGGCAACAGCCCGCTCAACCAAGGCGCAGGATAGATCGCCCCGATCATCCCGTGCCGAAGCTCTCGACTTCGTCCCCGGGTACGTCTCGAACATAGATATTTCTCCAGATAAAGGAGAAGGGGTTGCTCAAGTCCCCCCACCCCATGAAAAATCCGCGAGCGCTGGCGGACCTAACTCGATATTGTCGCTTCCATCGGCAGAATGGACACGACACTGAGGAGTGCCGCGAGCTGAAGCGGCAGATCGAAGAGCTGATTCGTAGAGGCCATTTGGGCCCCTACCTCCAGCAGGATCGAGAACCCTCCCCCCGTCCCGAAGGGCCCATCGAGCGACATGTCGACGTGATCATGGGTGGACCGGCATCCGGGGGTAACAGCACATCCGGACGAAAGGCGTACACCCGCGCCGCTGCGCCCGAAGGGCACGAACTTGTTCCCGAGCCAAAAATTATGTTCCCGACCGAGGGGACGGGGCAACCAGAGCATGACGACGCGCTGGTGATATCGGCCAGAATCGCCAACGCGTAGGTGAAGAGGATCATGGTCGACACCGGGAGTTCGACCGATGTGCTCTACCTCGACGCCTTCCGGAAGCTCGGGCTGCCTAGTGGCGCTATGGAACCTATGCACTTAGCGCTCATGGGGTTTACTGGAAACTCAATTTCACCACTCGGAGCAGTCACCCTCCCCTTGACCTTCGGGGATGCGCCGAGGACAAAGACGGTGACGACGACCTTTCTAGTGGTCGACCTCCCCACGGCATACAACACCATCCTGGGGTGACCCACTCTCAACAAAATTAGGGCGGTCATCTCTACCTATCATTGAACCCTAAAGTTCCCGACCCAAGCCGGAGTCGGGGAAGTCCGGGGGAGCCCTCGCGAATCCAGGCAATGTTACTTGACGGCAGTCTCCCTGCACAAGAGGGCAAGGCCGGAATAACCTCCAGACGACCCCCGAGAAGCCAAGCGGCCGACCCAGCATCCCGAGCCAACGAAGCCTACACTTGATGTGCCCCTGCAAGGGAGTCGTCCCGATTGGACGGTTGGGGTCGGCTCTGAACTTGATGAACAGGAGCAGGCTCGGCTCATCAACCTCCTTCAGGAGAATTCGGACGTCTTTGTCTGGTCCCCAGCCAAAATGCCAGGCGTCGATCCGAAAGTGGCCCAGCACCACTTGCGCATCTCCCCGACTGCGCGCCCTGTAAAGCAAAGGCCGCGGTTATTCGCTCCCGAGCGGCAACGGGCCGTACAAGAAGAGGTGGAGCGGCTCCTGGCGGCAGACTTCATCGAGGAAGTTAAATACCCCCGATGGTTGTCAAATGTAGTCCTCGTAAAGAAATCCAATGGTAGTTGGAGGATGTGCGTTGACTACACCGATATCAACCGTGCGTGTCCAAAAGACTGCTATCCTCTCCCGAGGATCGACCAGCTGGTCGACTCGACCACCAGGCACGCTTGCTTTTCGTTCATGGATGCCTTCTCCGGCTATAATCAGATCAGGATGGCACCCGAGAATCAAGAGCACACAGCTTTTCTTACAAACCAAGGGACCTATTTCTACAAGGTAATGTCGTTCGGGCTGAAGAACGTCGGAGCCACCTACCAGAGGACTGTGAACAGGATGTTCGCCCATCGGATAGGGCGAAACATATAGGTTTACGTCGACGATATGATCGTGAAAAGCCGGTCCGGACCAGCCCATCTGGCTGACCTAGCTGAGACGTTTGCCACGCTGAGAAAGTATGGAATGCGTCTCAACCCCGCCAAATGCATTTTTGGCATTACATCAGGCAGATTCCTCGGGTTCATCGTGCACGAGAGGGGGATCGATGCCAACCCAGAGAAGGTTCAGGCGATCATCGACATGCAGGCACCCCGATCGGTCAAGGAGCTCCAGCGCCTCAATGGGAGGCTCGCCGCCCTATCTCGGTTCCTATCCCGATCGGGGGACCGATGCCTCCCCTTTTTCCGAGCCTTGAAAAGCCCGAGGAACTTCCAGTGGACGACAGAGTGCGAAGAGGCCTTCGCGCACCTAAAGCATCTGTCCTCGCTCCCCCATCTCGCCTCGATCTCCACCCAGGAAAAGTTGTACATCTATTTGGCGGCCTCCCAACACGCGGTGAGTTCTGTACTGGTCAAGGAGGCCTCTGGGGAACAGCTGTCGATCTATTACACCAGCCACGTCCTGAGAGGGCCAGAAGAGCGTTATCCGCCCCTCGAGAAGCTGGCCCTAGCTCTCGTTCTCACGGCCCGGAAGCTACGCCCCTACTTCCAAGCTCACCCGATAGAGGTAATGACTGACCAACCACTCCGGCAGGTTTTATCGAAGTTCGAT
This sequence comes from Musa troglodytarum, assembly GCA_023547065.1. Classification (NCBI taxonomy): domain Eukaryota; kingdom Viridiplantae; phylum Streptophyta; class Magnoliopsida; order Zingiberales; family Musaceae; genus Musa; species Musa troglodytarum. Next base: position 12,360,723 of record CP097510.1, read on the forward strand.
GTGGCGGGTCGCCTCCTCAAGTGGTCGGTGGAGCTATCCGAATTCGACTTGCAGTACAAGCCAAGGGCCACCATCAAAGCACAGGCTGTGGCCGATTTTATCTCGGAGCTGACCCCGTCAGGTGAGCGAAGCCCCGGACAAGATGAAGCAGAATGGGTTCTGCGGGTCGATGGGTCATCTGGCTCAAAGGGCGCGGGAGCCGGACTAGTGTTAGAGGCTCCCGACGGGCGCTCGTTCGAGCGTGCCTTCCGCTTCGGTTTCAAAGCCACTAACAACGAAGCGGAATATGAGGTGCTCCTGGTAGGTCTCAGATTGGCAGCTGAGATGCAGGTGGGCGCTGTGCGCATCCTCACCGATTCGCAGTTAGTCGCCGAACAACTCAGCGGAGGGTATGAAGCTCGGGATCCGGTCATGATGAAATAATTAGCCGAGGTAAGGGCCCTCGCTGCTAGTTTTTCCCGCTTCACATTGTCTAGTGTACCCAGGAGCCAGAACGGGTGGGCAGACGCATTGGCGAAATTGGCTTCGAGGTCGGCCTTCAGCGAGGAGCTCGAGGTTGAGGAGCTTCCCCACTGAGCTATTGCCGCCATGGGGGTGGTCGAGCTTGCCACCCTGACCACATGGATACAGGAGATGTTGCAGTACAAGTGGGATGGTGTCCTGCCCGCCGCCGACGTCGCAGCCCGGCGCTTACGCCGGACCCAGGCATGGTACTGCGAGATCAGCAACCGCCTCTACAGAAGGTCTTTCTCACGCCCTCTCTTACGCTGTTTGGATCCCGACGAGGCCCGGTCGGTTCTCGCCGAGGTTCATGACGGGATTTGCGGGGAGCACATCGGCGGTCATGCCCTGGCCTTCAAAATACTCCGCCAGGGCTACTACTGGCCCACTTTACACCGAGACGCAAGGGCCTACGTGCATCGGTGCGACGCGTGCCAGTGGCACGCGCGAGCCTCTCGGCACCCAACGGTCCCGCTTACCCCTTTGAATTGTGCCTGACCCTTCGCGCAGTGGGGGATGGATCTCCTCGGACCTTTTCCACTAGTGTCTGGGCAACGAAGGTACATCATTATGGGCGTCGACTACTTCACCAAGTGGGTAGAGGCAGAGCCCCTAGCCACGATCATAGGGCGCCAGGTTGAGCGGTTCGTGTGGAGGAACATCGTGACACGGTTCGGCTTGCCTAGAGCCATCATCACCGACAACGGAACTAAGTTTGCCAGCACCCGGTTCAAGGAGTTCTGCACAACGCACCGGATACAGTTAAGGTCAGCTCGGTGGCCCATCCCCAGACCAACGGCCTAGCAGAAGTAACCAACCGGTCGATCCTAGACGGACTTAGGAAGAGGACCCTCGTGGCCCGATCCAACTGGGTCGACGAATTGCCAAGCATTCTGTGGTCCTTGCGAACCACTCCAAAGACAGCATCCGGCGAGTCTCCTTATAGCCTGGCATTCGGCACCGAGGTGGTCCTGCCAGCCGAGGTGGTCATTCTCACCCCTCGGGTGGAGGCTTTTCAGGAAGCGAGCTCGGCCGACCGGGTCCGAGCCACATTAGACCTACTCGAAGAATACCGAGCCGACGCGCACCTCAGGACCCTTTCCCACAACAGAAGCGTCGCTAAAAGCTATAACAAAGGTGTGCGCCCCCGGCCCATCGGGTTAGGAGACTTAGTCCTACGCAAGGTCGGGCGACGACCCGACACGCGGTAAGCTTGCCCCCAAGTGGGAAGGACCTTACCGCGTCGTAAAGGTCATTCGAACGGGTACGTTCCGATTAGCAACAATGTCGGGACAATGCTTACCAAGAACATGGAACATCCAGAATGTCAGGAAATACTTTGTATAAAATCCACATTAGAGACAAGTGTTGGCAAAAGGGAACCTTGTTTAGTAAAGCTTTGGTTACAAGACTTGACCGACTTACGGACCGACCTGACCCTGGGAGGAGGTTACAATAAAACGAGAAATAGAAGGCCTTTTTCAAGCCTTCGGCTCCTCCAAGCTATCGTCGAAGGGGACCTCCTCGGGCATATTCACTTCCAGATCCTCGGGACAGGAGGTGAAAGGGTCTTCCTCGACCTCTGAGCCCGGATGCCGTGCTCGGAAACGGGCCAGGGCAATCTTGTATCCGTATTCATAGGACACCTGGCCCGTCTGGTTTAGCCCGAGTTGGAACCCCTCGGACTTCTTGTAAGTCTCCACCACCTCCCTCTCCCTCCCTGGATGGAGGCGCCTCTCCTCGGCGAGGGCCTCGGAGGCCGTCTTCACCTCGGCCTCCTTCTTCTCTAGTCGGGCGGCTAGGTCGGAGGCCTTCGTCTTTCACAGGCGGAGCTCGGTCCGCTCCAACCTTAGTAGCTTCTATAGCTCATCGTCCTTCCGGTTCGCCGCTTGGAGTTCGGACGTCAGGCGGCCTACTTCCGCATCCAGGTCGGACGCCCGTTTCTCCGCCGTCGCAACCGTCGCGGGGCCCGTGCCGACCAGGATCTCATCCAACTCACGGCGCAACTCAGTGTTGCGCTCACACAGGCCCCCGATGACCCGGCCGGCGTCACGAACCCGGTCCATCAGCGCTGTAGTGTAGTGGAGATCCTACAAAAATAGTAAAGTCAGAACGAATGCGGTTGCGAGGGTAGAAAGGAGCGGGAAGAACGACACTAACCCACATCAGTGACTTGGCTGACTTCCCGAGGAGGGCCTCTGAGGGGAGAGTGTACAGGTCCCGGGCCATGACGAGATGCAGCGCACCCCGCAAATACACGACCGAAAGATCTCCTCCGGCCCACACCTTGTCCCCTCGGGATAGTCCTCCCCAACGGGCGACCAGAGGGTCGCTCGCCTCCCCTGCAGGGAGCTCCCACATCGCTTGCGCCAGGAAGGGTTGCCTTTCCTCCTTGCCCGACGGAAGGCGACAGAGATCCCTCATGATAGGAGGACGCGGTCCCTTCTCGGTCGCCTCTCGGCTGGGCCCTGCCTCGTCGAGCTGAGGAGGCCCACGCCGCCCCCTCGTCGGAAGAAGAAGAGGCAGAAGAGGAAGAAGAGGAGGCAGAAGAGGAAGAAGAGGCCATCCTTACTGACCTCCGAAAGGGAAAGCGGCGAGGTCGACTCGAAGGAGATGAAGGACGCAGGAGAAAAGGAAAGCAGCTAGGAAAAGAGACGGCGAGACCCAGAGTGGAAAAATCGGCTGACAAGAAAATGGGAAGGGGGCACGATGCGCGCTACTTAAAGGCAAGATCCCGCCAGAGGACGACGCCCCCTCGTCTTCCGAAGTGGGCGACAGCCCATTGCCGTGCTTGCCCACCAGCCACATCACATCGGGCAGCCCAAAAGACACCCCGCCATAAATGGGGGTGCCACGTGGCGACCCCCAGACGGGCAACTTGGGTGGCACGCCAAAGACGCTTCGGTTCCGGTGCCTGATACGTGCGACTGGCTTTCGAAAGGGCGCGAAGGCTAAAAAGTCCTTCGCGGCTCACGTCAAAAGAGAGAGAGAAAGGAGGATATCCCTGAATGAGAAGGCACCACGACTGCTGACTGTCCCGGCATGTCTCTGCGCAGCTTGCCTCGACACGTGCCGCATTTCGATTGCGAGTATGTCCTTTACGCGGCTGCCCGCTGAGCATGTACCGCAGCCCGATCGTCGAAAGCACGCCTCGCGACTTGCTCGCTCGAGCATGTACCGCAACCGTCGACCGCCCGAGCACATCTCCGCGCAGCTCCCCGCCTGAGCACGTACCTCGCCCGTCGACTACTCGAGCACGCCCCTGTGCAGCCCTCCTGCCTGAGCACGTCCCCCAACCGTTGATCGTCCAAGTGCTTCTCCCCGCGCTACACCGGCACTCATCATTCCTCGGCTACCAAGCCCGAGCAACGCCTCGGCCACCGAGCACCGAGCAGCGCCTCGGCCTCAGTAGCCCGAGCAACGCCTCGGCCACCAAGCCCGAGCAACACCTCGGCCACCGAGCACCGAGCAGCGCCTTGGCCTCAGTAGCCCGAGCAACGCCTCAGCTACCAAGCCCGAGCAATACCTCGGCCTCAGAAGCCCGAGCAACGCCTCGACCACTGAGCACCGAGCAGCGCCTCGGCCTTAGTAGCCCGAGCAACACCTCGGCCACCAAGCCCGAGCAACGCCTCGACTACCAAGCCCGAGCAATACCAACTCGGCCACTAAGCCCGAGCAACGCCTTGGCCACCGAGCACCGAGCAGCGCCTCGACCTTAGTAGCCCGAGCAACGCCTCGGCCACCAAGCCTGAGCAACGCCACCGCGAGCAATACCGCCTCGGCCCGAGCAACGCCTATCGAAACGCCTCGGAGTTCGAGCAACACCTCGCCACCGAGCGGCCTTGGCCTCGTGAGTTCGAGCAACACCTCGGCCACCGAGCACCGAGCAGCGCCTCGACCTCAGTAGCCCGAGCAACGCCTCGGCCACCGAGCACCGAGCAGCACCTCGACCTCAGTAGCCCGAGCAACGCCTCGGCCACCAAGCACCGAGTAATACCTCGGCCTCAGAAGCCCGAGCAATGCCTCGCCATCGAGCACGAGCAGCCGCCTCGTGAGCCCGAGCAACGCCACACCGAGCATCTTGCGCCGAGCGAGCGACGCCGCCACCGAGCACCGAGCAACGCCGGCCCGAGCAAGCCGGCCCGAGCAACGCCGCCATCGAGCACCCTGCCCGCCCGCCACTCAGCGAGCCGCGCCGCAACGCCTTCGCTTCTCCCCACCCTATTCTTGCCTAACTCTTCTCATTGAACCTCTCCAATTAATTATAATGATGTGATGCAGAAGAACAGCACCACAGTATGTAGCTATCATACCATGGATGTGGAAAATTAGGATTAAGCCTTGAATTATTTTTTTTCTTTTTAATGAACCTAACAGAGCATCCTTCATGAAAATTAGGATGTGGCTAATCTGCATCCTCCATGAGAGTCTTGCCTTGGTTGCAGCAAACCGAGGCCATAATTCTTTCATGCTGAGTGCACTGCAATTTGTTGCTTCCATCGATCAGTACTACCATTTGCTTCCGCCTTCATCTTCCTCAGGTCTCTGCGTCTTCGCCCATTGAAACTCTCTCTCTCTCTCTCTCTCTGCATGCGTACAAAGCGGCCCTGCGCATCGAAGCAGACGACGGCCGGCAGGGCCACCGTCGCCCTCGCAGGAAACGTGAGGAAAGGAAGGCCCCGCTGAGCTGTCTCTCGCTCCAGTACACGTTATCGCCACGTCGCCGATGGGCCCGCGTGTGGCCGCTGGGACCGTGATGGAAGGCGTGAGGGTCATGTCGACGGTCAGTTGGCGGGTGGCAACCACTGCCACTCCCCTCCACCTTCCGTTGGTGTTGCGGGTCTCAGATGTTATTAGCACCCTCCAATTCCTCACCCGGAACCCCGTTTCAGGATACTATCCTTTGTTCGATGGCTCACAGAACATATCCCATATAAAAAGGATGGGAGTACGCATATCAATCCACCTCAGCACAAACCCTGCATGAAGAAGACACAAACAAACGAAAAAGCTGCACGCATGAACGCAGCGGCAACATAGCAAACCGGTGGACTGTTCCGGCCAATGGCGCCATGGCCGGATGCCTGTAAAGATTCTCACTGCCATGGAGTCCCTCATATTATAAGTACCCCTCACATCCCCAACAAGCTTTCCCATCCCAGTGCAGCGCATCATTCGCATCGTTCTTAGGTCTTCCTCTCCACCTTCCCATGGCTTCCGTTGAGGTGAGCCACCAATGTGTCCGTAGCCCATCGCATCTTCCCGAGTCTGTCTCTACGAATCTCTGAATGCCTCCTAACAATGGCGCTGTGTGCAGGTCGTATCAGCACCGGTGGTTGAGGTTCCAACAGATGCACCGGCAGCCCCCGTCGAAGCTGCATCTGCTCCTCCGCCACCGTTCGAAGTGGCCGTCGTAGAGTCCCAAGACGCCGCCGCTGTAGAAGAGCCCAAAGACGCCCCCGCGGAAACTGATCCTGCACCTGCGGCAGCCGTGGAACAGGTCGTAGAAGAGCCTGAGGCGGACCCCGCAGTAGCAAATGAAGCAGCAGCAGAGCCGGAGGAGAAGGAAGCCGAAGAGACTGCGTTTAAGCCCGCTGAAGAAGGTGAGCAGGTAGCTGAAGCCGATGCGGTGGAGGAGGATGCACCGGCGTACGTCGAGGTGGTCGAGGCCGAGGAGAAAGAAGAAGAGAAGCCTGTGGCCTGAGAAGAAGAGCGCATGGCTTAGATTTCTGATGTCAGTATATATGGTGCAGCAGCAAGAACCATGTATGATGTATCAGTGTTTTAGCAGCTGTAGGTCGATGGATTTGGGATGTGTGTGTTGTTTGTGGTTCTCAGGTCTGTCTGCCATCCTCGTTCGAGTCTTCTATGGTTGCTTGCAGTAGCTTTGTTTATCATGTTGGTTGGCTGGAGAACTTCATCACTATAAGATCTCCGTTTTCCATTTAATTTTGGATTTCTGTGGGCTAAAGAGATTTTTCATTTCCCACAAACGACAAATGCTGGTGATGTGAAGATTAAGACTGAAGTAAAGTCTGAGACAGAGTATTGAGCACATCATAATTTGATAACTTTGGTCCTTTGGATCAACATAAACTCTGATCTTTCGGATGGACAGAGGTTCCAACATCCATCCTGATCTTATTATTCTTATATTATTTCAAGTTTCCTTAGGATAGGTTGTCATTATAGTCATCATGTAAGGAGAGTACATGCTGTTATTGGCGGCATATATCTATAATAAAATAACTATTAGTCCAAATTCCAATTTACACTGATAACCTTAGAAGGCTCGTCACATAAACATTAAGGATAGTTTAGTTCTTATTTACTTCTTTAACTCAAACAGGCATCCGGATATGGTTAAGATAGGTTTCATAAATTAACATAAATGATATATGGAAAATTTTAATATCAGTCTTGCTTAGCCTGCCTAAATAATCTTTGAGGATGAATGCCTTTCTGAGAAGAGCAATTCACCGTTGTTTAGGATTGTAGCCGGTGAATACCGATGTTATATCGATCTGACAAAAAAAAAAAAAAAATCAATCCAAACCATTATTATTATCATCATTGACAAATAAAATACACGTAAAATTCAACCTATCCAAATATAAATGCATCTTCGAATTCAAAGGCTCCGAAGTCATATGGCCATGCCGATGGTGAGCGGCATCGTGTCACGCCATCTCCTCCTCAAGATTTTTAGTGGGGGTGGTTGATTCCACGACCCGGTCCACCCACCCAAATCCGCCGTTACACGTAACGGCGACGGAGCAGGGCCGTCACGTCACGTCACGAGATCCGTTCCGTTCCGTTCGTCGTCGCCGCTGCTTCACGGATCCTCACGGGCGCCAACCCGACCCAATCCCGTGACCCAAAAAGCCTAACATAAATATCTCCACTCACCCGCCTCGCTATTGGAGCAGCGCCTCCGGGCCCCGCACGTGGGTCCCGTCCGTCAAGTCGCATTTCATCTCTGCGCGAGAAATCAGAATCACGGGCGCAACTTTGCCGCGTTCTCTGCGCAAGAAAGCGCCTCGCCCGCTTACCCCCGGCGGTACCCGGCACGCTCGACTCGGTGGGGTCCATCGGCTTGCGCCAATGAGAGGAAGGTGAGAAGGCAGGGGAAGCGGCGTCCGCCGAGGGGAGAGCGTTGCCGTTATCTCCGACGCCCGAAACGTGACACGTTAGTTTCCGCGCCCCGCCCCCCCTAATCCCCTGCCAGCCTCACATTATCATCCCTTTCTCTTTCTCTTTCTCTTTGCGAACCAACGGACCGACCCAAAAACACAACACCGGACAAAAATATTTGATGTATTCCCAGAGCATCTTCCCTTACATCTCTCCATCTCCATCTCCATCTCCCCCCTTCCAAAATATTCCTAGGTCTGGTACAATCCATATGGTTTGTTCTTCTTATCATTTCATTTTCATTATATGTACCCTCATCACCTACATACACACATATAATATATATATATATGTATGACATCTCCTCCTGCTGTGGTTCCTGGGTATGTGTTGCATGTACCTCGTTGCCGTCTTGACCACTGTTGGAGTCGGCAAGATAAAACGGGAACGTTTGGTGCCCTAGTTTTCGCTGGCTTCATTCATTCATTCATCCATTAATCATGGAACCCATTAGTGCAACATCTCGTGTTGGTTTTAATCGGGAGCCGTGAATGGTATTTTAGGCATAAAATAGTTGATTGATTATGTAAGTAATCGACGATCTAGGGTTGTTTATTGGTGTATTTTAATGTTGTGGCAGTTATTTCGGTTTGATTGCAGATAAAAGCTGGTGGCGGTGGTGGTGGGGGGAACCAAGATGAATGAGAAGGGGAGTGAAGTTAGTGACAAGGGTTGGAAAGGGGTGGAGGAGGGAGTGGGTTCTGATAAGGGCAAGCATGTGGTGGTGACTAATTCACATCCTCAGCATGTCGGGGAAGAGGGCGCCACCTCTCCTGCCGACTATCATCCCTATCCCAAGCCCCTCGCGGATTACGAAGATGTGATTGCTGATCCCAAGTTGTTTAGGGAAACGCTTGAGAAGTTGCACGCCGCAATGGGGACTAAGTTCATGTGAGAACCACTTCCGCTTTTTTTTTTTTCATCCCAAAACTAATTTGTTTCTTGACTCTATGATTCTTCTTCTGTGGGAACGTTTTCGTTTTCAGTATCGAATAGTTCTTGTTCATCCTATATCCATTTTTTCTGGTTCTGTGTAAAATCTGATCCATGTTAAGAGGTAAAGCTATTGTTTTGTTTTTTTTTTTTGTTGGTTTTTTGTGTGGGGTGGATGGGTTCTATTGTTTAAATCAGAGGCTTTTATGTCGACGTTTCTGCTGGTCATATTTCCTTCATGAGGAAGGTATCTGGTTTTGTCGATCTTTTTCAGTCGATTAAGGGTTAAATATTTCACAATGATGGATGTGGATGGTATGGTTGAAAGAAAAAGTTTCTTACAGAGGCCTTTGAGGTAGGACACAATCTTATGGTTTTTCTGCAACCATTTCTTTCAGTCTACTGGACATCGATGTATCCTTTGAGCCAATCCTCGTCTTTCCGTAAGATCCATGTAGATACATGACATTCATCTGTAAAGATGGACCTGTCTTAGTCGTATCATATATGTTGTGATGTATCAAACGCCTGAAAAAGAAAGGGTAGCGCTTAGACATCACGGAGAGAAATGTTTTTTTTTTTTGGCAAGATACTGCCTGGGTATGTTTGAGGTTGTCTCCAATTGATCTGTCTTCTTATATTCAATGAATTCCTTCTTGAGCACACAAAAGTAAGAAATCACATTGTGAACAAAGATCGTATACACCAGAGATAGGAATCTGAGATATATTGTTAAAGAAGTTAGGGAATCATTTAGTTCTAATTGTATGTTCTATCATATTCTTGGTGCGAGGGAAATGATACAATGCATTTTATTTAGGATTCACTTCTTTTCAATTTGTGCTTTTTTTTTCCTATTATGGAATCTGATAGACAATGCTTCTTAAGTTGGAAACAAATTTCCTTCTGACTGATCTTGCAAGTTTATCTCTGGTTTTATATTAAAGGAACTTTTAATATTTGCATGCAGCTGAAGATGTCTAACGTACAATAGCTGTAGTTTCCACATTTTTAAAAGAAGGATGTTTTTTGTTTTAGTCCCAATTCTCTGGCATTTGCATACTAATTTCCTAATTTATCAATTTTAGCTTATCATTTGCGACATTATAGAACACCAGCACATAAGATTGCTGCCTATTTGGGTTAGCCATGGAAATTTGGATTTTGGAATGGTGAAGATTATCATGGAGATGAAACCCCCACATATATACCATTGTACTTGTACCCTATCAGAATTGCTCATCCTTTATTCGTCTTATAATTTTTTTGGCCTCCTAACCATCTTCTCGAGATATAGAGGTTTTTCACCCAAATTGCCAAATCTAGAAATCCCTTCAAATGCTTGAATAACTTACCCTGAACCTCATAGTTTAGGTGAAATGATAATAATAAAATAATTGAAATGATCAAAGAATTATACAGATAAAACTTGAACAAATAGATTGGTATTAGAGTTGGTATAGGGATTTAGAAATGGTTAGGAGTACTAAAGAGAGCATGGATTGCTAGAAGAGGCCATGTAGATGTTTAAAAATGTAGCTTCCAGACTCCAGAGTGCTAATATCTTGGATACTATTCACTGTATAATTAGAAAAGGTAATCTAGTTTCAGTTTTTGGCAATATAAATTCTCATTCTATATTTCTCACTCTGTCTCTAATTTTTTGAATTGTGTTCCTTCCTAGGGTACCAATTATAGGAGGCAAGGATCTCGACCTGCACCGGCTTTTTGTTGAGGTGACATCTCGAGGTGGAATCGAAAAGGTAATGGGTCAAAACTGAAAATGATATTTTATATGGAATTTTAGTTATATTTTTGCTGCTATATATTTTTATTACTGGTATGCATAACATTCTTTAGTCATCAAATCAAGGTTTCAAATACCGATCAAATCAGTAAGTCACAGTTGGTATAATCAATATTATACCATGTAAACTGGTATTGGTTGATATTTTTTATTTATTACTTTTCAGTGATACCAAGCAAGACAGTTTGGTGTATCACCTGGTATATAGGAGACCGAGAAGTTTGACACACTGTCCAAACTGTTGTCAGATGGAAATTTTAAACCTTGCATAGAATTTTATTACAAGTTCCAGAATTTCAATAGCAAGGATCATAACTGCTATCATGTCTGTCGAATATTTATCTATGCTTTCATTATTTAATATACATTATTGCTGAGGAACTACATGACATTGTATCTTAGCACAAAGCTGTGGACTTTTCTATTATTTGTGTATTCAACTGAAGTATCTAATACCAAGTTGCATTTCAGTGTTCTTAAAGAGTTAAGGGTGTTATGAATTTTAACGTGTAGGATTGCATTTTATATCTTGTTTAACATATCTAGAAAATCACGTTTATATGACATCAGGTATCTGGATCTACCTACAAGTAAAATCCTATCGGAGCAAACAGTTGTCGACATCATACTGAAGCAGATTAGGTTGACTTGTCTAAGTTGGTACTTAGATTGTAAAAGTCACATATCTTGTCACCAAGCTTTGTTTAACATGTTTGCTTATTTCCTGACAAGTGACAAAGACTTCAAAAATTCAATTGAAGAAAATCCTGATACCCTAACAGTCCCAGATTGGAACGTAACATGATGAGTCTACATATATGTGCATGATGACCTTTCTCTGATAATTTGTTTTAAGCATTTGAAACCAGGTGGTGAGATCCGCTTGATATAAGGTAATAATCTTAGTAACTTGTATTGCTACATATGGACACATAAAGGTTGTCATCCTGTTTTTCTCTGTCAAAAGATGTTTCTAGCCAGCACCTTCTCAAATCACAACAACTGTTTATATTTTTTACTTGATGACAGGTAATTGCAGATCGTAGATGGAGAGAAGTGACTGCTGCTTTTGCTTTCCCCTCTACGGCCACAAATGCATCATTTGTGCTTCGCAAATACTACATGTCCTTGTTGCGTCATTATGAGCAGATATATTTCTTTCGGTCTCAAGGATGGAACTCTCCAGCTGGTTTGCACATGCAGTCTCCACCCCTCTCCCCTCCTTTTTCCCTGTGCCTTATTGTTCCTTACATTGTTTCGCAGCACCTGCAAAGATAGCCTCAGCCACTTCAGGTTCGTCAGAGAGATTGGTCGAGCATGTCTTACCATTTTCTGAAACTCAGGCTTCTTCCCGAAAACGGATGAGAAACAATGGTGAGTTTGCATAATAGTAATTTAGTGATATCACATACACTTTTTCGATAACAATCTTTGCCAATATACTCCATCAGGTTGTTCAGTTGCCTTGAATCACGACGTGAAATAATTTCTGTTGTCAAATTTGAGAAATATTCTGACTGTTGAGTGCTTAATGAAGCAATGCAAGATTGAGGTTGACATGCACAATGAGTTACTATTTAGTGAAAAAGCATTATATTTTTCTCATGCATCAACAAGGTGCTGACAGAGTATTATCTTATGCTAATTGTCACTCTTGTCATTGTCGTCATAAATGTTTTGTCTGAACTCTATGACAGATACCAGCACTTCTGCCAAGATTACTAATCAGTTACTACCCTATCTCTAGGTCTGGCCTCATCCCAATATCCTCAAGTTGTTGGGGTAATTGATGGAAAATTTGAGCATGGATATTTTGTGACTGTTACTGTCGGATCAGCAAAACTCAGAGGGGTTCTCTATCACATTCCTCAACAGACTTCTGAGCAATTAACACGGTATGGTGATTTTGCTGATAATAGCAACTTCAGAAGCGTTCGCCATCGTCGTCGTAGGAAGAAGCTCAGCAAAAGAGACCCTAGTCATCCAAAACCAAACAGGAGCGGATACAATTTCTTCTTTGCTGAGCAGCATGCTAGGCTTAAGCCACTTTATCCAGGAAAAGACAGAGAAATTAGCAAAATAATTGGTGAATCGTGGAACAAACTTACAGAGACTGAGAAAGCCGTAAGTACCAGCAACAATTAACTCAACTTTTTTCTCCCAGTGCTAAATGAAGATTATGACAAGTTTACTTATATTCATTTTTTTTTTAAATTTAAAATTTCAGGTGTATCAGGATAGAGGTTTGAAGGACAAGGAGAGGTATAAAAGCGAAATGGCAATTTACATGGAAAAATTAAAGGCAGGTCATGTTATCAGTAATGCAGTGCCAATCCAACAGCGTCCAGCTGAACCAGAGATTGCGGAAGATATCGATTCAAAATTTGAGACTGTCGGGGGTGATTCAACTATAAACGATGAGAATGATTACAGCTCCGAGAGCAGTGGTTCTGAGGGAAAAGTATCAGACGAGGATTTTGAAATGGAGGCATCTCCAGTATTCGGTGTTACAACCACTTCTGGGACTACTAGCTTGGCGGAACCATCAACCGAAAGAGATGATTTCGAGCTACGAAGGAGAGTCGATGCCAAATCAGAAAGCGAGCAAGATCCTTATATTTTCACTCGGGATACTGAATCTAGGAAATTTATGGAGTCAGCAACTGATAAGCAATAAGCAGGATATCACATAATTGGCACTCAACTCCTTGCGAACTATATTCCCAGATCGATAAAACTTTGTTAGTTTGTTGTGATGTAAATGTAGTCAGTCTTATGATATTTTTCTTCCCTTACATCTCCTGCAACCACGGTAGTTTTCTTGCTTAGATATCTGGTAAAAAAAAAATTTCCCCTTTTTTTCTTGAAATGTAAGCTGCCTGAGATGCAGTGGTGTCAGGCAAGTAGTCTGAATGAGAAGATTGACCGGACTTTGTTTCTTGCCATGTTTTGCATCTCATATTGTAGGATATCCTGCTCTACATTACGTTGTTCATAGTCACACTCGGTGAGCAGACATCAAGGAAAACAAATGAGAACTGTAGTAATCATGGAAATCTCAGCAAACATTAGACCATTAAATTCTGGGCTGAAACTTCAACTTGGATCTACTTGTATCTATCTATCAAAGTTGGAGAAGAAGATGGATGTGCAATTCCTTATCGAGCATTTCAACAAACAGATGATTGGTTTTCAAGAAGAACCCTTCATTTATACTTTACTAAGTTTTGGAGCAAAATCACGTATTCTCTAGGCAAATAAAACTTGATGACTTGTCTGGCATAACGAAAAGTTTTCGAATCATTTGGTTCGAGTAGATTTATTATGAGAATTCTTACTGATTCAATCTAAGAGTTTAACCGATATATTTCATATTACCACTTTAATATTTAGCAACGCGGCATTATTTTTTAATTTTATGAGCGAATTCTCGAGAAAAATATCTCTTTTTTGGGTTTTTCCTATGAAGTGTCTTCTTTTTTTTATTTTCATCAAAAATTTCAATCGATGCCCTTTTTATCATATTTCTAAACTACCTTGACCAGCCACAATAGCAACTCTTGTCGTTTTTGTGAACTGGTTGGCCTATTGGGGTTAATTGATCCAAGTCCCTAGTAATAATATTTTTCAAAACACCAAGTCTGGTTAATTGATCTAAGCCCTTAGCTACAATATTTTTCAAAACAGTAAGCCTTTTGAAAATATACTGTAACTAACATAAAAGTCTATTTTTAAAATATTTCAAGAAATTATATATTTCGATACAAGCCCATTTATATTGACTTTTGTGTCAATCTATCTCCGTTATATAATATCTTTGAATAGATTAACGGTACTCCGGTATAATATCTGTTTCTACGCATTGGCTTCTCTCCTGGCGCAACCCCTCGTTGACTTTAGGGAGCGTCCTCTTCGCTGGATCCATGGAATTAATGGCGGAACCTGTTGTTTCGTACGTGGTGGAGATGCTGGGCGATTACCTCATCGAAGAGGCAGTCCTCCTTGCCGGCGTCCGCGACAAAGTCAAGTCGATCAGGCGCGAGCTGACGCCAAGCAGACGGGAGACGAGCGGGTGAAGGAGATCAGAGATGCAGCCGAGGAAGCAGAGGACGCCATCGACGCCTACCTGCTTCTGAACGGGAATCGCCGGCGCACTGGCGTGGAAGGCGCCATCAAGAGGCGCGCTTCCGTCCGTGCTCGGTACAAGGTTGGACTGCATGCCGAGAGGATAAAGCGCAGAATCCGTGAGATCGAAGCTGGTAAAATCGGTTACGGCATTGCCTGTTTGGGCGACGACCGGGAGCGAGCTGCGCTGCGCATCCGAAAGCCTCTGCTCGCTCATGTCGAGGGTGCAGAGGTTGTCGGGCTCGAGAGCGACAAGGAGAAGGTCGCGAACATGTTGTTGCTCGATGACAGCAAGGCCGGTGACGTTCTTGTTTATGAGGCCCCCATCGAGGCTCGCGCTGCGTGCGAACCCTCGTCCCTGCGTACGTCCTCTTGAACTCCTCAGCTTGTGAGGATTTGCCTTGTTAGACAGTAGCAGACAGCCCTTCTCTTGACTACAGGAACGGAGAGCGAACTGCGAGCAGGTTAGACTGTAGCAGCTCGTACAGAGCAGAGTTCCCTTCTCTTGACCCACAGGATCGGAGGGCGAACGAAGCACATTATACGCACGGGAAGACAGCACCTGGGGATCCTCGAAAGGACTTGCCTTCCGGGTAGCGTTACCCTGAACAAGTCGAAGCGCACTGGGACGGCGCGTCGGCTTCGAGGTGTTCAAGGCGAACGCTAACAAGACGAGAAACCAAGCGCAGGATGGAGGTAGGGTTAGGGATGGGAGGAGGTATACAGAGAGAGGTTGGGAGATGGTGAACCTTCCAAACCATGCATGCATACGTAGAAAAGTTTTGTGATCCTCTTCGGGGATCGATGCAGTAGAAGAGCGAGTTGGCCGCGTGCGATGGCGGAGGGCAGCATCGCCGGCAGCTCGGTGGCGTTTGATGCAGGGGATGGTGGGGGAGGGAGAAGAGGAGGCAACGGTTTCTTGGGGATGGTCTGCGTTCTTATCCTCGTCATCCTATTTATTAATCTGTATTGAAACATCTTGGAGTTCAAATTCACATAATTATTTCTAGCTTTGGCGAATAACTAAAGCTGCCATTTCATTTTTCAATGAACAATGCCCAATATAAGCAACGACTAAAGTTGGAGATACTAATACATGGCAAGTTCTAAGACGAAAGATGTGCACTGTCATGACCCAACAACAAATCACCCAAGAATATAAATAATTACTATCAAATTGGCATGACCGAGTCAAACACCTGCATTAGGCAGTGAACTGTGGATGGATTACATAACCTTGTTAAAACTTGTCGTTGGTATTCGTCTATGGAGGATATGATGGATGAGCTTGTCAGGTAATTTTCCTGTTGCCTGGACGAAAAACAAAAAAAAAAAGGGGAGAAATTATCTCCGATTGACTACCATCAAGTTGAAGAGTACAGGAAGATGCAGCCTATAACCAACCTGAAAGTGCCTCATGTGCAGAATTGGCTCACATCCAATATCTGCAACCGGTTTTCCACCGGGTGTTACTGCATTAAACCTGTTAGCTTCATAGGCATGAAGAGTGCCGTCTTTGTCGGGAAGTTGCTGGCATACTCTCAACAACGAGTTTAGTGAGTTCATCTGCACTCAACATATGAAGATTTTAGAGCAGGTCGGAGCAGTCTATACATTTTCATGACAATGCAGGATTTCGCTTGGCAGATGCCTAATTGCATGAAGCTCAATCGGATCGTCTTTATGTTCCGATAACATATCTAAGATTTCACACCGAGGTCTAAGGATTGCTGTAGAATCATCAATTATTAGATACATGGAAAGAGGCACTAACCTTCATATACGGACAGGATGCACAACCTCCATGAATAGAGCACCCTTCACCGGTTGCCACACCGGGAACAACAGCAAGTTCTGTGATATCACTTGGTACAGCAGAATTTGGACCCTGAGACCCATTCACCGATGTCCTTGATACTGAATCCGATGAGACTGGAAATGCAATCTCAACTTTAATTTTACATCTAAATTCCCTTGAACCCAGTAATCCACGAACTGCAGCAACTATGGAAGTCAACATTCCTGATTCGGTTCCTAACACAAACTGTAGGTGATCGTCGGTGTCCCTGTCCAAAGCTTCCTGTACCTGGTTTTTAATGAAATCCAAAATGTTTTGGGTGGAGCCTACAACTCCCATTCCTCTCCTCTTTGCTTCCATTGCCAAAGAAAACATTTCACCCGGAACTTCAAAATGAGCTGTTAAGAATGCATCACAGTACAGCTCTTTTATTCTCTCCACGACTTCATGGCCAAACATATCATGCACAATGCAGTTACCATCCTGTATGTTAAAGTCGTACGAGTTTCATGATCAGCAAAGGCAACAGACGAACACACTGGGATTACCAGATCTATTAGAGAAAGCATTTGCAATAATTTTTATTTAAACACGAGTGTCAGTAATTACTAAATAACTGCACAATTTCCGTACAAACCATGGTCTGTCTAATATATTGCTAGATTTGAAGCCTTTTAAAATTCCTACACTATGAATTGTCCCTGCCCCGTGTCAACCCACGTTCGTTGTGATAACTCAGAATCTAATGTGGATAAAACTTCAACTCCATGAGAAATACAGGGCATTAAATTGACAAAAAGAATTCATTTGTAGCACAACTGTATGTCTCCTTTCCCATAAGCAAGTTAAGGCATATATTCTAGCATGTCTTATTAATAACTTGAAGCACTCAAGTAAAATTTCTAAAAATTTCTTCAGGATAATGCATCCAAAAGCACCTCAGACATGTCTGTGCTATTAGCTTTCTTTCTGTGATATAACCAAGCAAATACCAGAAGTGTGCGGTAGTACATAATTACATTAAGCTACAACAAAAAGTTGGTCAAAGTAATTTGTTTAAATGCAAGAAGTAACATTGATTTGAGCCATTTTCTTTGGGAATTGGAACTCAAGAGAACATGCATGAACTTTGACAACTGAACATGCATAAAACCTTATAACTAAAGATATTGCGAATGACAGCTAAAATCCAAAGTAGCATTTCTGTGTAATAAATGCTGATTAAAGAAAGGAAGAACAGTGCAACCGTCGACGAACCTGGTAGTAGTGCAGCCTCTTCAGTAATGATCTTATTGAGTTCCTATTATGCTCTGGATGTATTCCTGATATTTCTTCATCAGTCATGTCAGCCATTTGGTGAAACAACTCCACAATATTTGCACCCATGTAGGAATCAGGACCATACCAAACATTTAAATCTGGTACTTGAGCAAATGCCTTGCAAATATTTTATTAGAGAAAAATCAAAGTATGAATATACGAGATTAGTAATCCAAATTGACGCAATGTGCTTCGCTAAAATATGCAACTACCAGATAAGAAATGCAAAATCTAATAGGGAGCAAAAAGTTTGCGAGCATTACCAACCTGAAAAATAGTCTGCACAACATTAGATGAAGTGCAAGTGATTGTAGGGACCAGTTCATGTCCATAGGCCTTAGTCTCCAAGGAAGTATTTATGTAGATCACATGCAACGAAGGACGTGAATTTGCAGCTGCCTCCAAAAACTGCATATATGTTGAACTCGCTGCTGCATCCGCCAAAGAGCAACCAATTAATTCATTGGACATTCTGTACACACCAACCTGCATGAAACCTATTGTGGTTAAGAGTCTTCTGAAAGATACCACTGTGCAAGATAAACCAGTTAAATGTACTTCAAGATGCATTCATGCTTGTTTCTAAAAACAAAAAAAAAACAAAACATGATCATTGTTAATTATTAGTATCTCAAAATGAGTTAGGATAAAATCTAAACTCAAACAAGTTTAAAACATCCATAATGAAAATAATTATATAAAGAATGCATTTGATTTTCCTTGTCAAGAATGTATGCAGAGTACAGGAGGTTGCTGAGACTCAATATGTGATTGTCATGTAAATTTAAATGTATTCACATTGCAGCATCTGAACTGCACTGTTGTAGGAGATTCACAGAGCAGTATAAGATGATGATGGAGACATCTCTGCAAGAATAAAATGAAGAATTTTTTGTTAAATGTAAATAATAATTGACAAACATCATAGCAAGACAAAACTTGAAAAGTTCAAAGACCTGAAGATATCTTCCACTGTGCCAGAATAAAACCAAACCATAGTTTTTATAAAGAGAACATTAGAACCTTTAGAACATATGAGTATATTTCTTTTAAAATCAAGAAGCCATACATCTGAGTCTGCCAGCAAACAACTATTTAGTATCTCAGCGACAAGATAAAATCCTGAACTGTCATACTGAGCCATGCCAAACTACCAAGTGCATATTGTAGCTGTCTGACTGGGTACTGCTATAGGTATCTTGCAGTGCCAAAGGTGTGCAGAAACTCTTTTATCTGAGTGGCAGACTAGTACTGATCCATGCAAGAACTGGCAAAGTTCTTGTCCATAGGCAACTCTTGGACAAAATAGTGAATACCAACACATCTGCTGGATAATGACCAAACAACAATCCAATAAAGGAACATATAAGATAACAGCTCTGAAGAGACAATTTCCAAGTTGTCTGACACCAATTAAGTAATAGGCTCTAAGGAAAGATGGCATGACACCATGAAGCAATTGCAAAACAACATCAACTAGGTCTTGTCACAGCCCATCTAAGTTCATTATAGGTTTGATTACACCCTAGGTTCTAAACCAAATTTGTATCTCTTATCAGGAATTGACAAATCGATCCACCCATTGACTGGTGTATGAACTGTCCAATTTTGGGAAGACTGCCCACATGCGGTACTCTTGTGGCAGTGTGTGTTAGTGTACCATGTGCCAGTACATGGATCCGGTCCAGTTATGGGTCAGCATGGACCTGGTACTCAAAATGTAGAACCTTGATTCTTATACTTGGTGAGTGTTAACAACACCATAGAAGTTTTCCAAGTCAATGGAAATAATTATAACCTTAATTTGCGAAGGCCTAATCAACCACTATCAATGTTGAAAACCTTAGAGCGAATAATCTGACTATAATGATGGGTTCTTCAGAGCAAAATCTTAGTTCCAGCAGTTGATTGTGTTTATATAGTGTTAATGAAAAACTATGAACTTGTAACTTGTACTTTTGTAAATATCTGAAGGGAACACAGAACAAGAAGAATCAGTATGCAAAATGTTCAATGATCAAAATAAATGAAAACTACATACCTTCTTAAAATCAGACTGATCAAGTATTGCACGAACATTTTCAGACATGAAGTCCACACCGAGTACTGTAATATATTCGCATCCAGCTTCTGCCATTTTAACAGCCCTATCTGCCATTACCAAGGAATCAGATATGTGGATGTGATGCCACAACTTCTGTGCAGCAGTCAATATGCCTTGGACCTCTGGATCCATGTAAAAATGTGCAACGACACCGATTTTCTTTTTTTGTAGGACACTCACCAGTTCTTTAATTTTTGACTCATCAGGAGATAAAAACATTGCCTGCAATTACACTATAATTGGATGATGAGAATTTGTCAAAACATTCGTTCATGTCGAACAGAAGAGTAATGCAGTGAATTCTTCTTTCTGTAGGACAACAACATAAGATGAAGTATAAGTACATCTGTTTATAACGAAATATTCATCTTCACTATTGTGGCACATCCACAATTTGTCGGCATGGTTTGGCACAATGTATGCATATACAAACACAAAGTCCTCTGTCTACCAGAGGGTTTGTGCACAAAACTAATATTAGGTACTAGCCTGCAATTGATGGATTGATAATTGTGGACATAGCAAATAGAGTTCAAGACCACAGTAGTTCAGGCTATAGCAGAATAAAGTACAACAATAGCATTACAGGTGTCTAGAGGAGTACAAACCAAGGATTGAAATTTCGAATAATACCGAGCGGTACATACTGGTCTGACAGCATACCGGTACGCGGACCGCCTACTATTGGGCGGAACGCTCAATATTGCCTCATATCGAATGATACGAGGCTATATCAGGCGGTAACGATCGAAATTTAGATCGTTACTGATCTGTAACAGTGCTCCAACGGTCAAGCCTTTTCTCATGGGTTTTTAAACTCATCTTCTCCCCTATTTCACTCTCATACTCTCTTAAACTACCTAAAATTCATTTTTTCTAACATTTGCACTCTCCTAAACACTACATTATTTCTCTGAGCAACAGTATGATATAGAGCGGTAGATCAGTAGCGAAAGTAGAAGTTTTGGCATTCACCAATACATGCCTCAGGAGCCGCCTCGGACAAATATGATTCAGGAAGATCAACTATAGATGGTTGTTTCTGGCTCTCTGCCGTTAGTAAGCATAACATATCCCCATGGAGGATATCTTGTAGATGGTTGTTGCTCTCTTATAGATCTTCTCAATGGAATCTCAACTGGTGGTGGTGGTGCTTGCTCAGTTAGTTCAATATCATCAATCTATAACAGACTGAAATACGAACCTTGCACAAGGCTATTCCTTAAAATCCGAAACAGATATGTGATACTATTTTTACCAAATTTATATTGATTTTGCTAAACTTATACTATTATTATATTTATTTCTAACTTGAAAACCCTATCCTGATCTTTTTTTTAATTTTTAGGTATTTTTGGAGGATTTTATGCCTAAATTAAGTGTGCTTTCAAGACGCCCCTAGTGTACCGCTTCGATACATGCAGATCGCATCAGACGAGCAAACTCAAACTCTAATACGCATAAATTTCAATCCTTGGTACAAACAATGACAATCAAACGAATACAATCAAAGATCAAGAACATGCAAATAATGAGAGAATAAGAACATCTAACTACAACCCCAAGCATGTGTCAGTAAATGCCAAAGAAAATGTAAATCCCCTTATGCTATTTCAAAAAGAGCCTTCAGAAAATTCTCTTATTACAGATTATTCCCAAGAACTTCTTTTAATAAGGTGGCCCAATTGTCTTATTTACTGACATAAATCATGTGCCACCATCCAGCAAATGCAACATGATGAGAACTGCAGGATACATACATCGTATAGCGTTTTAAAGGACTGAAACCTTAATAAATGCTATCATATATGTGCAATGTACAACACAGAGAACAATGGAGTACATGAACATGATTATGGTAATGTTCATTCTTCCTTGACAAATTCAAGTATATGATTGTAAGAAACATTAGAGTCTATTATAGATTGAGTCATTTCCTAACAACTTCAATTTTTGGAATCCGTGATAACCCAACTCAAAAAAAATCTTTATCATGGTATCAGCTTAAGCCTAGATATGGCTATTTCCACATCTGGATTTGTACAATGCACCTGGATTCAGTTTCACGTTTACAGCCTATTCTTAGATTGGATTCTTTCCTCCTATGGGCTTTTACCATGCCCTTGGGTTTGGTATCAAGTATAAATCCTCATTTGGCTTTGCTTCCTTTCCTAATAGCTTAAGCTAAAAATCTTTATGAGAAAAAGAGCTCACCTGAGCTGCTGCGTAGCTTCCCTTTGCTTCAATCCCATCAGGCCCGATGACCAACGACGGGAATGGATCGACAGACGGCCGCCCTTCTCTCTTGGCGATCAAGGCCTTGGTCCTCTTCTGCATGCTGATCAGCACATTGTGCCACGTGTTGACCCTCGAGTGCGCCCTCACGGGCAACCCGACGACGTTCAGATCGCCGAAAGCCTCCGGGGTCATCTCCAACACCTCCTCCGGCAGCGCCCCATCGAGAACAGAGACAAGGCAGGCGCAGAAACCCTTGGTGATCTCCGCATCGGAGTCGGCCGCGAACCGCACGCGGCCGAGCTCGTCCATCGCTACCGAGAGCCAGACCTGGGCAGTGCAGCCCATGACGCGATTGGCCGGCACCCGGCCGGCCTCGGGGAAGGCCGGGAGCGAAGCGGCGCAGGCGAGGAGACGCTTGACGCGGTCGACCGGCTCCGTGAGGGAGGCGAACTCGTCCACGAGGCGAGCGAGGCGGTGGCGGGGGAGACCGGAGGCGACGGCGGAGTAGGGGAGCGTGGGGTCGGGGGTCTGGAGGCAGCGCACGGCGAGGGGCCGCGGCCGCCGACGAAGGCGTGCCGTGGAGGGGAGAAGCGGCTTATGGTTAGGAGTAGGGCTTGATATGAGCAACCTTGCAGTTACTGCGGCTGCTTCCATTACCACCGTATTCCCTCTCTCTCTCTCTCTCTCTCTCTCTCTCTGTTCCTTGTTCCTCGATGGCTTCTTCTGCCTCTCCGGTTAGTGCTCTGCTATAAATACGTGGAGGGGCCAAAAAATGGATGGGAGGCAACCGCCTCCGGAAGGAGACCGGAGTTGTGACTGAGGGTGTGGGGGCCTGTGGGCCCACTTCATACTTTTAGTCTTATATAGAAAAATTAAAAAAATGTATATTCCATATGTATAGGTTTAAAATCTATAAAAGGATGAATTAGTATAGCTTATTAATCATTAGGGACCATGATTACTAATAATTATTACGACAGTCAAAGGATGGTTTGTTGATGAGGATTTAATGCGAAATTAATTTGTTCTGTGAATATATATATATATTGAATATGTAATTTTAATTTTTTTAAAAGATAATATAATTCCATTATTTTCTTGGAAAAGGAATATCCAAAGAATGGAAAGGTAAGGAAGATATGGTGGTTTGACTTGACGCATGGAAGGGTCAACAAGGCTATGGCTCCGTTCCCATTGAATTTGACCCGAGAAAGATGAGCGTTTCCTCTCTCTCTCTCTCTCTCTCTCTCTCTCTCTCTCTCTCTCTCTCTCTCCGCCATCACATCGACGTGCCTTCACCTTTGCTTCTCTTTTCTTTGAAGATTTCTGTTTCACTCTCGGGATCAGTGCTTGTTTAGAGGGATAACACAGCAGTGGAGGTGAGCGTGGTCGAAGAAGTGCGCAAATAATATTGCAGCGATGTTGGATATGATTTTTTTGCTTTTGTTAGACCCTTCAATGGTGTCAAATTTGGAGCGTCAAGTGATTCGGATTTGACGACTTCACGGAGGCGTGCAGGGAAGCAGCAACCGTGACACCAAAGTTTCATGAACTCTTTTGGGCACCTCATTAGTTAAGCTCACGAGTAGAGGATGAGGGGACGATCACAGGTGTGAGCTTCCAGAATACATCATTAACGCAACAGAGACAACAAAATCATAAAAGATCGATGAAGTCCCCAGCCGAGTGTTCCATGCGCTGCATCACCAGATTCTACAAAGAACACCTATCGCAAGACAGCTCGAATCATCGCAAAAAATTTTGGCTTCACCACGAGGGGAGATATGAAGCACAAAAACCGACACACACACACACAAACTGTCCTCCCAACTCTTTTAAATTAGCAAATAACGGGTAGTTAAATGATAGATAAATGTGGTATTAAATAGGGTAGTGCTTGCAGGCGAGGAAGTTTCAACACAGCTTTCATGCTCTCTCTTGAGGTTGCACCCTCGGGCCAATTCAAACGACCCCTTCCAACATACTTCTCAGCATCTCGGCTGCAAGAAAATTATGGGGACAAACAGTCGATTACAGCTACTCGATGCAGACTGCAGTAATTTTAGACACTCATAAAAGATAGGATGAATAACTTGCGCTGCAAGTCGCAGCATGTTTGAAGGTAAAGGTCCAAGAACCCCCTCCATCATGGCCAGGTGTTAAAGAAGCAGTCCTCCTTGCCGGCGTCCGTGACCAAGTCCAGTCGTTCAGCCGCGAGCTGACGCCAAGCAGAAGGGAGACGAGCGGGTGATGCAATGGGTGAAGGAGATCTGAGATGCAGCCGAGGAAGCAGAGGACGCCATCGACGCCTACCTGCTTCTGAACGGGAAACGCCGGTGCGGGCATGGTGGGCGCCATCAGGAGGTACGCTTCCGTGCTCTTTGAATCGACAGCTCGGTAAAAGGTTGGACTGCATGTCGAGAGGATAAAGCGCAGAATCCGCGAGATCGAAGCTGGTAGAATCGCTTACGGCATTACCGGTTTGGACGATGACCGGGAGCGAGCTGCGCTGCGCACCCCCCTCATGTGGAGGATGCAGAGGTTGTTGAGCTCGAGAGCGACAAGGAGAAGGTCGTGAACATATTGCTTGATCACAGCACGCGAAGACGAAGCATGGTGTCCGTGGTTGGAACCCGCGGCATTAGGCAAGATCGAAAATTTTTGTTGTGAAAGGAATATCTCATTGAGATAATGTATTTATAAATATTGTGAGAAAAAAATATTTCTTAATTATGTGCTCAAATCCTCTATTTAAATCATGTCGTTGAATGTATGATTCATCCTCATATCATAGATTGAACGAAGATTATAACTTATAATAAATACAAAGTTATCATTCTATGTTTATTTATATCATGATCTTGGACCGATACAATTGAGATATCCCATAGACGAGAGGCTTTACGAGGGAGTCTACTAGTTAGTTAGAAATATGAATATGAGAAACAAGTAGTTGACGTCTAACAATTTAAAATCTAACTAAATAAAAATTGATAATGTGTTTCATGCGTAAGTGAAACACTGAGTTGACATATAAGTAGGTGGCACTAATATTATTATATTATATTATAGGAATGAATTGGGGGTGATGCCAAGTTCATATAATAGATTGGTGACTAAATTAAATTCTATAGCAGTGATATCAATGGCTCATTATTTAGCTTCAATGGTGGATCTTATGATTATATTTTATTTATTGAAACTTCAACTTATCATATTTGTTCCAAAGAAGATAATGTAGGCTAACGTAGATATTCTATCATCAACGTTGCCTGCCCAATCAATATCGATAAAAACATGGAGATGAATTGATAAGTATTTATGAAAGAGAAGTCCATGATTAAAAGTTCCTTTAAGATATTGCAGAACACATTTTGATGTAGACCAATACATAATAGAAGGTCGATGAATGAATTGTAATAATTTAGTTACTGTAAATGAAATGTACTTGAGATATAAAAATTACAATGAACCAAGTATTTATTGATACTATGTGGGATCCATAGTAGGCTATCATCATATAATTTGAGTGATTCAATTGTAAAAAATGGGATAGTAACATTATACATATTCATCTTTGATAATACAATTCGAATGTACCTATTTTAAGATTAAAAAAAAATCTAAAAGATGTGAATATTGATCTCAAAAAGTAGCTTAAGATTTTTATATTTTTTTATGGATAATTGATTTATCAATTACTTAACGAGTTACTTAATCTTAATAGAATTATTATCTATGATAATAATATCATCCACATAGATCAATAGATATATAATATATCTCTTTTGTTATTGTAAAAATAAGGAGGTGTTCGATTTGGAGTTGATGAAGCTAGTTGATATAAAAAAATGAGTGAAGTTTGATATACCAAGCTCTTAGAATTTGGTAAAGTCCATAAATAACATTTTGTAGTTTACAAATATGATGTGGATATCAGGGTGGATGAAGTTAGGGGATTGCTATATTAACATCTAGTTGTCATATATGTAAGCCTTAAGTGATTACCAAGCTTATGATAAGTTAAATTATTGTCAGTTTAATAACTGGACTGAAGGACTATGAAATCAATACTTGATCATTGATGAAACCCTTTGACCATTAGACATACTTTGTCTCTAGCAATGGATTCATTTGGATTCCATTTAATTCGAATGATCTACTTATACCTAATGACATTTTGTTTGAGGTGAGATTGTATAAGGGTCTATGTGACATTATGGAATATGGTATCATATTCTTTACATATGACTTTGTGTGAGTATAGAGATTTTTGTGCTTGGGTGATGGTTATGGATTCAGTAAACTCAGGTGGAGAGCTTGCGATATATGAAAATCAAGAATTTAATATGATTTGAAGATATTATTTTTAAAATATATTATCATGTGATGTCCAGGCTCGGTATTATTATTAGTCATGTTGAAGGTGTGAGAATAGGTGAAGAGTTAATGATATGTACCTAATCAGGCTGATACACTTCGATGTTACTTAATAGAGGAGAGGACAAAGACATCATTTGTGGTGTCAAAGATATTATTTCATTAGGTATTATAGAATAGTTAGTGGAGAGATAAATGGAAAAGTTACAAAGGTGGTGAGATGCTACTGAACTAAAATAATAAAGCAATACAAGTCTAGAGGAGAATTACTGATTGATGTGGTAAGAGATATGCTTAAGGGGGGTTTTGTTGGGAAATTTAGAGGTGATATTACATGCACAACTGAAGAAAAAAAATAAAAATTCTAGATTTTTGTGAAAAAATTTCGTCGTTATGCGAATATTAGTGCGTAAAATTTTACAAAATCAAAAAACTATATATATAAGAAAGATAGTACCTAGGGAGATTGTATATCTCTGAATTCCTACATATTTATGAGAGAGAATGAAGGAGGTCAAGCGTCCTCCTCTCTAGCAATGATCCACATGATAGGGGCTGCGAAGATGATTCTCAAGGGGAGAGGAGAATAGGAGGTAGCAACTAAGAAAACCCTAGCGTATGAGCCTTTGGTTCTCTCCTATTTATAGAGGCCCCTTGTTAACTTAACCCGAATAGATCCTGCCCTATTGAGTATTGAATCTCCATTCAATTATCCAAGCCTCTTAGATTAGTGGGTCTCTGCTAGTTATAGGTCCCCTACAAGCTAATCACATGAGCGATGACACCTATAACAT
Source organism: Musa troglodytarum (assembly GCA_023547065.1). Lineage (NCBI taxonomy): Eukaryota > Viridiplantae > Streptophyta > Magnoliopsida > Zingiberales > Musaceae > Musa > Musa troglodytarum. The sequence goes on from CP097510.1 coordinate 12,387,917, forward strand.
GCTGTGTCAATCTATTTGTTTATGCTTATTGGTATTTTCTTATATTATCTGGATGTATATTATGATGTCCTTGGATCTGTGCAATGGGAATCAAATCGTGATGAGATTATGATAATAAGACCGATTCACCTTTAAACACAGACCCTAAATAATCCCGGTCATAGGTTATTCGAGAGAGACAACAAGATAACCGGATAGATTGGTGTGCTGTATACCCATCCATATGATGGAGGTGGCTGATCTTATAGCTACTTGTGTAGGGATACTAAGGGTACAATACAGGTGCTTATTGGAGAATGAGTTTACTAATTGATCCACTTATAGAATGTTGGATGGTTATTGATACCTCATATTAGGCAGCGATTCCGTAGTCTCAGTAGTCTATCTGGTCCTTAGACTTGAGACACTAAGAAAGTCCTGTATGAATACTCCACTCTTTGATACCGAACTTATAGATTTGGAAGTTCCAGATCTAGTACAATCGGTTATTGAGAGTGGTAGCCAACCTTACGAGGGCTATTGAGTGTCAATAGAGGATTATCCACTCTCGGTATCATGAGAGGAATATCCCATGTGTTCTTGCTTAGGCAAATCCCTAGTCAGGTGTTGGGCTGAGAGCCCAGTTCAGCCCATATGGGCTTTAGCAGCCCATAGCCCTCCTCTTATTTCTCCTAAACCCTAACCTAAACCTAATTATATATATGGGCTAATGGTGGCTACGAATTAGTAAGATCAAACATCACAACAAAGGGTAGAATCTTCGCAGTGACATTAGGGATTCAAAGAGAGGAGAAAAGGGTAGAAAAACAAGAGAAAAAAAGGGAAGAAGACAAGGAAAACACAAAAATTATTCTCACTATCCAACGGTTTTCATCTCAAAGTTAGATCAGATCTTCAGTGAATTTTTCTGTGATTGCTTGAGGAGGTTTTGGATATTGTGCACAGTGACGGGATCTTTGTATCCCAGTTATTCTCTTATGATTGTTGCTTGGGTTTTCGACAAGAGATTCGAGAATTGTACATTCATTATTTATATAGTGGATTTTCTCTGGTTTGCCTCGTGATTTTTACCCTTCACGTTGAAGGGGTTTTCCATGTAAATCTTGGTGTTTTATTTGATTGTGATTTCTGTTTAATTCCGCTGTGTGTTATAGCCTGCTAGTATTTGTTCATATACAAAAGTTATTGTTTGTTGCCTATCCTTTTTATTTCACCCATCAACTGGTATCAGAGCAAGGTTTTGGTGATTTAATTTTTGTGTTTGAACATGGAGGCTGGTAATGTTTCTCTCATGATTAGTTTAAATGGAAATAATTGGATGATATAGAAACCAAGAATGGAAGATCTCTTATATTGCAAAGATTTATATGGACCTTTGCAAGGAGATAGTAAAAAACTCATAACTATGACAGATGATGAGTGGAAGAGATTAGATCGAAAAACGGTTGGATTCATTCGACGCTGGCTCGATGATACTTTTTCACCATGTTTCTACCGAAAGTTTTGCATATTCTCTTTGGAAAAAGTTGGAAGGTCTCTATGAAAGAAAAACAACCGCAACAAAGCTTTTTGATCGAAAACTTGTGAACCTAAAATATAAAGAGGGTGCTTCTATCACGAGCATTTGAATGAAATACAGAGTATTACTAACCGCTTATCTTCTATGAAAATGTCTCTTGATGATGAGTTGCAGGCATTGTTACTTCTCAGTTCATTGCCAGAAAGTTGGGAGACACTGGTGGTTTCCCTCAGTAATTCTGCGTCAGATGGTATTGTTACCATGAGTCAAGTAACAAGTAGTTTATTGAATGAGGAGTTAAGAAGAAAGAACTCAACAGTATCTCAAATTGATTCACAGGCACTTATCTCAGAGAACAAAGGATGGTCAAGGTCTAAAGATAGAAGCAGTTCACGCATAGGTAGAAGCAAGTCAAGATCAAGGAAAGATATTGTTTGCTATAACTGTAGTGAGAAAGGACATTATAAGAATCAGTGTAAGCAACCTAAGAAGAGCAAGAAAAAAGAAAAAGAAGTGGAGTCTACAGAGTCAAAAGAGAATACCATGGCTATATTGCAGGTTGGTGATTATTTGATTTTGTCTCCTTCTGATGATATTTTTTCTTGTGTGTGTCAGGATCTTGAGTGGATAATTGACACAGGAGCTTCTTATCATGCTACACCACGGAGGGAGTTCTTTGCTACCTACAGGTCTGAAAATTTTAGTGTTGTCAAGATGGGTAACCATGGTACAGCAAACATCATTGGCATGGGTGACATCCACATAAAGACCAACCTTGGATGCAAGTTGGTGCCTAAGGATGTGAGGCATGTGGTTGACTTGAGGCTGAATCTAATTTCAGTTGGAAGATTAGATGATGAAGACTATGATAGCAGGTTTCACAAAGGACAATGAAAACTCAGTAAGGGTTCTCTTGTTATAGCTAGTGGAAAGAAATGTCATACTTTATATAGGTTACAGGCCAAAGCTTGTGGTGAACAGTTAAATGCCACAGAGAAAGACTTCAGCATGGAGTTGTGGCATAGGCTATTGGGACACATAAGCGAGAAAGGATTGCAAGCTCTTTTCAAGAGAGAGGTATTGCTTGACCTCAGAGATATACGTTTGAACCCTTGTATTGATTGTTTAGCTAGTAAACAACATAGAGTTTCATTTGCTAGTCCTGCTTTGTCTAGAAAAATGCATGCCTTGGACCGTGTTTATACAGATGTATGTGGTCCTTTGAGGACAAAAACTCCTAATGGTTCTACTAATGTTCCTGGCATCAGTGGTACACTTTACTTTGTTACTTTTATAGATGACTTTTCCAGGAAAGTTTGGGCTTATGCTTTGAAGACCAAGGATCAGGTTATTGGTATCTTCAAAGAGTTTCATATCAGAGTTGAAAGGGAGATAGAAAGACAACTAAAATGCATAAGATCAGATAATGGTGGTGAGTATACAGGATTATTTGATGATTATTGCAGGTCACATGACATTCAGCATGAGATGATAGTTCCTGGTACACCTCAGCATAATGCAATTGCAGAGAGGATGAATCGCACCATCATGAAAAAGATCAGATGTATGCTTTCACATGCAAAGCTACCTAAAAGGTTTTGGGATGAGGCTTTGAGGACTGCAGTTGATGTGATCAACTTATCTCCTGTCTGACCCTAGATGCTGATGTTGCAGAGCATGTTTGGTTAGGGAAAAATGTTTCCTATAAGCATTTGAGAGTATTTGGTTGTCGTGCATTTGCACATATTCCATATAATGAAAGATCTAAGCTGGATGGTAAGACAAAAGAATGTATTTTTCTTGGCTACTCATATGATCAATTTGGTTACAGGCTTTGAGATCCAGAAAAGTAGAAGGTGTTTAGAAGTAGAGATGTGATCTTCTTTGAGGATCAAACCCTTGAGGATTTGAAGGAGGCACCAGCCAAGACTTCTGTAGAAGAATTAGCAGATTGTGACCCAGTTATTCCTTCAGTATATCAGGGTGATGGGGGAGATGTGCAGGAAGATGGTATAGAGCTAGATATTAATCTACCTGCAGGACATGTTGAGCAAGAAGAAGTTGAGGAGCAGCTTCCCTTAGAACCTTAGTTGAGAAGATCTTCTAGACAATGTCAGTCTTCCAGAAGATACTCTGTAGATGAGTATGTGATGCTTACTGATGCAGGTGAACCAGAGAGTTATCAGGAAGCAGTTGAAAGTGAGCAGAAAAAAATATGGCTAGTTGCTATGTAGGAAGAGATGGATGCTCTATAGAAGAATCATACATATGATTTGGTACAACTTCCACAGAGAATGAAGGCCTTAAAGAACAAGTGGGTTTTCAGGTTGAAGACTCAAGAATATTGTTCTCGACCAAAGTATAAAGCCAGATTGATTGTGAAAGGCTTTGGTCAAAAGAAAGGTATTGACTTTGAAGAAATTTTTTCTCATATTGTTAAAATGTCTTCTATTCGTGTTATTCTAGGTATTGCTGCTAGCCAAGACTTGGAGGTGGAGCAGTTAGATGTGAAGACAGCTTTCCTTCATCGTAATTTAGAGGAGGAAATTTATACGAAGCAACCAGAAGGTTTCAAAGTCAAAGGTAAAGAAAATTTTATCTACAAGTTAAGAAAGAGTTTGTATGGATTGAAGCAAGCTCCAAGACAATGGTACAGAAAGTTTGATTCATTTATGACTGAAAATGGATACAAAAGAATAGCTTCAGATCATTGTGTGTACATCAAACGGTTTGGTGAGGATTTTATTATTCTCTTACTTTATGTTGATGATATGGTTATTCTTGGAAAAGATATACATACAATTGACATGTTGAAGAAGGAACTGAGTGAGTTCTTTGCAATGAAGGACATGGGGCTAGCAAAGTAAATACTGGACATGCAGATTTCTCGTGACAGAAAAAATAAGAAGATTTGGTTATCACAGGAGAAATACATCGAGAAGGTATTAGAAAGGTTCAGTATGAGCAATGCAAAGTCAGTTGGTTCTCCTCTTTAGGTTACTTCAAGTTGTGCTCAGAACAGAGTCCGTCAAGTGATGAAGAGAAGGAGAAAATGTAAAAGGTTCCTTATGCTTCAGCAATTGGAAGTTTAATATATGCAATGGTATGTACGAGGTCGGATATCGCATATGCAGTGGGTGTTACTAGTAGATTTCCTACAAATCCAGGCAAAGAGCACTGGGCAGCAGTGAAGTGGATCTTGAGATATCTCAGAGCTCTAAGGTTTGTTTAAGCTTTGGAGGTGGACCACCTGTGCTAACGGGTTACACAGATGCAGATATGGCCAGAGATATTGATACAAGAAAATCCACATCAGGTTTTGTACTTACTTTTGCAGGGGGAGCTGTGTCATAGTAATCCAGATTGCAAAGGTCTATTGCTCTCTCCACCATAGAGGCAGAATATATTACTGCTATAGAGGTTTACAAAGAAATGTTATGGATGAAAGAATTCTTACAAGAATTGGGGTTGAAACAGGAAAACTATGTGGTGTATTGTGATAGCTAGAGTGCCATCCATTTATGTAAAAACCCAGTTTTTCATTCCAAGTCAAAGCATATAGATGTCAGATATCATTGGATTCGAAATGTACTTGAAGAGAAGCAGTTGCAACTTCAGAAAATTCATACAGATGATAATGGAGCAGACATGTTGACAAAGACCTTACCAAAAGAGAGGCAGGAGATGTGTCGACAGTTGGTCGACATGGATTTACACTAAGGAGTCATGGGACAGCCTCCCTTATGGGCTGAAGGGGGAGGTTGTTGGGCTGAGAGCCCAGTTCAGCCCATATGGGCTTTAGCAGCCCATAGCCCTCCTCTTATTTCTCCTAAACCCTAACCTAAACCTAATTATATATAGGGGCTAATGGTGGCTACGAATTAGTGAGATCAAACATCACAACGGAGGGCAGAATCTTCGCAGCGACATTAGGGATTCAAAGAGAGGAGAAAAGGGCAGAAAAACAAGAGAAAAAGAAAGGGAAGAAGACAAGGAAAACACAAAAATTGTTCTCACTCATCCAAACAGTTTCTCATCTCAGGTTAGATCAGATCTTGATGAATTCTTCTGATTGCTTGAGGAGGTTTTGGATATTGTGCACAGTGACGTAATCCTTGTATCCCAGTTATTCTCTTGTGATTGTTGCTTAGGTTTTGGGCATGAGATTCGAGAATTGTACATTCATTATTTCTATATTTCTATAGTGGATTTTCTTTGGTTTGCCCCATGGTTTTTACCCTTCACGTTGAAGGGGTTTTACACATAAATCTTGGTGTTTTATTTGATTGTGATTTCTGTTTAATTTCGCTATGTTACAGCCTGCTAGTATTTGTTCATATACAAAAGTTATTGTTTGTTGCCTATCCTTTTTATTTCACCCATCACCAGGGTCATTCGGATTGAGAGAGAAAAAGTTCTTTGGGAGAATCAGATTAGAGCGTGACTCGAGTAGAAACCATATGGGCCTGACAGCACTATGCCCGATATATGGTCTCTGGGATATTAGATGGATGAGGGACTATAGATACATGGTAACTGTGGGCAGATATGTCCAAAGGATTAGATTCCTCTGTATATCGTCTAGGGATTGCACGTAGTGGCCTAGTACGTCCATAGTCGATAAGTCGAGTGAATTATTATAGAGATAATAATTCACTAAGTCAGAAGGAGTTCTGACATGTATGACTCACAGCCAACTCGATATTGGGCCTAGAGGGTCACACACATATGGTAGGTGTTACGATGAGTAGAGGTTCGGATATGAGATATCCGTCGAAGCCCTTATCTTATTGGATATCTAATAAGCCCCTGTATTATTGGATCCCATAGATGAGAACCAATAAGAGCTAGATTATTGGGTAGAGACTTATTAATCTAAGAGGTTTAGATAATTGGATAGAGATCCGATTGTTAGGGATCGAACGGCACTAAGAGGCGAGGGGGGGGGGGGGGATGAATTAGTGCAGCGGTAAAGAACGATAGATTTTCGATGATTTAAATAAGTTCAAAAACTTTGTACGATAAAAATCAATATTTCGTTTGAAACCATTTCGATTGCGTATAAACTTAAAATGATACGTATGAAGATGAAGAGGAAGTTGAGTAAGTAAGGCAGTAAATGAAGATGGTTTGCAACAAAGTTGCGAGAAAGTAAATGCAAACTGATTTATAGTGGTTCGGTCATCCGACCTACATCCACTTCCGAAGCCTTTTCCGATGAGACTCCCAACTTTCACTAGCAAATCCTTTTAAAGGGGAAGGACCAAACACCCCTCTTATAACCCTTTTACAAGAAGTTCATACTCTTACAGATTTTTCAAAGAGAAAGAAGGAGGTGAACACTAGCTATTGAAAACTAGACTTTCCCAAGCCTTTTGCTCAATTTTTAACTCTCAAAGGGTTCACCTTTCAGCTGAGAAAGGGGGGGTATTTATAGATCCAAAGAGGATTCAAATTTGAGCTCCAAATTTGAATTCTGTTTGGGTTTCCCGGTGCTAGCGGTGCTACCACCTGTCAGAGGCAGTGCTACTGCCTATCAGTCATCAGAGTGATAGTGCACAGGCAATTCCACTGCCCAAGGCAGGCGGTGCTACCGCTTGTGCCTTCTGGCACTGGGTGGTGCTACCGCCCCAGGTTGGGCAGTACCACCGCCTAGCACTTGGCTGGTGGGCGGTTCCACCACCTAGCACAGGCGGTTCTACCACTGGGCGGTGCCATCGCCTAGGTCATTTCAGCACTAGTTTCGATCGAAAACTCGACCGAAATTTGTCCAAATGAAGTCCGAATTGGCCCAAATTTGGTTTATAGGATTGACACCTAATCCTAAACCAAATTATATGCTAACTACGAATTTTAAAGATATTTTATAAGTTATTACAAAGTCCATAAGATAAGACTTCTTTCGACGAGCTTTCGGTAAACTTTTGGTGGTCTTCCGACGAACCCTCAGAAACCATTCTGCGGACTCCCAGCAAGCTCTCGGACTTCACGATGATCTTGGCGAGTTCCACCAAGCTTCTTTGGCAAGCTCCGCAAACTTCCGACGAACCTTCAAGCGAACTTTTGAAAACCTTTCAGCAAGCTCCCTACTCGTTCTCGGCCGGTTCCGACAACACTTCCAACAAATCTTCGGACTTCCGTCGAACTCTTGAACTCCCAATGATCCATTACACTTGTCTTCCAGCACTTTGTTTCACTTTACGTCTTCATCATCAACATAGTTAATCCTGCACGCACACAAACAAAAACTCTACTTTGATCTAGACAGTTATTATAACGCGAATTGACATTCAGTTGCCCGACACGTCATTGGTCGGTGCTTCGTCCGATCCTTCAGCACATCGTCCTCTTTTGCGGTCTATTGCCCAATCGACAGTTGACCTCCGCAACCCCGATATCCTTAACGCAACACGCTCTTCTTGGCCCGATGCCCGATGTACGAAGCCTTCTGCCGATTGTCGACCGAACCTCCAGCTCGACATCCAATATCCTGATATGATCACTTCCGGCGCAACGTCAATTCCTCTAGCGTCAACTATCTAATCCTGATCGATAGTAGACTTACGTAACTTAAAACGCAGTTGAACAATAAACCACAATCAATTAGTTTCATCATCAAAATCTGAGATTCAATAATCTTCCCCTTTTTGATGATGACAACTAATTGATGACTAACAGAGTTAACCATAACTCCCCAGAGTTTAACCAAACTCCCCCTATCAATATGTCATTGATAGAAACACTTGGATTATCCTAAATCCAAGCAACATTCATCACAGAATATAAGAATTATCAAACCATCATGCAAATATATAAAATATTCAATACAATGCATGAAGTCATCAATCTACTTCTCCCCCTATGTCATCAACAAAAAGAAGAAGTAACATCATAACTAGTTTTCAAGGATATGCAAATATTACAATCATACTAGCTATCAATCACATCAAGTTTTTAAAGAGAGCAATTCAACACTTGCTTTTGTGCAAAATTACAATTTATTTTTCTTGAAATTGTAAGGTAGTAATTTTTGATATTCAAGTTCTTTTCTTCTTTTGTAGGCTAGCAAGATAGCAAGTTTGCACTTTGATTTCTTTGTGATATGCCAAGATAGTAATTTTTTCCTCTTGAATGAGCTAGCAAATTTTTCATTTAAGGTGCAAGCTAGCAATAAACTTTCTCTCCCTTTATCAATGTCAAAAAGAAAGGAAGGATCAAATATGATGATATAAATATTTCATATAATTTTGCATAAAAAAGTTTATATCAATCTAATGGATCAAGTCATGATTCGTGATTCATCATAAAAGATATCAAGAAGAACACAATTTCTTTTACTTCAATATTCAAATCATGACAAGTGATACATATCAAAATTCTACATGAATATTTCAATCATCAAGTCATTAATATGAATTTAACAAGCTAGCTCTCCCTTAGTTTTTGTCAAAATGAAGTGGAGGACTCAATGGCTAAAAATTTTAATTTCATTCACTTTTCATATCAATATAAATTTGCATCAAAATATACATTAGTTATCATGTCATGAAGGATATCAATATGTAAATTCAACAAGGATCAAAGCCAAAAGATATCGTTCATGATTCATAACTTTCTTTTTAGTAAGATCAAAATTCATATTTATTAATTTTCAATTCAAGATAAATGTCATACAACTAAGAATCATAATATATAAAAGCATATCAATATCAAGGATCAAATCATGATTACAAGTGCTAACATATTTTCTTTTCATTCATTTTCAAGCCATGATAAAAGAATAAATCAATGATTCAATCATTAAGCACATTTCTTTTATATCAATTTTGAATCATATAAGGCTTACATGGCAAATATCAGTTCATGATAAATGGTATACAACCAAGAATCATGATGCATAAAAACATATCATTCTCATAGATCAAGTCATGATTCATTGATTCATCATAAGGCAATTTCTTTTCAATCATCAATTTTTCAATTGCCACATAAGACATACAAACCAAAGAATTCTTATCATTTCTATATTATAAAATATATGACATTAAGGCTCATGATTCATTTAAAAAGATATAGCACAAAGAGCAACTTGATTCATGCATAAGAATTTCAAGTATCAAATATTAAGATATCAAGACTTGGATTGTGATAAAGCTCATTCAAGTTCGAATCATCAAAATCATTAACATAGTTTATGAGATTCACAAATGACATAAACTTGAATTGTTCTCCTCTTTGGTAAATGATAAAAAGAAGCAATCATTTTCGAGATTCAAAATGCTAGCAATTTGCATTAATCATGACAAGTGAAACATCAAAAGTCTACATCAATATTTTAATCAACAAGTCATGAAGCATACAAAGTAGTATTGAAACATGAGTGAAAAGTTCAAATTATCATATCATAATCAATTCATCGAAATCACTTCTATAATTTACGAGATTCTTAAGATATCATGAAATCATTAATCTCGATAAGATAGTAAATATAATTTCTTTATGTTTCATCATATAAGTATGTCTTTTGCCTTTATATGCCAAATCAAAATATTCAAAATTGAAAAATAAACTTTATTATAAAAATTGTCAAGACAACAATATAACACATTATGAGATTCAATTTATCATGATAATGTGTTTCATTTTGTTTCAAACAAGTGTGCTCATGTTTCAAAAGATGAGTATCAAATTTAAAACCAAACATGAGTTTGTCATCAAGATATAACACCTTTAAATTCTCATCATAAAATCATTAAGTATGACAATAAACTTTTAATATTTTTATTTCATCATTATCAATGATGATTTCATAAGGTATGTTCAAATATTTATATGAAAGTCATCATTGTATTACTTTAAAATAAAAGTTGTCAATAAATCCATCAAAATCAAATGCATCAAAAATATTTCACATGAAAATTTTATTAAGATCAATGGAGATGGTTTACATGTAAGCATGCTCTTGTCTTTTTCTACTAGATCCATGTATCATTATATAGATCCGAAAAGTAAATTTCAAGAGAAATTATTTAAACCAAATGCATGATACACTCATTTATTTTCAAAATATTCATCATGATTAATTTTATGAGATTCACAAGATTGGAAAAATGAATTCATTAATCTCAATAGGATAGAAAAAGCATTTCCATTTCATACAATTGATTTCATGTAAGCATGTTCAAATTTTCATGTAAAGACCTTGCATCATGTTGAAAGCAAAATCATCAATACGCTTGCTTCTATCTTTTAATTATATTTGGTGTGCAAGCATTTTCATGAAATATGTTATTATCATGATAATTAATTTTGTGTCAAAAATTATGCATCTCGTTTGAAATCAAAAGCAAGATAGACTTATCAAGATTCATGAATTTTATCATGATCATATGCTTTCCTTTTTATGTGTTTTATTTGTTTCACATAAGTATATTCACATTTTCATACAAAAGCCATCATCGTATAAATTCAAAATACAAGTTTTGTTAATAAACCCATTAAGATAGAGTGCATCACACATAAAACATCATGATAGTGCATTTTCTTATTTTTGTGAGTTTCAATTTACATGATTTGATCTTTCATAAGAATGATCAGATTTTTGTATGAAAATGTTATGCATCATATTTAAACATGAGAGCATCATCATATTTAGAAATGATTTCATCATTAAGATCATCAAGACAAACACATTATCTTAAATTATGAGATTTCAAGTTGTTAAGTACGATACAATCATTAAGCATGTTTTTATAATGCATCATCAAAATTATTTTAATTCTTTCTTTCATTTGTTATAACAAGATGATCAATACTTAAATTTTTGCTAAAATCATACATCATTTTATAAATCTGAAAAATAATTTTCTTCATGAAAATCATCAAGTCCAAATGTAATACAAGGCAACATTAAAACCACATTTCTTTCATTTGGAAAATTTGTGGGTTAGGTCTTTTGATTTCATGAAGACAAGTATCATCTAAAAAATTTATCAAAAAGAAAAAGGTTAAGACTCATTAATCCATAGAAGTTTTCAAAAACTCATGCATGATATAAAATCATTAAGCATTATGTTTAGAGACAATGTAAACCATCAAGTGACACATGCATGGGTTGATCCTATTAGGTGTACAAACATTATCACAAATCATACAATCATCATTCATATTTACTTTTCAAAAATACTAGAAGGAAAAGCATAGTATAATTTTTAAAACAAATTTTTTTTAATTTCCAAAAACATAAGAAAATTATGAAAAAAATTCCTACTAACTAAGTTAAGCATTCATGGAAAGCATCATATAATTTCAACATAATTCAAGGGAGTTAAGTTACTTACCTTATAGTCGAATCCCGTTAAAGCCCAATTCACCGTTTCGTCATTTGATTCTTCTTTGCGCTTCTTCTTCATCTTTGGCCTCTTCCTCCATTCAAGTTCATTGTTCATTTTAGATTTTTATTTAATGAACTGATTAAGATTCATTAAAAGTTCAATGTCCTCTTCATTGTCCTCATCACTTGAGTCATCACTCAAGTGGCATTTCATAGTTCGAAGTTCCAAAACCTTCTTGTTCTTTAGAAGGTGATTCAAATATTCATCATGTTCAACATGTTCTAAGAATGTCATTTCATATGTCATTAGTGAGCCAATGAGTTCTTCAATAGGAAGATCATTTAGATTTTTAGCTTCTTGTATTGCGGTTATTTTAGGATCCCACCTTTTTGGAAGGGATCTTAAAATCTTGCTTACGAGTTCAAAATCCGAAAAAGATTTACCAAGAGCTCTTAGACTATTGATGACATCCGTAAAACGGGTGTACATGTCGCCTATAATCTCGCTTGGTTGCATTCGAAAAACCTCAAAATCGTACATCAAAATATTAACTTTCGAGTTTTTAACTCTACTCATTCCTTCATGTGTGATTTCAGAGTATGCCAAATATCGAAGGCCGTTTCACACGTACAAATCTGATTAAACTCAGTTTTATCTAAAGAACAATATAAGGCATTCATAGCCTTTGCATTTAAAGAAAATGATCTTTTCTCTAAATCCGACCATTCGTTCGTCGATTTAGAGGAAAGTTGAAATCCATTCGTCGATTTAGAGGAAAGTTGAAATCCATTTTCAACGATGTTCCATAAGTTTAAATCGAGAGAAATCAAGAAAACGCTCATTCGAGTTTTCCAATATGTGTAGTCCGATCCGTTAAAGAATGGTGGACGAAAAATCGAAAAGCCCTCTTGAAAACCATTTAGAGCCATTTCTCATGGGTGTAAATCCGAAAGAGAAATAACGTGGCTCTGATACTAATTATTAGGGATCGAGTGGCACTAAGGGGGGGGGGGGGGGTGGGTGAATTAGTGCAGTGGTAAAGAACGATAGATTTTTGGTGATTTAAATAAGTTTGAAAATTTCGTACAATAAAAATCAATGTTTCGTTTGAAACTGTTTCGATTGCGTATAAACTTAAAATGATATGTATGAAGATGGTTTGCAGCAAAGTAAGTTGCGAGAAAGTAAATGCAAACTGATTTATAGTGGTTCGGTCATCCGACCTACATCCACTTCCGAAGCCTTTTCCGATGAGGCTCCCAACTTCCACTAGCAAATCCTTTTAAAGAGAAAGGACCAAACACCCCTCTTACAACCCTTTTACAAGAAGTTCACACTCTTACAGATTTTTCAAAGAGAAAGAAGGAGGTGAACACTAGCTATTGAAAACTAGACTTTCCCAAGCCTTTTGCTCAATTTCTAACTCTCAAAGGGTTCACCTTTCGGCTAAGAAAGGGAGGGGGGGATATTTATAGATCCAAAGAGGATTCAAATTTGAGCTCCAAATTTGAATTCTGTTTGGGTTTCCTGGTGCTGGCGGTGCTACCGCCTGTCAGAGGCGGTGCTATCGCCTGTGCCTTCTGGCGCTGGGTGGTGCTACCACCCCAGGCTGGGCGGTACCATCGCCTAGCACTCGACTGGTGGGTAGTTCCACCGCTTGGCATAGGCAGTTCTACCGCCTGGCTCGGCCAAGCGCACACGCCTAGTTTCATTTTCTAACTAGTTTAAATTGCCGAAACTTCGAAACCAAAAAACCAAATTTTATAGGATTGACACCTAATCCTAAACCAAATTATGTGCTAACTATGAATTTTAAATATATTTTCTAAGCTATTACAAAGTCCATAAGATAAGACTTCATTCGATGAGCTTTCGGTGAACTTCCGACGAACCCTCGGAAACCATTCTGCGGACTCCCAGCAAGCTCCCGGACTTCACGATGATCTTGGCGAGTTCCACCGAGCTTCCTTAACAAGCTCCGATCTTTCTTGGCAAGCTCTGCAAACTTTTGATGAACCTTCCGGTGAACTTCCGAAAACCTTTTGGCAAGCTCCCTACTCATTCTCGGTCGGTTCCAACAACACTCCCAACGAATCTTCGGACTTCCGTCGAGCTCTCGAACTCTCAACGATCCATCACACTTATCTTCTGGCACTTTGTTTTACTTTACGTCTTCATCGTCATCGTAGTTAATCCTGCACACACACAAACAAAAACTCTACTTCGATCTAGATAGTTATTACAACGCGAATTGACATTCAGTTGCCCGACATGTCATTGGTTAGCGCTTCGTCCGATCCTTCAGCACATCATCCTCTTTTGCAGTTCGTTGCCCAATCAGCGGTTGACCTTTGCAACCCCGATATCCTTGGCACAACACGCTCTTCTTGGCTCGATGCCCAACGTATGAAGTCTTCTGCCGATTGTCGATCAAACCTCCAGCTTGACATCTAATATCCTGATATGATCATTTCCGGCGCAACGTCAATTCCTCCAGCATCAACTGTCTAATCCTGATCGATAGTAGACCTGCGTAACTCAAAATGTTGTTGAATAATAAACCATAATTAATTAGTTTCATTATCAAAATCCGAGATTCAACACCAATACCCAATAGGGTAGGATCCATAAGGGTTTACAGGGGACCTTTATAAATAAGAGGGAATCAAATGTCCATAGACTAGGGTTTTCTTGGTAGCCATCTTCTATTCTCCTCTCTCTAGAGAGGAGTATCGTTGCAGACTCTACCGTGTGGATGCCACTAGAGAGGAGGATGCATGACTTCCTTATCCTCCCCCATGGATCTGTAGAAATCTCAGGAATATACGATCTCCCTAGGTATAATCGTTTCTTTTACACACGCAGTTTTTGTATTCATGGATTTGTTTTTGACGCACCGATCTTCGCACGACGATGAAACCTTTTATGAAAATCTAGAGTGTTTTATTTTCTATTCTTCCGCTGCGTATGAGATGTCACCCCCTTGGATTTCCCAATAGTGGTATCAGAGCCAGGTTATTCATACAAAAATTAAATTTTAACTGCGTGTGTTGTGTTTTGGATATGCTTTTGACATCAAAATTATTGACACAATAGCAAGAAAGGGGCAGTAACTATTGCTGCTTCACAGAATGGCCAAAGGTTTCTTGCAGCCTTGGCCGCCATCGACGGTTTGCATGCAGTAGGTCGGCGAGTTGCGGGTCGCAAGCAGGCAACGCCTGCAGGCTGCCTGCGCCGATGGTCTGTGACCTACCTGCAAAGGGCAAGCGGCTTGCCTACATTGTTGGCATTGCCCGTGGGCGGTCGCCTCGCACGAGCGACGCCTTAAGCGCTGTGCCCGCATGGGCGGGGAGCACCGACAAGCGCTAAGCCCGCGAGGGCAGCGGCCGCAAGATGGCGACAACGCTCGGAAAAGGGGCACCGGCCCACACGCGTGGCAACTACGGGGGTAGCGCTTGCCCGTAGTGGCACCACCAGCGAGCACATCGCCCGCAGGCAGGAGCGGCGCTCCCCCGTAGTGCCGTCGCCCGCGGGGTGGCAACAGCAACAGCCACAACGCAGCACAGCGATAGGAACGGTGCAAGGAGGGAATTAGGGTTTTTAGTCAAAAAATAGTTTTGCCCCTGGGAATTTCAAAAAATCTAATTTTGTCCCTCCTGGCTAAATGACCAAAATACCCTTCAGCTTTCAAAATTTTTTTGTATATCCTTGTTTTTAGAAAAATATTAGTTAATTAAAATATTTAATTAATTATTATTATTTATCTAGTAGTCCTATATAATAACATATGATGTATGATGTGGACAGATGATCATGGACAATGTGATATAATGTGTGTGTACATGTAATTATTATTATTATTGGGGCCTGCAAGCCTCTATTTTTCTCGTTTATTATCAGGCATACGTGCTTGTAATTATGTTGTAATTATACAAGGAGGCGTAGCGGGAGCGTGGAAATGATAGTGGGACCCACGAGGCCAAGACGATTCGATGCATGGAGATGCGGACGGAGCCGATGAAGCGAGATGGACGATCACAAGGTATGTAGATACGCCAAGGCACACATAGATCTTGATGTGAGTGATTGGGCCCACTAGCTCGGGCTTGATCACATTAGAATGTGGTCCATGATCATTTGGTGTGATTGCTCATGTGATGTGTGATTGGTTATACACCCACTAGATATGTATATATATTTGCATGTGATATAGATATATATTAAATATATATGTGTGTGACACATTATATTAGGAGACCAAATCAAAAATCTCCTTTCTTGATAATATTAAGTTGGTAAACGTGAGGCAATTAGATTAACCCATGTGGCCTTCCATCGTTATAGGTAGGAACCAATTCCCGGTATAGGTTGAGTTGGTCAAGTCCCTCGAGACTCACCTATATTGCGATTTGCTATCTTATCTACGACATAGAGATATCATCGGTGACCTGAGGATATGGTATACTTGGTCGAGTCCCTCGAGGGTATATCATCGAATCAGACTCATCTTGTAACGATGGTGATGACTTAATCGAACATCATGGTTGGTTGAGTCCCTCGAGGCCATGGTGCTTCCGAGGCTGAACAGGACGGAAATCACAAGAAGTTATGATTAGTAAGAGTTGACTACCTTTTGGGCTTAGTGTGATTCGTCGAGTCCCTCGAGATTACACTAAGATGCTAATTGGAACTCGATCCTCACTAGAAGTTTACCAGAGACTTCTATTTCATATGCTGAGGGTGTCGCATGACTCGCTAGAAAAATAGTGGGAGTACATCAAGATATAAGTCCATATCTTGATTATTTATATTTCTACAAAATCTACATGTTATTTATTTATGCTATATTTTTATTTTTTTAGAAAATAACTATTAGACTCTCTATATGGCATACTTGATGCCAACCGCCTCATTAGTCCAAATTATATGGATTGGCTCCACAAGCTGAGAATCATTCTTATGACAGAGAAAATTGCATATGTCCTTGAAATAGTGATGCCTATGCCCAAGGAAAGGAGAAGTGAGGATAAGATCACTCGCTATGTGAAGAAGTACACAGATGACTCCACTCTTGCTCAGTATTACATGTTGGGCTCCATGACTCCCGAGCTATAGAGACAACATAAAAAGATGGATGATAAATCTATACTCATGCATCTCCATAAATTGTTTGAGGAACAGGGAGGAACTTAACGATATGAGATATCGAAGAGTCTCTTCCATGCTAGGATGATTGAGAGGACACTGGTTCAGAACCATGTCCTTAAGATGATTGAGTGGATAGAGACACTCACAAGTCTAGAAATGGTCCTAGAGGATAACCTGCATGTGGATCTTGTGCTTCAGTCCCTACTCGATTCCTTTTCATAATTCTTTATGCTGGTAAGACCAGAGAGAAAAAGAAGACAGAGAAGTCCCTTGAGAATGGCAAAAGGCAAGGGCAGATCGGGTAAAGCAAAGGTTGCTAAAAAGACCCAAAAGAGGATAAAAGCCAATGCTTCCACTATGGCAAAGATGGGCATTGGAAGAGGAACTGCAAAGAGTATATTGCAGAGAAAGCGAAATAGAAGCTTAAAGAAGCTTCAGATAAGCATTCATGATTAGTCTCTATCTGTCAGACTCATATGATAACACATAGGTATTGGATACCGATAGTGTTTATCATATTTACAATTCGTTGTAGATTCTGTTAGGACCTAGGAGATTGATAAGAGGCAAGATGGACCTCAAGATAGGCAATAAAACAAGAGTTGCTACTATTGCTATTAGCGAGGTCACCCTATATCTACTTGGTGGAGCTACTATTGTATTAGATACATATTATTTTGTTCTCTCTATTATCAAAAAAATATTATTTCCATTTCATGTTTGACATTGAATGGTTATAAAATAGTTTTTTAGAACAATAGTTGTTCAATTCTTAAGGATGATGAGATCATCACGAGAGAAATATTGTATAATTGTTTGATTATGCTAGACACTACTCCATATATCATGAATGTAAGTAAGTCCAAGAGGAAACGAGATGAGGTGAACAATGCAAACCTATGTCATTATAGGCTAGGTCATATCTGTGAGGGAAGAATTCAAAAGTTGTAGACAGATGGATACCTAGATTCATTTGACTATGAGTCATATATGACTTGCGAACCTTGCTTTCGTAGAAAGATGACTAACTCTCTATTTAGTGGAATTAAAGAGAAAGTCACTGAGTTGTTGGTACTTATACATAGTAATGTATGTGATCTCATGTCAACTCAGGCCATTAGTGGTTATTTCTACTTCATTATTTTCACTGACGATTTCTCTAGGTATGGACATGTGTACTTGATGAAGTACAAATCCGAAGCCTTTAAGAAATTTAGGGAGTATCAGAATAAGTAGAGGTTCAGATTAGAAAGAGTATCAAGACTCTTCGCTCAGATCGAGGAGGTGAGTACTTGAGTACAAAGTTCACCTAATTCCTCAAGGATCAGAGGATTCTATCTCAATGGATACCTCCTTATACACCCTAGCTCAATGGTATATTCAAAAAGAGGAATCGCACACTGTTAGACATGGTGTAGTCCATGATGAGTTTCGTCGACCTACCCGTCTCATTCTAGGAATTTGCCCTAGAGTCCACAACTTACCTTCTAAACAGAGTTCCAACTAAGTTGGCAGTATCTACACTATATGAGATATGAAAAAGAAAGTCCAATCTTAAGGTTGTTAAAATTTGGAGCTGTCCTGCCCACGTTAAGAGACACATACCCGATAAATTGGAATCCAAAATAGAATGGTGCAAGTTCGTGGGATACGCCAAGGAAACTTGTGGACATTATTTCTATCACCCCATCTTTGTAGCTAAAAGAGTAGTGTTCCTTGAGAAGGAACACATTCTTGGTGGAGATAGTGAGATCATAATAAAGTTGAGTGAGGTTGGAGAACCTAGTTCAAGCACCATTCTATAACCAAAATCTGTTTATGTACCTAGCACATAAGTTTCAACTTTACATAGGTCCGGTAGAGTATCTCATCCTCCTAAGAGTATGTGAGATATATCAGAGGAGCAGATGTTGAGAATATTGATCTTCAGACCTACGAGGAGCTTATTATGAGTATAGACTCTGGGAAGTGGCAAGAAGTCATGAATTCAAAGATGGATTCCATGTACTCTAACTAGGTTTGGAACCTAGTTGATGCACCCGAGGGTATCGTACCCATTGGCTACAAATGGATCTTCAAGAAGAAGATCGGAGTAAATAGAAAGGTAAAGACCTGTAAAGTAAGGCTAGTGGCTAGGTGTTCTTGTCAAAGCCAAGGTGTTGACTATGACAAAACCTTCTCACCTATAGCTATGCTAAAATCTATCCGAATTCTATTGGCTATTGTAACATACCTTGATTATGAGATCTGGCAGATAGACATAAAAATTATGTTCCTCAATGGTAACCTCGAGGAGGAGGTGTATATGATATAGCCTGAGGGATTTATATCCAATGACAGTCCAGATAAGGTGTACAGGTTGCTTCGGTCCATCTACAGACTAAAGCAAGCTTTCCAAAGTCGGAACATAAGATTTGATGAGGTAATCAAATCTTATGAGTTCGTTAAGAACGAAGATAAGCCTTGTGTGTATAAGAAGATAAGTGGGAGCGCTATCACCTTTTTGGTATTGTATGTGGATGATATCCTAATTATTGAGAATGATGTAGGAATGCTCTCCACGATAAAGGCTTGGCCATCTAGACACTTCTCCATGAAGGACTTAGGGGAAGCATCCTACATATTAGAGATTCGGATCTATAGAGATAGATCTAAGAGGATGTTTGGCTTGTCCTAGTCCAGGTACATAGACTCTATTATCAAAATGGTTTGGCATAAAAAAATCCAAGAGATGTCTCATACTAATGAGACATGAAATATCACTTTCTAGGAATATGTCCCCAAAGACTCCTGAAGAAAGGGCACACATGGATAGGATACCATATGTCTCAGCGATAGGATCTATCATATATGCTATGCTATGTACCAGGTCTGATATAGCACATGCTCTGAGTGTTATGAGTAGGTATCAGGCATATCCAGGCTTGGAGCACTGGAAAGCAGTAAAATATATCCTTAAGTACTTGAGAAGGACTAAGGATCTTTTACTAGTATATGAAGACAGTAGCATAAGGGTTGAGGACTACACAGACTCGAGCTTTGAGTCCGATATTGATGATGACAAGTCTAATTCAGGGTATATGTTCACCCTGAATGGAGGAGCAGTATGCTAGAAGAGTTCCAAGCAAGATACTACTGCTGACTCGACCACAGAGAAGCGGAGTACATTGCTGTGATAGAGGCAACAAAGGAGGGAGTCTGGATGAAGCAGTTTATCACAGATTTGGGAGTCGTGCCGAGCAACGAAGAACTGATTCTCTTATATTACGACAACTATGGGGCGATTACTCAAATAAGGGACCCGGGTCTCATCAGAAGTGTTCTGAGGAGGTTCCAGCTTATTAGAGAGATTGTGACCCGAAGAGATGTAGTAGTGGAAAGAATTCCATCCAAAGATAATATTGCAGATCCACTGACAAAGTCATTGACTCACATTATCTTTAAGCATCACAGAGGTCTGATAGGGATCAGACATGTAGGTGATTGACTTTTCGTCAAGTGAGAGATTGCTAGTTATAGGTGCCCTACAAGCCAATCATGTGAGCGATAATACCTGTAACACGCTGCATCAATCTCTTTGCTTATGATTATTGATATTTTCTCACATTATCTGGGTATATATTATGATGTTCTTGGATCTGTGCAATGGGAATCAGATCATGATAATGAGATCGATTCACCTTTAAACATAGACCCTAAATAATCCTGGCCATAGGTTACTCGAGAGGGACATCGAGATAACCGGATAGACTGATGTGCTGTATACCCATCCATATGTTGGAGGTGGCTGATCTCATAGCTACTCGTGTGGGGACACTAAGGGTATAGTACAGGTGCTCATTGGAGAATGAGTTCACTGATTGATCCACTTACGAAATACTGGATGGTTATTGATACCTCATGTCAGACAATGATTCTGTAGTACCAATAGTATATATAGTCCTTAGACTTGAGACACCAAGGAGTCCTGTATGAGTACTCCACTCTTTGATACCGAACTTATAGGTTTAGAAGTTTCAGATCTAATACAGCTGGTTATTGGGAGTGGTAGCTAACCTTATGAGGGCTATTGAGTGTCAATAGAGGATCATCCACTCTCGGCATCATGAGAAAAAATATCTCATATGTTCTTGCTTAGGCAAATCCCTAGCTAGGGTCATTCGGATTAAGAGAAAAAAAATTCTCCGGGAGAATTCGATTAGAGCGATACTCGAGTGAAAACTATATGGGCCTGACAACACCATGCCCGATATATGATCTCTGAGATATTAGATGGATGAGGGACTATAAGTACATAGTAACTAAGGGCAAATAGGTCCGAAGGATTGGATTCCCCTGTATTATCTGGGGACTGCGATGTAGTGGCCTAGTATGTCCACAGTCGATGAGTCGAGTGAATTATTATAGAAATAATAATTCACTAAGTCAGAAGGAGTTTTGACATGTATGACTCACGACCAACTCGATATTGGGCCTAGAGGGTCACACACATATGGTAGGTGTTGTGACGAGTAGAGGTTTGGATATAAGATATCTACTGGAGCCCCTATCTTATTGGATATCTAATAAGCTCCTATATTATTGGATCCCATGGATGAGATCCAATAAGAGCTAGATTACTAGGTAGAGACCCATTAATTTAAGAAGCTTAAGTAATTGGATAGAGATCTTGTTAGGGATTGAGCAGCACTAAGAGGGGGGGTGAATTAGTGCAGCGGATAAAACGATGGACTTTTCAGCGATTTAAAACAAGCTTCGAAAACTTCATACGATGAAAGTAATGTTTCGTTTGAAACCGATTTTTATGTTCTAACTTTAAAGAATGCGTACAAAGATAAAAAGGAAGTGGAGCAAGTAAAGTAAAGGCTTGTAGCAAAGTAAAATAGAAATTTAAACACTCACACAATCAAGATGCAGCGATGTATAGTGGTTCGGTCAAAGTGACCTACATCCACTTCAAGCCTTCTCGATGAGGCTCCTTCTTCTACTATCAAATCCTTTGAAGGGGAAGGATCAAATACCCATCTTACAATCCTTTACAAGTGGTTCACACTCTTACAAGATTTCTCAAGGAGAAGAAGGAGGTGAACACTTAGCAAGAACAAGACTTTTCAAAGCTCAAAACCAAAATTCTAACTCTTAAAAGGGTTCTATTTTTCAGCTAAAAAGGAAGTATTTATAAGCCTCAAAGTGATTCAAATTTGGAGCCCAAACTTGGAGCCAAAAATTTGAATCTTTTGAGTTTTTTGGTCGCCTTAGTAGACCGACACACCCAGTGCGATTCTATCGCCGGCCAGTGTGCTACACCGCTTTCCACGCACCAGTGCGGTGCTACCGCCGCTATAGTAACCTGGCTAACTACATTACAAGAAGCTATAATGCCATACAAAGAGTACGCATATAGCATGCGTTGGTGCTATTTGGGCCAAAACTTTGGCCCAAACTAAGGCCCAATGGTTCTACTTTGGGTTAAAGGATTAACCCCTAATCCTAACCCAAATTAATGTGCTAACTACGAAATTAAAGACATTCCTAAGCTATTACAAAGTCCGCAAGTCAAGTCTTCTTCCGTCGAGCTTCCGGCGAACTTCCGGTGGTCTTTCGACGATCCCTCGAAAATCATCCTGCGGACTCCGGGCAAGCTCTCGGACTCCACGATGATCTTGGCGAGTTCCCTCGAGCTTCTTTGGCAAGCTCCGATCTTTCTTGGCAAACTCTACGAACTTCCGACGAACCTCCCGGCGAACTTCCGAAAACCCTTCGGCAAGCTCCCTACTCGTTCTCGGCCAGTTCCGACAGAACTCCCAACGAATCTTCAGACTTCCATCGAATACTCGAACTCCTAATGATTCATCGCACTTGACTTCGACCCTTTGTTTCGCTTTACGTCTTCATCCTTATCGTAGTTACTCCTGCACATAAACAACAAATACTCTACTTCGATCTAGACAGTTATTACAATACGAATTGATATTCAGTTGCCCGGCACGTCATTGGTCAGCGCTTCGTCCGATCCTTCGGCACATCATCCTCTCTTGCGATCCGTTGCCCAATCGGTGATTGACCTCCGCAATCCCGATATCCTTGGCGCAACATGCTCTTCTTGGCCCAATGCCCGACGTACGAAGCCTCCTGCCGATAGTCGACCGAACCTCCGGCTCGACACCCAATATCCTGACGTGATCACCTCCGGTGCAACGTCAATTCCTCCAGTGTCAACTGTCTAATCCTGATCGATAGTAGACCTGCATAACTCAAAACGCAATTAAACAACAAATCACACTCAATTAGTTTCATCATCAAAATTCGAGATTCAACAATCTCCCCCTTTTTGATGATGACAACTAATTGATGGTAACGAGTTAACCACAACTCTCCGGAGTTTAACACAAACTCCCCCTATCAATATTTCATTGATAGAACACTTGAATTATCCCAAATCCAAGCAACATTCATCACAATATTATGAGAATAAATCAAACAATCATGCAAATATATAAAATACTCAATACAATGCATGAAGTCATCAATCTACTTCTCCCCCTATGTCATCAACAAAAAGGAGAAGTAACATCATAGCTAGTTTAAAAGATATGTAAATTTTTACAACACACTAGCTATTTATCACATCATACAATATTTTTGCAATACAACATCAAATAATACCATTCAATCATAGCAAGTTTCAAGGATGGGCAATGATGGTAATTTTCACTTGCTTCTTGAGATGTGCAAGTAGGCACCTTGTTTCCCATGATAGCAACATTTGCATCCTTTGATATAACAATTCTTAGTTTCTCATGAAGTTGCAAAATATGAATCAAGATGGCAAATTTTTGCAATGTTCAAGCTAAAAACTTTCTCCTCCTTTGTTAGCATCAAAAAGAAAGGGAGGATCAAATATTTCAAATAATCTTGCATGAGATTCAACAATAATTTGCAACAAAAAAAATGTAAGCAATTTTGAAGAAGTGAAATTGAGCAAGATTTTTGCCTCTCTTGAGATAGCAACTCTTTACTTCTCAATGTTCAAGCTAGCAAAATTTTTCTTTTGAAGCACAAGCTAGCAATAAATTTTCTCCTCCTTTGATTTTGTCAAAAAGAAGGGAAGAATACAATTCTTTTCCCTTTACATGAATGCTTCCATCATGACAAAATAATAAATTTTCATCATGAATTTTTAACATATCAAGTCATGAATTCAAGGGAGTCATAAACAAATCATGGTATAAGGAAAATTTATGACAAGCAAGCAATAATGATAAGCTAGCATACTTTGCGATATGCAAACTAGCTCCCTTTCAATTTTTCTCTTTTGCAACTAAGTTTACCTTTTGCAAGCCATCAACTTTTTGTTTGCAATGAGCTAGTAATTTTTGTAAAATTTATAACATTTTAAAACTGTAAGCTCATGAGTTAAAAAATAATGCAACTTTGTAATTTCTTTCTTCTCATTTTGAGAAGTGCAAGTTTTGCCTTTTGCAAGTTCTAGCTAGCTATGTTTGCCACTTTCACTTATGATACATAAGCTAGCAAGCTAACTCCCCCCTTGTCACTATCGAAAGAAGGGATGAATAATATTTCAATGCAATAATTTTGCATCAATCAATATTTCAATTTTTCCAAGATGCATACAAGATGGTATTAAAACATGAGAAATCATGTCATGAAGGATATCAATATGTAAATTCAACAAGAATCAAAACCAAAGATATCATCCATGATTTATTACTTTTCATTTTAGCAAGATCTAGATTCATATTTATCAATTTTTAATTCAAGATAAATGTCATACAACCAAGAATCATGATATATGAAAAGCATATCAATATTAAGGATCAAATCATGATTACAAGTGCTAACATATTTTCTTTTCATTCATTTTTAAGCCATGATAAAAGAATAAATCAATGATTCAAATATTAAGCACAATGTTTTTCTCAAATTTTCAATCATTACATAAGGCATTTGAGCAAGTATTGGAGAAAAAAATCAATTTTAGCATATAATGTTTCAATCTTCAATCTTGAGTCATGAATCCAAAAGTCATAAATCAAAAGGTTCATGAATCATTTTGACAAATCTCCTTTTAGGAAATAACAAGTGGAAGTCTTAGGAGATCAAACACAAGATCTTGATTCATACATAAGAATTTTTTACCAAGATCATATTTCATAAGAATCACGACACGAATTCATAAAAATTCAAGTATTAAATTCTAAGAAATCAAAAGACAAGTTACATTTCATTTAAAGAATTTTCTTTTGATAAGAGGAAAGGAGCATGGTAAAAGATCTTGATTTATAAAGAGTTTTAAGTCATAGTTGTCAAGATCATGATTTCAATAAAATTTCTTTATAGCAAAATGAAATCTTTTAGAACTTGATTCAAGCATTAAATATGTCTTAACAAGTCATAATTCTAGAAGATTCAAGAATCATTAAAAGAAAAATCATTCAAGCTCAATTTATCAACTCAAGACTCATAATTAAATTATTATTTTTGAGATTAATAACATGAATAAAGTCATTACCATATCATCAAAATCTCATTCGTAATTCTAATGATTTATAAAATATCATAAATGAATTTATCACTTGCCTTTCATCAAAAATTGAAAATCAAACTTTATCATAAAAATGTCAAGGCATAAATGCAACATATTATTCCAAGACATGAGATTTAATTTATCATGATAATATGTTTCATGTTTCAAAAGATGAGTATCAAATTTTAAAACCGAAACATGAGTTTGTCATCAAGATATAATATCACAAAGTCATTAAGCATGATAACAAACTTCTAATATTTTCATTTCAATGATGATTTCATAATGTATGTTCAAATATTTATACGGAAGCCATCATTGTATAAATT
Source organism: Musa troglodytarum (assembly GCA_023547065.1). Classification (NCBI taxonomy): domain Eukaryota; kingdom Viridiplantae; phylum Streptophyta; class Magnoliopsida; order Zingiberales; family Musaceae; genus Musa; species Musa troglodytarum. Next base: position 12,413,795 of record CP097510.1, read on the forward strand.
TGAAATACAAGTTGTCATTTAGCCCATTAAGATCAAAAGCATTACACGTAAAGCATCATGATAGTGTAATTTCTCATTTTTTTGTGTTCCATTTCAAGTGATTTGACGTTCATATGAGTATACTCATTTTTTTCATATTGGTCCAAAGAGCATGTTTCAAGAGAAATCATTAAGACCAAAACATGAGGCACATTTTTAAAATATTCATCATGTTTATTTTTATGAGATTCACAAGACTCATAAGATAAATTCATTCATCTCAATAGAATGAGAAAAAATACATTTTCATTTTAAGCAATTTGATGTGAGCATATTCAAAATTTTTATGAAAACATGTATCAAAATAAAACACAAGCTTAGTCATAAAATCGTCAAGACCAAATATGTAAAAATGATAGCACACTTTCAATTTTTATGTTAAAAGGCCATGTTCAAATTTTTGCCAAAATCATGCATCTATTTATAAATTCGAAAAATATGTTTCATCATCACAATATGACACTTTATTACTTCAAAAGCTCATGCATGATATAAAATCATCAAGCATTATATTTGGAGACAATGTAAACCATCAAGATACACATGCATGGATTAATCCTAAGCATTATCACAAATCTTGCATCATTCATATGTTTACTTTTCAAAAATACTATAAAGAAAAGCATAGTATAATTTCAAAAAAAATTTTAATTTCTAAAAACACAAGAAAAGCATTAAAAAATCCTACTAACTAAGTTAAGCATTCATGGAAATCATCAAGTAATTTCAAAATAATTCAAGGAAGTTAAGTTACTTACCTCATTGTCGAAGCCCATTAAAGCGTAGTTTGCTTCTTCTTTTCTTGATTCTTCTTTCCAAGCCTTCTTCTTCTTCTTTGGCCTCTTTCTCCGTTCAAGTTCATTTGTGTTTTTAATTTTGTTTAATGAACTTGTTAACATTCATTGTTATGTGTTCAATGTCTCATTGTCCTCATCACTTGAGTCATTACTCAAGTGGCATTTCATAGTTCGGAGTTCAAAACCTTCTTGTTCTTTAGAAGGTTGTTCATGTGTTCATCATGTTTATCATACTCATCATGTTCCATGTCATAGGTCTTTAAGGACCCAATGACTTCATCAATAAAGTAATTATTTAGATCCTTTGATTCTTGGATCGCCGTTATTTTAGGGTCCCACCGTTTTGAAAGGGGTCTTGGAATCTTGTTAGTGGGTTCAAAATCTAAAAACTTTTACCAAGACTTTTCAAGCTAGTGACGACAACCGTGAAGCGGGTGGACAAGACCACGATAGAATCGCTTAGTGTCATTTGGAAGAGCACAAAATCATGCAATAAGAGGTTTACTTTCGAGTCTTTAACTCTACTAGTTCCCTCATGCGTGATTTCAAGAGTTCGCCAAATGTCAAAAGCCATTTCGCACATAGAAATCCGATTGAACTCGTTCTTGTTCAAAGCGCAAAATAAGGCATTCATAGCCTTTGCGTTTAAAGAAAATGACCTTTTCTCCAAAATCGACAATTCATTCGTCAGTTTAGAGGAAGGTTGAAAACTATTTTCGATGATGTTCCACAAATCTAAATCCATTGAAAGCATGAAAACTCTCATTCGAGTTTTCTAATATGTGTAGTCCGAACCGTTAAAAAACGATGGACGAAAAACCGAAAAGCCCTCTTGAAAACCATTTAGAGCCATTTCTCACGGGTGTAAATCCGAAAGAGAAAGAACGTGGCTCTGATACCAATTGTTAGGGATCGAGCAGCACTAAGAGGGGGGGGGGGTGAATTAGTGCAGCGGATAAAACGATGGACTTTTCAGCGATTTAAAATAAGCTTTGGAAACTTCGTAAGATGAAAGCAACGTTTCGTTTGAAATCGATTTTTGCGTTCTAACTTTAAAGCATGCGTACAAAGATAAAAAGGAAGTGGAGCAAGTAAAGTAAAGGCTTGCAGCAAAGTAAAACAGAAATTTAAACACTCACACAATCAAGACGCAGCGATGTATAGTGGTTCGGTCAAAGTGACCTACATCCACTTCCAAAGCCTTCTCCGATGAGGCTCCCTTCTTCCATTATCAAATCCTTTGAAGGGGAAGGATCAAATACCCCTCTTACAACCCTTTACAAGTGGTTCACACTCTTACAAGATTTCTCAAGGAGAAAAAGGAGGTGAACACTTAGCAAGAACAAGACTTTTCAAAAGCTCAAAACTAAGATTCTAACTCTTAAAAGGGTTCTATTTTTCAGTTGAAAAGGAAAGAGTATTTATAAGCCTCAAAGTGATTTAAATTTGGAGCCCAAACATGGAGCCAAAAATTTAAATCTTTTAAGTTTTTCGGTGCTGTCAGTCTTGGCAGACTGACACACACAGGCGGTTCTACCGCCCAGTAAAGCGGTGCTACCGCTGCACTAATCGGCTACGATGGCATGCACGTAGCATGCGTTGGTGCTGTTTGGGCCAAAAACTTTGGCCCAATGGCCCCTACTTTAGGTTAAAGGATTAACCCCTAATCCTAACCCAAATTAATGTGCTAACTATGAAATTAAAGACATTCCTAAGCTATTACAAAGTCCGCAAGTCAAGTCTTCTTCCGCCGAGCTTAGCGAACTTCCGCGGTTTCGACGATCCTCGAAACCATCCTGCGGACTCCCGGCAAGCTCTCAGACTCCACGATGATCTTGGTGAGTTCCCTCGAGCTTCTTTGGCAAGCTCCGATCTTTCTTGGCAAACTCTGCGAACTTCCGACAAACCTCCCGGCGAACTTCCGAAACCCTTCAAGCTCCTACTGCTTCTCGGCCCGATTCGTGAGAACTCCCAACGAATCTTCAGATTTCCATTGAACACTCGAACTCCTAATGATCCATCGCACTTGACTTCAACCCTTTGTTTCACTTTACGTCTTCATCCTTATCGTAGTTACTCCTGCACACAAACAACAAATACTCTACTTCGATCTAGACAATTATTACAATACGAATTGACATTCAGTTGCTCGGCACGTCATTGGTCGGTGCTTCGTCCGATCCTTCGGCACATCATCCTCTCTTGTGATCCGTTGCCCAATCGGTGATTGACCTCCGTAATCCCGATATCCTTGGTGCAACACGCTCTTCTTGGCCCGATGCCCGACATACGAAGCCTCCTGCCGATAGTCGATCGAACCTCTGGCTCGACACCCAATATCCTGACGTGATCACCTCCGATGCAATGTCAATTCCTCCAGTGTCAACTGTCTAATCCTGATCGATAGTAGACCTGCGTAACTCAAAACGCAGTTAAACAACAAATCACACTCAATTAGTTTCATCATCAAAATCCGAGATTCAACAGATCTAATACCCAATAAGGCAAGATCCATTAGGGTTTACAAGAGGCCTCTATAAATAGGAGGGAGCCATAGGCCCATAGGCTGGGATTTTCTTGGTAGCCACCTTCTATTCTCCTCTCCCAGAGAGGAGCATCATTATAGACTCTACCGTGTGGATACCACTAGAGAGGAGCATGCATGACCTTCTTCATCCTTCCCCATGGATCTGTAGGAATCTCAGGGATATACGATTTCCCTAGATACTATCATTTCTTTTACACACGTAGTTTTTAGATTCACGGATTTGTTTTTGATGTACCGATCTTCACACGATAATAGAACCTTTTGCAAAAATCTAGGGTATTTTGTTTTCTATTCTTCCGCTGCGCATGAGATGTCACCCCCTTAGATTTCCTAACAGTCTCTACCCAATAATCTCTTATTAGCTCTTATTGGATCTCATTTATGAGATCCAATAATTCAAGGGTTTATTAGATATCCAATAAGATATGGGCTCCGATGGATATCTCATATCTGAATTTCTACTTCTCGCAGCATCTATCAAATATGTGTGACCCTTTAGGTCGAATATCGAGTTGGTCATAAGTCATACATGTCAGAACTCCTTCTGATTCAATGAATTATTGTTTCCATAATAATTCACTCGACTTATCAACTACGGATGTACTAGACCACTACGCCGTAGTCCCCAAATGATACATAGGAATCCAATCCTTTGAACCTATTTGTCCTTAGTTATCATGTACTTGTAGTCTCTTATCCATCTAATATCTCAGAGACTGTATATCGGGCATGGTGCTATTAGGCCCATAAGGTTTTCACTCGAGTCTCGCTCTAGTTAGATTATCTCGGAGAACTCTTTCTCTCTCAATTCGAATAACCCTAGCCAGGAATTTATTTGAGCAAAAATATATGGGATATTCTTCTCACAATACTGAGAGTAGATGATCCTATATTAAAACTCAATTATCTTCGTAAGGTTGGCTACCATTCCCGAAAACTAACTATAACAGATTTGAAACTTTCAAACTTGTAAGTCCAACATCAAAGAATGAAGTACTGATATAAGGCATCTTTTGTGTCTCAAGTCTAAGGACGAGATAAATAATTAGTACTACGGAATTGATGTTTGACATCAGATATCATTAACCATCTAGCATTTCATAAGTGGATCAATCAGTGAACTCATTCTCCAATGAGCATTTACACCGTATCCCACACAAGTAGTTATAAGATCAGCCACCTCCATTATATGGACGGGTATATAGCACACTAGTCTGTCTTGATATCTCGATGTCCCTCTTGAATAGTCTATGATCGGGATTATTTATGGTCTATGTTTAATGACGAATCAATCTCATTATCGTGATCTTATCACGATCTGATTCTCATTGCACAGATCAAAGGACATCACAATATACATCTAGATAATATGAGGAAATGCTAGTAATCATAAGCAAAAAGATTGACGCAATGTGTTACAAGTGTCATCACTCACGTGATTGAATTATAAGGTACCTATAACTAACAGGTTTGAGGTATACTCTTATGAACCCAATGATGGATGATTGTTATAGTTGCTCCCATTATTAAATGAGAAAGATCTTAGAGAAAAAAGATAGATTTAATAAAAATAATATGACGTGATACAAAGACCATTTAAGTCTAAGGATCATAACACTAAAAAATATTATACTTAAGGGAGTATCCAATAAATATGTAAGGCTTAAATTTTAGTATTAACTTATGTAAAGCATAGGGGAGTAGTCAGGATAATATAAACAATCAAATATTTTAAGTTTATGAACATTTAAGATTTTATGAAATAATTTTTTAAATAACGATCGGTGTTATAGGATTGAGGCGAGTATGTAGTTAATGAGGTAAACTGTAGTTTGAAAGACTAGTGGTATAAAGACCTAGTGTAAGAGGGTTAGACTAGTCTCAACTATATGTCGGTGCTTTTATTCGGTAGAACCAACTAGTTGAGATGTGTGTGATAGTAACTTGAGATATTTTATATCACATGATGAGAGATAAGTTGTTAAATTTTGGTATTCAGCTCTTCCATTAGAATATACAGTTTAAATGGTAGACTAGAAGAAGTTCTTAATTAGCTTTCTAAAATGAGTAAATACTATAGTGACTTCCAATTAATGTTTGAGAAGATATAGTTGTGCATATTTAGTAAAATAATATATAAAAATGATATAAAATTTAAAATTATCAAAGAAGTAGTTGGGGGTAAAAGCCCATATATCATTATAAATAATTTCAAATGATTTAATGTATGATATAAAAAATATTCTAAAAATAATATCAAACTTTTATTATTAAGACAAACATTATAATGACTTATAATTTAACTTGATTCGAAAATTGTAAGAGAGTAAAAAAAATTAATTATCATTGAATAAAGGATGATGAGTGACCAAGATAGTGATGTCAGGAGTAGTAATTAAAGTAAAAACGATTGGCTAATTGTTTTGGGTGTAGTTCAATTGTTTGAAACTTAGGCCAAGTAATTTATGTTATAATTCCAACCCAACTATATGCATGTATGGCATGTATCATGGTGAACGGAACAGGGTTTGAAATCTTCCTTGACGGAGTAGTAGTGTCTCATGATTGTGACAAGAATAATAAAGGAGAACACCACCTAATCTTCCATTTTGCAAGCTGTATTGTTTATGCATTGGTTTTATGTTAATGTAAACATAACACAGCAATCAGACAACTGGCATGCAGAGAAGTTGCAGGGAACACAATCTGATGCGGATCACAGTGTTGAATGCCAAACAAATGTTTTGTGTTCAATCCATATGAATCAAATGTGGAACTCAAGCAAATAACATGAGAGATTCGGATCTACAGAGCAAGTATAAATGAAGAAGAAGTAGATGACGATGATTCAAGTTTCTGCTGCTGGCATAGGGAGGGAATCCCATATCATGTCCATGTCCAGAGAAGGCATCCTGCTCAGCAGAACTCCTTCTGCATCACCTCCGGAGATCAGCTCCTGCTGTGAGACCTCTCGTCTCCCCTGATCTGACTGCAACGCCTCCTTGCATGAAGTCCTGGCGATGGAAGCAACCGCAGACTTGTCATCCTTACCGGGTTTCTTCTGCTTACAGCTACTGGAGGAGGAGGAAGAAGAGGAGTTGCAGAGGGCATTGAGCTTTGCCTCCAACAAGGAGGCGACGGAAGAGTGCAGATGAGGAGAGCCAAGCTCATGGAGGTCGTGCTTGAGGTGGGGGAAGTTGAGATAGGCAGAGTCGCCCCTGAGCTTGTAGGCGGCCATGTCGTACGCCATGGCGGCGTCCTCGGCGGTGTCGAACGTCCCCAGCCACACCCTCGTCCGGTTTCTCGGCAACCTTATCTCCGCCACCCACTTCCCCCAGTGCCTCTGCCGCACCCCTCGGAACAGCTTCGTCGGCCGCCGCTCCCGCGTCGAGCAGAACTCGATCATGTTGCAAGAGACCGAGCACTGCAAGCACCCTGCAATGCCGGATTCATGATGTCTCTGTTTCTGCACGAGAAAGGCGGTCATGTTTGGCGACTCTGAAGCAGATGCAGAGGATGATGAAGGCAGTGGAGTTCTTGGGTTGAGGAAGCTGAGAACAGAGGAGGAAGACGAACTCCTGTGGCTGTGTTGGAGATCCGACGGCAGTACCTTCACACCATTGAATTCTATGCCGCCTCTCGAAAACGGAAACTGGTCTTCCATCTTCTGCTATGTAGAGTTGGCAGTCGACATGCATTCAAGCTCCTCAGTATCAAAGGCTACATGTTATTTAAAGACTTCACATGTACTTTTCCAAAAGTGGAGTTATTTAATCTCAGCTTGTCCTCCATCCATCACTCAACTGAGCTAGTTACTTCTCTTTGAAGTCATATAAAATTTTGATGACATATCTAGTTGGCTTTTTCCTCTATTTAATAACACTGACTTTTCATGTGATTAGGTGGCTAATGTATTTTTTTGACATTATCATGATATATATAACAATGTTAGTCAAGGCAGTGTTCATTGTATGAAATATGTGGCATAATGACAAGATAACTGCCACAGCCTTTATAGATTTCCAGATGATAGCAAACGCAATCATTGTTTTTGAGCATGTCATTTAGTGATCAGATTCACCCCATTAGAAAGAAGACTCTGTTGTTGATGCGTATAAAAGCATCTCATCACTCTCATTTTAGGTGGATAAAGATTCAAACTTGGAAGAAATTGCAGAGGCTGTAAAAACTTGCAATTTAAGCTTTCCTTTATTTTCCTTCATATTTCATATCTCAACTTAAAGAAATGTCAGAATTATTGTGGATATAAATTGGAAAAAGATTCCCAGTGTTGTGTCTTCTAAATTTATTCATAAGGAGTATATGGATCACATGGTGCATGTAAATATGGCCATGTTCTCTCCATCTTTCTATTCTTGCAGGCATCTCTCCAACACAGCATTAGCTCACCAGCTTCAAAAAGCCAGTAGGAAAACATAGGAGGGAGGCTTCCATGAAGGCACTGTGAGGAATGAGATCATGAGTTAATCCACCATGAGATTGGTTTCAGCAATGCCTTCTCACTGAAGCCTTAAGATAAAATAAGACACAAAGAAGAAGAAAGCATCAAAGCACCTGCCTTCCTTTTACTAAGAGCATGGCTAAAGAAAGATGAAACAGATGAAAGGATGATAGAATAAACTAATCATCATTACTTTAAATCCACATTTCTGCTTAAAGCACATCATGTGCCTTCCTCAACAATTACTGGCATTCATCTGGGGACTTCTTCCCTTGCAGAATCTAACAAAACTTATTGCATCAGAACAGGCGATGTTGGTTAGTGGAAATCGATCACTAATCACCACCAGATAACCAATTACAGGCAGACGATACCTAACCTACATCTTATAGGGCATATATAAAAAGAACATGTGTTTATCTACCAAATTTAATGCCATTGGAAGCTGATAAACTGAATTTAAGTAATTACAGATGAACATTATAATTCAATATAATCCATCAAAAAATGAAACATGGACAAGTTTATGTGATAAATTCTGCTAACTTCAAATACAGTAGTGCTCTTGCTCAAGCAAGTTTAAATTGTGACAAATAGAGTACAAACATCAAATTCTCATTTTTCAGATGTTTCTGAATTTGCTCATGACTTTTTCAGAATTTGATCAATCTCTAGTCCAACAGAGAGGAAGCTGAGGATCCTCTGAAACAGTTTGATTGGAGACTCAGGAATGTCTTTAAAGTTCCAAATGACAAGAGGTGGTTTGTCACAATCTAATAAGCTCAAACAAAAACATAAGATAACCCATGATAAATATAGAAGATTATTATGATCATCACTATGATCACCATTGATGGTAACAAATTAGGTACACAGATGACCAACCCTTCTGAGGTCAGAACTCAGAAGGTCCCCACAGAATCAAGTGTTTCTCAAGGTATAGACAAGAAGGATGAGGCCTGACAGCAAGCATAAAACACAGCTCAATATGATCTTAATTCTGGAAAGGAACATGCCTTGAGATCAGCAATAAAGAAACTTGATGACCTAATTCTGTGTCAGCTTAAGCAAGCTTCATCTTGCTAAACAACTTGAGCAGATTTAGACCAACAAGAGTTGTTATGGATACAGAGAAAAATAGTACAAGTGCTCTTGTCTTATGCACCATGATAGCTATGCTGCTAGCTAAATTCATTCCCCTGGGTTCATCAGTCATGTGCTTTTAGTAGAGATAAGTTTGTTTAGTTGTGACATAACCAGTTCATTGCTAATAAACCAAATGATTACATAGTGCTTACATGCTCATCTGTGGAGTATTAAGCTTAATCTACCCTATAAACTCCATACCAAACCCCCTTCATCTATTCATCTATTTCTGTTGCAAACAATATACACAGACAAGCAATAGATAGAAGCCTGCATTATAGTAGATCTGTAAGTTTTCTCAAAGTTCAGGTCGACCATTCGTATTGAATCTATTTACTTTGATGTGTATTAACACTTCACAATCTCAGTATGATAATTTACTGTACTTCATATTGCATATTACAAAAAAGGTTTCATTTTGTTGGCATAAGCCATGGTTATGGTTCAGTTTGACCTGGAACTAGACTAATTTACCCACCCAAATTTAAAGTTGCATTTAGATACAGGATAACCGGGTTAAATTATTCCTACACAAGAAGATTAAATGACACATCATTTTTTTTTTGTTTGCTTGCTCACCCAGCTAATACTACATAGCTCTCTGGGTTAAATATTTTCCATGTGAGTTAATTGGGTTATCTGAGTTAACTATATAACTTTTTCTTCTATTGTAGAATCAAACAGAAAGCTAAGTTGACTATATTTAGATGTGGCTCAGCAGATTAAACTAATAACACAGCATTTAACACCTCTTAAATCTCATTGAAAGGCAGCCTAAAAACTTGGACTTAGGAGTCAAAGGGGACTTGTTAGAGTTAATGATTAACTTACAATAAACCTGTACTCATAATACAACCTTACAATCAACCTGTACTCATCCTTTATAAAGATACAAAAAATCATCAGATAAGACCTATCAATAAAAGCATGCGGTTTCCAAGAAATTCTGCTTAATCATTTACAGTGTACAATTTTGGTTCTCTTTACAAGGGAAATCTGATGTGAAAAAGTGTTCTGATTCAATCAGATGGAATATTTGACTCACTAAAATTCATTGATCCAAAATATTTAAGTCCAAACTAATAATAGTCGAGCCATCTAGCAACTCAAATGCATACTTTTTGGATTTCTAATATATTTCATGGAGGCTCATTGGTCAAAAGATTTTTCAAATAATACGCAGATTCTAATATAAAGACAATGATCTAATCAATCGATAATCATTACTTTTTGGGATTCAAATATATCATTGTACCAAACAAAGTACATGGTGATGACTTTGTCAGTATGATAAAAGTACCTAAGTCAACATTATACATCATAATTTGTATCAGGAGCCTGCACTGTGGAATGAGCTCCTCATTCCTAACCGGAAATAGCAGCTAGGGTGAACGTTTCTGGAGTTTAATCTCATTGCATTTCCACAAACTGTTGTTTTCTAAACAATATAGTTGGGAAAAAGAAAAACTATACAGCTTTGCTTGCTATTTAAAAGTTGAAATAGCTAACATCATTCCTAATTTTTGCAGCCTCAGAATGATCTTGGCCATTGGAGAACTTCAACATTTAGTTTAAATTGTTTTAAGAGAAGAAGCCACAAGAAGTTTAATCACTCATTAAAAAAGTATCCAATAAGCTGAATAAAAAAGCTAAAATAAAACTGAAGTGAATTACCTTTGTCAGTTTTGTCAGCTTTGTCAATTACCTTTGCAAAAATTAGCAAAAAAAATAAAATATGTATTTGTCATAAATCAACCAATAGACAGTCAAGTAAAAAGCTTCTAGTAGATCATCATCAGTGTAATGCATCTCAATGTATCCTTCTGTTCTCAAAACTCACAAGTACTTTGGTCATTCTTTTGGACAGGATGAACCATTGACTATTCCTCTCTCTTGACGCTCATATGATCTGATTCCTTTGACAGTTTAATTACTTATAGTCTTCCCTTCAAAGACCTGCAGAGCAACATTGACATGTACCTTAGGATCTTTGCAAATTCCTGATTCAGAAAGCGTAGCTGTGATACAAAAGTATGCTAATTGTACAAATGATACATTCATCATGAGAGCTTGCTCATAACGAAACACAGTAAAATCCCTTGTATATCAATAGGAGGCTCAAAAGTATTGCCCATGCATGCATTTACTGTTTATAAACAATAGTTAATAACTCTTTTTCCAATCACAGATTTTGGTCATTACAGCACAAATTTATTTCCTGATAAAGTGGTGTCGACTAGTCCACTACTACATCATGTTTCTAGTGTGCTTCTGTTTCCTGGAGAATTGCATGCTACAGAATACTTGTACGATGATGAAGGGTTAATCATGCAAAAATTACTTATAGTTCTTTGGTATTTGTGTATTTTAATTAAATTTATTGCTTCGTATTTCGTCAACCCATCTTGACCCTCCCCTTTTTCAGGTTACCCATCAATCCAACTGTGACAAAAAGGATTAAAAAAAAGGATAGGACAAGCAATTAATTCATCAAGTCATCTCATGTGGAGCATGTTCAAAAGCAGATGATAATGGAGCCACAGGTGAGGCTTGAATTAATGTCTTGTTTTCTTGTTCCAAGTACAATTTGGTGTGACTCACTGGAAAGATGCGAAGCAAACAAACTTAAAGGAGAACTATAACCTACAGGTCCTTTGTATTATAAAATAGATAACCACAAGATCCCAGCCACTTCTTCCAAAGCAAATAGGGATAGAATTTGGAAATTTGATGAGCATTTCATGTTAGGAATGTAACCAAGAATCATATAGCAAAGGACTGGAAATATTAAATGAGGCAAGAAAAAAGCTGACTAGAGTTTGAAGTACCAAAAAGTTTCTTCAGTCCCTTGTCATGACAAAAGAAATCAGCCAGTTCACATGTCAATGTCACATGAACACTAAATCACAGTCAATGCTACTTTTGGCAGATTTCATCACACTAAATCACATGCTTCATGCATGCTCGAGCATCTGTGACATGATCAACATGTCTACATTTATATGGAATATGGACCAAAACAATAAGGTAAGAGAAACTGAATGATGACAAGCCTAAGGCATGGCAATACTGAGTTAATAACTAAAAGAATCCCAAAGCTATCCATATAGAAAGCAAGATCATCATGAAATTGATCTTGCAATTATCATATGGGTTGAGTTACTACATAAAAAAGTCACCGACGAGAGAAATTTAATGCGACTGCTAAGACTTGCCCGACGATGATAGAACCAGATACCTCTCAAAGATCACAAATTTCAGTTTTAATTGTCCTTTGAAGAAAAGAAAAAGAGAAACTTTACAAGGAATCAACGATGTAGCAGATGACATGAATCAAGAACACCATATATCTATGCAGGTACTGGCAAATCAGTAAGAAGTGCGACCATATTACACAGGAAAGAGGAAAACAGAGTAAAACCTACAAGAAGGCAGAGGGGTATAAGGAGAGGGTGATACCTCGGGTTGACGATGTCCGTAATTGCTATTAGTCGTACTTCTCCCTCCAGGAGTAGACGAGGAAGAAGACCCAGGAGAGGCTGAGGACGAGGTCGCCGACGAGCTGGCGGGGCCAGTCGTGGGCGAGGTCCTCGAGACGGCGCTCGAAGTAGACGCGCCACAGGGCCATGGCGGCGTGGAGGAGGATGCAGCCCTTGGCGAAGAAGATCTGGAAACCGCGGTCCCTGACGAAGGCGACCATGAAGAGAAGGAAGCCGACGGCGAGGAGGAGAAGACCGGCGAAGGAATCGGACGTCTGGATCAGCAGCTGGTCGTGCGGGGTCGAGCCGCGCAGCTTGCCCGCCGTCTCCCGTCCGTGCCCGAACGCCGCGATCTCGTCCAGGTAGAACATCATCAGCGCCCCACACGTGACCGCCACCACCGATTGGAGCAGGCAGATCGACGTGAACAACCCCAACGAGGAGGACGACGACGAGGACATCCTTGCACTAACTTGGAAACAAACTAAATCGATTCCCCTGGTCTACTTCTTATAGAGCCTCGTAATTGGCGGGGGTTCGGAGATAATTGGCTGGAGATTGCGGTTTGTGATTTGTTGAGGTCCTGTAGAGATGAAAGATGCGTTCCTTTTTCTCTGTGAATTCTGAAACCAGATTTGTTGGCCGCATTTACCTATCTATTACAAAGCCTAATGGAAATAGCGTACTTGACATAATGCATATGCGCCACCACTATTATCCCTGATAACTAATGAGTTTAAAAAAACTAAAATTTCTAAATATCTAAAATACTCGTCATTATTTTTATTGTTCGTCGGTGCTTTCTTCTAAAATTAAATTTAGAAAAATAAATGCAAAATAATTATTAATTTATAATGAATATCTATGAAATATTTTTATAATTATATACACCTAAGTTCTTGATTTTGCTAAACCTAAATTGAATAGACAAATCATCTTTTTTCTCAGTTCGGAGAAAACAGAGAACAATAGACTGGACCAATCTCATTAATCGTTCAAATTTATCAGAAGGAACAAACTAATATGCATCAAAAACTTCCAAGGAAAAGCCAAATCTGTACACAAACATCATGTGGACTTCTTACCGTCATTTGCTTCCACTTATCACTGAAGAAGCAGGGAGTCTAATCTGGGGGGAAAGAGAAAATGTCGAAACAAAGTGTAGCCACTGCTCACTTTTTATCTCTCGTTATCTATACAAATTAAAGACTTGGACATAGCAGATTGATGATCACAACTGTTGGTCAAGATAGGGATCCCTGAAAGACTTCTGACCCGCACCGAGGTACCCTGCAACACTCCCAGAAACCCCAGAAACCCAACTGTTAAGCCAAGAGGTGCTGCGCATCATCCAACCATTACCGGCTTGCGTCGGTGACATTTCTTCGGCCATACTCTTCTCCTCCTCTAACAAAATGTCGAGCAATCTTTTCGCCATATAGTCTTTCACCGCTTCAACCCCTTGCGTGATGACCTCCAGCGAGGGGACAACCAATGGGTTCTGATCCAAATTTAGCTTTGTCAGTTTGTCTAGGCGGCCAAACGTATCGGGCAGTGCATGGATCTGATTGTTACTGAGATCAAGTTCCCTGAGGTTGATCAAATCACCAAATGATGCTGGAAGCTCTCGCAGGTCACTGAAGTTACTGCTGAGATTCATAACCTCCAGATTTGACAAATTACCGATGGCATACGGCAACCCTCGAAGTTCATTGAAGTGGGCATCCAAAAGGCGCAAAGCTCTCATCTCGCAAACAGATGTAGGAAGAGAACGTAACTTATTGAGGTGGATCCAAAGTTTCTCCAGACTCTGCAGCTCATGCCCGATATTAGTCGGCAGATATGTTAGCTCATTGTAGCTTGCATTTAGCTCAACAAGGGACCTGAATTTAACATGGACTAAAATGAGATTTCCTCCAACAACAGTGAACTGGATATTTCATGTGGAAAAGTTTAAGCAAGTAATACCTGCATTTTGAAATACTATCTGGAAGTGACTTGAGCTTGTTAGCAGACACATCAAGAATCTTTAGATTCAACAGTAGTCCAATTGAATCAGGCAACGAAACCAGACCGTTGGAACAAAGATGAAGTTCCTCCAGATACTCTAACCCTGCTATGGCATCCGGAACAGCCTGCAAGAAAAATGAAAAAGATCCAGCATATTGAGTTTCTAGAAGCAAATAAATCGTGAAGGCGGTAACTCTTAAGTCGATAAAAGCTGAACAGACAAGTAATTAATATAAAATATCTCTTGTCTAAATTCTAGTGTATGACAATTTATTTTGTTGCTGTATTACAGCTCTTTAACAGTAATAGTGTATCTACAAGTACTTATAAATGCCTGCAGATACCTTACATCCATAAAATGAACGAAGCTCAGTACCAGTAAATTGCCAAACATATAGAAATAAAAAGAATGACCTGATTATGCAAATCATGTTATTCAGCAAGAGAAAACCTCAAATTCAGTCATCATTCTCAGGTCGTGCAAATTTCAATCATTAAAAAATCATTGTATAGTTCAACAAAATTAAAATGGCTGTTCTATTTATAAAAGAAAGTCAAGTTGAACACAAGTTCATTCTGAAGGAGAGAGAGAGTGAGCGAGTGAGAGATGAGAGTGACTCTAATCCATACCTAGTCAACTAACAGATATTGTTGTTCAGGATGTTATTCTTCCTATCTTGCTGATCATAATTAAATATTTCTTGAAAAGGCAAAAAGGCCTTATTGAGTTTATTCATGGTTACATTTTGTACAAAAGAATTCGACAACTGCACTCGAAATATGTGGAGCTAAAATACATATTTGGATTGCATTTCAGGTAAGATACACAAAATTTGAAGTATAAACCAGAACCAAAAGAACAACAAGTACAGGAATACAGTAACCTTAGTGATCTTGAATCCATTACACAAGATGTCAGAGACAAACAGGGGCAAATCTAATAGAAAAAGTGTGACCCAGAGGTAGGAGGTGACTTAAGCAGACCAGTCACCTGCTACAATATAGTTGCATTATATTGATACAAAAAAAAAATTTAATAAAACATAAGTCAGCATGAAATTGATCAGCAACAAGAAAGGTCGAAACTGACAGATTATGCATGCCGAATATGTTGAGATCTACATGTAGACTGAATCATGACAGACCAAGATAGTGAAGTAGAACCGATTGGCCAATTTGCGATGCAGGAACGAAATCTGATGATCACATTAAATGTTAATGTGGTCCATGATTTGTGAAAGGATATGGACGAGAAGACAAAAGAAATGGTGGTAAATGATATATCCTTTGGTTGGAAAAGATGCAAAGAAGAATGCATGATTCCAAATGACAATGATTTAAAAGAACATTCATTTTAAATTGAAAAATAAGATTAAACTAGAAAACATTTCACTAATAACACCATAAACAGAATAAGACCATAAGATAAATGGTCTATAAGAAGTGCAAATGATAACAATTTATACCACCATAAAGAGAATACCATTTCCTATTAGGCATTCCAAAGCTAACTGTAAAGCTCTATACTCAAATCATCAGTACAAAGTGCAGAGTGTACATTGAGAAATTATACACAAGTACAACTGATGAGTCAGTTGCCATCCATATATAACAACTTTACTCAAAACTACATGCAGGCTCTAGCTGCTATGCTATAACAAGCTAGTTTATTATTGTTTCCAACAAGACTTCTTTTTCAATTTTCCTTCTTTGAGTCTGAATTAACTGAAATCTCACTTTCCCATTGCATTGCCAGAGTTTTTGACTAACCAACTTGAGTGGTTTTCCTCTTGTTATTTAATTTGGTGCTTCCCTCATGTCTCGCAAGTGCAATATTTTCATTTCTCATACAGATAATAACATATATCAATGTCAACACCTTCTCCAAAATTGATATATTGCTCTCTAATATTTCAATATTTAAATAAAAGTTTAATATCAAGCATAATAAGTCATCAGATTATAATAATTCAACTCACCTAATCCTACTAATGCAGAGTAGCCTCCAACATCAATCGATCTGTCTCTAATTCTCACAAATATACTTATTGCAAACTGTTTACATGCTTCATCATCCCCTTGGTACCACCACAGTATGAAAATTCAAGATCATAGCTATTTAGAAAAAATTGTTGCCACAAACCCAAAAATAGTTACATGAAGAAGAAAAGTAGATGACCAATCAAAGCATTCATCACCTACGACATTATTGGGAATGAAAAAAATTAATCATTTTACCTATAACCAAAATTAAATGACGAGGGTACAACTTGCAAAGGATTGCAATTGCATAAAACACTCCCATGGCCATTGGTTTTGGCATGTATGTGTTGGTATTGTTCAGAATGTCATCATGCCAAGATACATATGGGAAAATAATAAGCAAAGCAATACAAAATACTTTAATAGAAACTGCAACAAAATAATATATCACATTAACAAGCAATTGGACCACTTACCCAGATATAAAAGCAGTGAAAAAAAATAAAACATAGAAACTTTGTCAATTCAGGCTGAATTGGCTATTCTCAGGCTTACAAAAATAGTTCCAATTACGTTCCTGATTAAGTTCCAAATTACATTGTTCTGATTAAGTTCTCAAGTACCAGATAATTCTCAGTTATACAAACTTCATCCACAAATAGATAATCTGTACCTATGCAAAAGATGCAAAGGGCTATAAAAAGGTTAAAGAAGTAATATGTCTAGTAATTCAACTTCATATTATAAAATAAGTAATATGTCTAGTAATTCAACTTCATATTATAAAATAATGTGTGTGAAGGCAACTGCAAGAGAATCAATGATGAGAGTTCAACGATGTTCTTTTCTACAAATTGAATGTAGCAAGTAAGTAGAGATTATGAACTTAAATCTTGATGAACTAATAAAAAATCACCAAACTTGGAGTTTAATAGAACAAATTGAGACATGAAACAGGGTTACGCTCTCCTCTACACCCACAGATGGAAGTTTCCAAGAGAATTACCACCTAGGGAGGAGGAGATGACAGACCTCTAATTGATTGTTGGACAAGTTGAGGTACAGCAGGCCTCGCAACTTCCCGAATGCCTCCGGAAGATACCTTAGATGGCGGCCTGAGAGGTCCACCCTCTCCAACGACTTCCCTGGCCCTCCTTGCAGGATGTCAATCACCTCCTCATTCAACTCCTCCCATTCTTCCTGTCCCATCTCAGCACCTTTCCTACCGTCGCCCACATCGCCGCCCTCAGCCGCGGATCCATACATCTTGACCAGCCTGTTCTCGGCTTCCCTCAGCAGCTTCTCGTACGCCTCGTGCATCTCGTCCAGTTGAATCACGGCCCGCAGCGCGGCCTTCTCCCGCTCCGCCTCCGCCCGGCACCCCTTCTCCAGCTCCGCCTGCTCCGCCCGCCACCGAAGCCGGTCGACCCCCTCGGGGCGGGGGGCGCGGACGATCTCCTCGAGCCGCCGGGAGAGGTCGGCGTCGATCTCCGCGAGGCGAGTGCGGGCGGCGTCGACGGCCTCGTGGTCAGGGCGGTCGCCGAGGAGGCGGAGGACGGAGCGGGTCTGGGCGACCTCGGTGACAGCAGAGGCCATGGACGCGAGGAGGGCCGGGTGCTGGAGTCGGGGCAGCCGCTCCACCACCAGATCGATGTCGCCACCGCCGACGTCGTCGTGGCGACGGATGGGGCGATCGAGCGGAGGGGGTTGCTCGATGTCATGGTCGTCGACGGTTTGGGGGGCCTTGAAGGAGGCAATCCTTGACATCACGTAGGAGAGGATGGGAAAGGACTTAGGGTTTGGATCCATCGTTTTCTTCAGGGAATTGGGAAGGAAGCCAATGGAGAGATCCCTGGCGAACGAGACCGGCGGAAGTGGCTTTCTGCTTTCTGTTACAAGACGCACTATTTCGTGCAGGGAATCAGAGTGCAAAACTACTTCATTGGTCATCAAATTTCTTACAAATTTCAATTATACCCGATTTCTATTTGTGATAATGAACATTCTAAATGTTGTTTGACGCTTCAATTAAAGACTTATTATTTCATATATTTTGAATATAATTAATATTCATTAATTGTGCCGATGTGTCAATCGGCACATTAATTGTGCAATCGAGTTTATATGTTAGAACAAATGAATAAAATTTGACCATATAACTTAATTAAAATATCTTGGAAAATTAATTATCGATTAAAGAGCTAACTAATAATGCGCCTAGGAAAGCGAAAGAGACGGAGAGACGGTGATTGGGATTGTTTCAGTGGGGCGAATAGGGATGGACGACCACGTCGGCCATTCCCATCTTGTCTAGCACAAATCTTAAACAGCGATGATAGATAGGCGTAAGGTTATTTGGCATCAATAGGTAAAAGGATTCAAACCCAAACATAATTTAAGCGTCCAATGTGATTTAAGCGTGTTGGATAAACATAATATCTCATAAATAAATTAATAATCGAACTAATTATATATTATCCTATAAACTTAATATCTCATAACTCTTATAGCATTATGATCGTGTTCTTGTATTTTTCATAATTATGAAAGTAAAATAATTTATCCTATTTTTCTTAACTGTTGATAAAAGACATCACACATGATATTATGTACCGGATCCTCATAATTATAAAGGTGAAATAATTAATTCTATTTTTCCTCGTATCATATATTGCATTAACGAAAGACATAACATATGACATTACATATTGTATTGATATAAATTGATAGCAAAAAGAATAATTTCAATCATGACGAAGCTACTATTTCTACAACAACGGTCGCCTCATCAACTCTGCTACCGTTGCGATAATTGTGGCATCAGAGCTTGTTGACAAGGGCCTTGAGCAATCATTTGTTTATATCAATTACTCTTGAGGTGGATGTCAATGACTTTGTAGAGATCACCATGCTCCAAGTTTGGAAAAATCTAGAACTACTTTCACAATTATAATTAACTTCTCCATAGACTAGTTCTTATCTTCAACAATCTCTTGGATGTAACCATCTATTAGCTTAGCCACTCTTAGCTTAGAGCTAGGGAGGCATAGGATGATCTATAGTTGTTCTTCTATCCCTCGAAGTTCATGTTCTCGATAGACAGAGACCTCGTCCTCTCACAATGAAGCTTCTCTTTTGGTGGACTTGTTGGCAGTGTGTCCTTGATGTAGGAACTCCTCTAACTGACCATCACTATATCGACGTTAGACAACATACCACTCGAATATGATCAAGTGGAATCGAAGATCATTAGCAGATGCCTCCTTCAACTGTCGTCCGATTAACTTGGCTAATTCCATCTTTGATGATGTTAAAGCATAAAGTACACCGACGATCTTAAGAAGTTTGAGCAAAAAACTGCATAAAACAAAGCCATTTTCGGTGGAGAGTAGGCTCACAATCTTCTCCATTAGTAGCCTATGCTTTATGGTATCTTCTTTGCAAGGCTCCAAGGAGTCATCAGCTTTTAATTCACCTTGTTGACCCTGATGATCTCTGTAGAGTCATTAACATCTACGTCAGAGCTAGAGAGTGAATCAAAGTGTCAAGATTATAAAAGGATAAAGGCGGAAGATGAGTTTTCAGAGGCAACGAACGAGCAAATCGACTTGTTTTAAAGGATGAGTGGTGCAATGGAGAGAAGGATGATTGTGTTAGGGCTCATTGATGGACCGAAGATGGATTAAAATATAGTAATGCATATGGCGATTCCCTCATTAGAGTGGTGGGTACAAAAAAGGAAAAAGGCGATGAAGTTACTACAAGCAAGATAGGACACATTAGGATAAATATTGACAAAGGAATACCCAAGGTTCTCATCACAGAAATAATAATTTATTATCATTGAAATTATCTTTTTCTCATCATTTTGTATTAATTCGACACGTGTTGACTTACATTACCTTTCGTCAGTGCATCGATGATATTAAAAAAATAGATAA
Source organism: Musa troglodytarum (assembly GCA_023547065.1). Taxonomy (NCBI): domain Eukaryota; kingdom Viridiplantae; phylum Streptophyta; class Magnoliopsida; order Zingiberales; family Musaceae; genus Musa; species Musa troglodytarum. The sequence goes on from CP097510.1 coordinate 12,434,200, forward strand.
ATTATTTTATTTTTATAATTATAAGAATTTTAAATACAATTTTTTAAATAAAAGAATCGTGATGCTACGAGCGTCGAAAGACAACTCCTGCTCTGCCACGCTCTCCTCACCTCCGGCCTTCGTCCCTGACGAGTTCAGCGTCCCCTTCTCCTTCAGGTCCTTCTCCGCTGTATCCAACTGAAGCTTGGGAAGCTGCTCCACCAACACTCCCTTTGCTTCGAATGCGCCAGCGACCTCTTCGTGCGTGAAGCGCTGGTCGACATGCGATCCAAGTGCGGCGATGTCTTATGCACTCGTCAGGTGTTCGGTAAAATGGCTAGTAGAGAATTGGTTTCTGGGCTTCTATGATATCCGGGTAAGCGCACAGTGGCCACAACGGAGACGTTGGATTCCTTTTGGAGCCCAACCAGGCCAGCTTGTGGAATGATCTCCTTGCTGACGGCCGACTTGGGACTCTGTAGAATGCGATTAAAGACGTGTTTAAGCTTGTATGATGATAACATGGCTTTGCCAGAGATGCCATCTCTATATTTGAGATAATGGTAAACGATGCAGTGATGTCATATGCTGCAACATTTGCCAGTCTCCCGTCTTCTTGTAGCCATTCTGGATTTTAAGAGGAAGTCGGGAGTAGAGCCAAAGCTGAATGACTATTCGGGCATGGTAGACATCCTCAGGCTGTTAGGGAAGGTACACGAAGCTGAAGAGCTCATTTAGCAAATGTCAGCATCTAGGGAGCTCTTTTTGGAGCCTCTCAAATTTATGGGGATCTAATCTAGGAGAAAGAATTGCAAATAGGATCTTAAACACTGACCATTCCTTTGCTGGATATTATGTTCTTTTCTCTGACCTTTATGCATCAAGGTGGACTGATGTAGAGAAACCGAGGAAACTAATGATAGGGAGAAGAGTGAACAAGGATCAGGGCATTAGCATGATTGAGTTAAACAACATTTGGCATGGATGATACTTCTCATCCTAGATATCAGGAATATATAGTTGTATCTGGACCAACTAGGTGTATGGATGAAACAATTGGGTAATGTTCTTTCTGTAGATTCACACTTCACAATGTAAATATTGATAAGAGCAAGGAAGTTGTGCTGTCTTATCATAGTTAGAGGCTCACTATCCCTTTTGGTTTGATCAACATGGGTCGTGGGGCTGTGATTTGTATAGCCAAAAATCTCCATCTTTGTGGACATCGTCATAATGCAATAAAGTTTATCTCTGAAATTGAGAACCAAGTAATTGTTGCACGAGATGCAGATTGCTTCCCTTATTTTGAGGATGACATCTGTTGTGGTAGTGGTTTCTGGTAAGAAACTTCTCAAAAACTTATATCTTGCCTTTCTAGTAGTAACGAAGAACAAGAATAGAATTGACTTTTTTTTTTCATAGATAATAAGGTTTTAAAATTCTGCATGTTTCTCAATTGCAAATAGTACACTTGCAGTATATTCAGTTTAGATATGAGTAGACATTCACTGTAACACCTCTGATTTAGTCCCACATCAAAAGTGGGCTAAGACTTAGATTTGCTTATATGGGTCTGATTGATGTACTACCATTAACTTTTGTTTATGCATCTTGGGCCAATGGTTTATGCTAAAAAATGTTGATAGGTCAGTTATCCATTAGACCCTAACATTGATGAAACATGATGATTTCAAAAAGTAGAAAAACACACCAAGCTATCATATTTGGCAAATTTATGTCGAACATATAATTATGAACTTAGGAAATAATGTTATTTCATGATTGGCCATATCTTTATCATTCTTACAAATTGAACCAGCAAATGCATAAATAATCCAACTAAGATGGCCATGCAACTATCATGGTTTGAGAAGTCATGCTTATTAGTAATTTGTAAATGAGATAGATACTCGAGTTTACCTAATCACCATGTGTAGATCACATCCACCACACTCTGATTTGAGGATACTTCTACTTTCAGAGCCAAACAATTCAACTCCTTCAGCTCTTACAGTCACCCCTAGCAATATATCTTCCATAAACTGTCCCTGGTATCTTTCCTTGGAGGCTTGGATGTCTAAAGTAAGCACCAAGAATTTTTCGAGGGGAAAAATTTTGCAAATCCCCTTGACCTAGAACAAATGTATCATTCAAGTATGAACTTTCCTTATAAGACAAATTTAAACCTGCTAATATTGTGTTGTGTTCATGCCAAGTTGGCATGCCGGATCAAACTTGACACCCCTGAACATATTACTCTGTTGATATTACTCATACAGGGGTAGTTAAATCGTTACTCAAGGTATAACATAAACCTGAGTTCATGCACGCAATGGCTGCATTGGAGATTTTATTGTATTTTAACAATTCACGCTCAATCTCATTTTAAATTGTTTATCTGAGATTGAGTGTTCCTCTACACTGATTTGCATGTTTGATTTCTATGTTCACTTTTAGTCTCTAATGTAGCAGTTGATCAAATAAGACAATGTTTGGAAACTAAGAAAGCTAACAACAAAATTATTTTATCCAATGCATCGCTTTCTAGCTTAAAAGACTTCATTATAGTATTTGACTGCAAATTTTTTAGGTATCTGATTCTGAACACCCAACTCCAGGTGGCATAAGGCCAAAGTTACTTGCCTTGTTGGATGATTAGCTGTATTGATGGTATGGATTGTAACAGATGAAGAGTTTGACCTTGGTACTTGGAAGACTATGAGCTTTGCAATGAGCTTCTTTATTGCGTGGAGGCAACGATGCCATGTTCCATTTGATGGCAATGGCAGCAGTGGACCCTTCTTTTGCCAACCAGGTTTTAGTAGGTACCCGAACTCCTTTGCAGCTGCCACGTATAGTTTAGACCATAATTCCATTGGGAGTATCTTGCCAGTTGTTTTATCTTGGTATTAGAAAGCTTACATGTTTATTTTGCAGAAACTGCAGACAACTCTATGCCTGTTCTCATGAACCTCTGTGCTTAAAAGTCATTGTAATCTAGGTCAAGCATGGGCAGGAAATGGGTTATGGGATTAGTAGTTGTATAGAGGATGGACATGGAAAGAGCTTGCAGAACATCTATGCTATAATTGGTCCAGTGTAAGGACAGATGCTGGTTGTTGTTGTTGTTGCAAGACACTGTTTAACTTCAAGCAACTTTAGTTGTTGCAAGACAGTAGGATGCATTGAAACTTCTATATATCAAGGATTCATAAATCATGGAGGATGTTTTGGCTTTGCAATCTTTTGTGATAAACACACTGTAGTGATTGCAATATGTCAAATGTCATTATTGGCCTACAACTAGGTGATGGTATCATGGTCTGAAACCTTTTGAATTCTTGAGTCCAGCCATTGAGAGGGAATAGAAGTTACTGAGCAAGTGATCATTTGTATATATGAATTTGGAAGGATTCAAATCCTAGACCCAAATGAACACATTAGATTTGCATAGGAGGTCAAACATACTTACCTACTGAAGACCTGGGTCAAGTCAAGTCATGAAACCAAGGTATTTACATTTTGATTAATGGATCCTGAACATCATATGATCTTCTCTAGCCAACATTCAACTTAAATGTATTTTACTAGTGTTTTTTTGCCTACTCTTGAAAGGTATATCTACTGGGCACTACGTATGTTTGTAAAGTGGACAGTCTGTGTATTTGGAATTCTCTGCATAGCTTCAACTTGATGCGTGGCATACCAATCTCATTCTTAAATTTGTTGTTCATGTCTGCTACCAAGAAAATATGAACTTCAAGGCCAAATGATGGTTGACAAGTTCTTGCTGGAACAAGGAACTGCATTGATTTGGACTAGGTGAGTAGAATTCCACCTAGGAGCATTAATGGTTGGACTCAATCAAGCCCTTGCTACAAGCAACTAATATTGACACAATTGCATACATAGATGTTCCTTCAAAGTTAATGGTTTTCATATTTATCCTATGTATTTAAATTTAACTTGCACACACGTATTTACATATTTTCAGAACCTAAAATTTGATATGTATTATTGCAGTAAGCCTCTGTTAGCCACTATAAATTCATTGTTGATTGAAGCTCTAATTCAAATCAACAGTCATTAAATTATGGTCTTTTAATATATTTATTGCTTTTATTTTTAACTTAAGTTATGGAATTAACATGATAAATGACTGATGGGGAAATTATGATTGGAATTGGAAGTACGACACTAATGCATAGTTATCATCAGAGACTACGAATATTCCTACACATCATTATTTTAGATAGTGGACTTCATGGTTGGACATGGGACTTGGTGGGCACTTTCAATGTATCTTTATGAATGCAAGACAACTTAGTTGATTTCTTAGGGGTGAGGAAAGAGGAATTTTGGGCATCAAGTCCAAGTTTGGGGTGATGTGGTCTCATCAACATTGAACAATTCCACATGGTTTTGGGGCCAATTTATTATAGATTTGGTCTATGAAAGATAAAGATTTTAAGATAAACTTACTCTAATTGTCATACGATATTTCATCTATATTCATAATATGCCTTGATAATTGTGCTAGTCAATGATTCAGAAGAGGAGTCTGTTACAGTAGATAAGAAGAAACCTACCAAATCTTAACGGGTCAACGTGAGCATCGACAGCAACATGCCACCTCTGGGCTTTCAAGTCCATACCAACAAATCCGGACAAATAACAACACGCTTTGTTTTGGTCGAGACCTAAGAAAGAAATCATCGTCGTCGTCTTTGCTTCGTCTCTCGTTGTGTTCCCGTCTACAATACGGTAAAAAGCCCGCATCCGTCTTCTTCCTTAAGCGACTAATTCTACTCGATGCCTTGACGTCATTGGAAGTGGGGAGAGAGAACACAGCACTCCCACCTCTCAAACGGCTATAATTAGAGAGGTTTGAGTACAGTGTTAGGGAAATACGACTGCATTACCCAACAGCCGCAGACAAAGAGGAGTAATAATAATAGAGGAAGGGGGAAGCGGAGAGAGATATCAAGGGCGGGTGGGACGGCTGCGGGAACCGATCCGCGCCGGGGGAGCGTCGCTGTGGGTAAATCTTGCCTTTGGGGAGAAAAAGACGGCTTTTATTTTTTTGTTCTTGTTAGGGAAAAGGTCGATCTTTTTCTTTGGGGGTGTTTCTTCAGTATGCCGGAGACCGGGTACCCTTATCGCTCCAAGAAGACGGATGATATCTGCGACGACGTCTGCGGTGAGGTAGTCATCTCTTCCGATCGCAAGTTGTGGCGATCGATCGCGTTTTCTCCTTGTGAACCCTACAATGTTCGACTGAACGCCTAAGATTTCGTGCTTGTCGTCCCTAAATCGGCAAATCTAGGGGTTTTAGAGCCTTTCTTGGCTTTGATCTATTCTTACATTGTGTTTGGACCTTGTTGCAGGCTTCAAGGGCAGCTCTTAGCATGTCTAAGCGGCTCCGATGCGCCCTCCGGTGGTTCGATCTCAAGGCGTTATTACTTCTCTTGATCGGCGTTCCCATCCTCATATTCGTTATCCATGTACATGGCCAGAAGTTCACCTACTTCCTCCGGCCATTGTGGGAATCCCCCCCTAAACCCTTCAGAACCATGCCCCATTACCACCATGAGAACGTCTCCATGGAGAACCTGTGCAAGCTCCACGGATGGGGAATTCGAGAGATTCCTAGGCGCGTCTTTGATGCCGTCTTGTTCAGCAATGAGCTTGACATTCTCGAAGTCCGGTGGAATGAACTCAGCCCGTACGTCTCGGAGTTCATCCTGCTTGAGTCCAATTCGACATTCACTGGCTTGAAGAAGCCCCTCTTCTTTGCGAGCAACCGCCGCCGCTTCAAGTTTGTGGAGTCACGGTTGACTTATGGGACTGTTGGGGGGAGATTCGTGAAAGGGGAGAATCCTTTTGTTGAGGAGTCCTACCAACGAGTGGCATTAGATCAGCTTATCAGGATCGCTGGCATCAGCGACGATGACCTGTTGATCATGTCTGATGTTGATGAGATCCCCAGTGGCCATACAATCAACCTGCTTAGGTGGTGTGATGATATTCCAGAAATGCTTCATCTCCAGATGCGGAACTACCTCTACTCCTTTGAGTTCTATGTTGATGATGATAGCTGGAGGGCTTCGATTCACCGATATCGAGATGGCAAGACCAGATATGCCCATTTTCGTCAGACTGATGACCTGTTAGCTGATTCTGGATGGCACTGCAGCTTCTGTTTCCGGCATATTAGCGAGTTTATATTCAAAATGAAAGCTTACAGCCATGTCGATCGTGTCAGATTTTCCTATTACTTGAGTCCTTCCAGAATTCAAGATGTCATATGCCATGGAGCAGACCTGTTTGACATGCTTCCTGAGGAGTACACATTCCAGAAAATCATTGCCAAGTTGGGACCAATTCCTAGTTCTTACTCTGCAGTGAATCTTCCAAGTTATCTAATTCAGAATGCTGACCGGTACAGATACCTTCTCCCGGGGAACTGCAAGCGAGAAAGTGGCTGAGTAAATTAGTGGCTTTTCATATTGATTGAAGGTTACATGAAAAGTCTTGATGATAAACTGGTAACTGTAGTCTCATAATGGAGATGAGTATCTGGAATAGGTGAATGGTTCCTTTGAAAAAGAGCACAGGCATGGATAGTTCTTGTGTTCATGTGCGATGATACTTTAAAGAGATGATAGCTTCCACATGCGTGCCTGGGGCCTACTAGTTGGCTCAGTGGACTTTTGACTACCTTCAGAGATTGTTCATGTGTTCCTTCCTCCATGGTATGTGATATGACACCTCATTGTTGTAGGCTCAAAAATGGGTGAGGTTTCCAATTGTTCTATCTCTGGGATTCATTTTCTGTTGAGACTGATTTATTCATGTATTCTTCTACGGAATGGGCTAGATGCTCTATAGATTTTGTGCTTGTAATATATGATTTGATTTTGTTCTCCATTTAGTGTCATTGTTTCCTCGGTTTGTGCAGATTAATCACACATCAGCAGAAGCTTAATAAATCCAGCCTTTAAGTATATGACTGCAATTGTCCGTAGCAGTTATTGAAACTTTGCTAGTGTTTTGCATGTATTCACGGTCACTTTGCTAGTGTTTAGAACACAAGATGCATGAAGATACTTAAGAGAAAATCACCAATTCCAACTCATGAAAACTTTACCTATAATATTTATTCTGTGTGCTGTTTTTGGACGACATGTCACGAGCATTCTAACGCAAGAAATTATCAGAACCCTCTAAATTATTTGGGTCCAGGTCTCGGATTTTCTTCTACCATTCATCTCTATCTAGATCCTGATATTTCGAATCTAATCTTTCAATTTGTTCTTTTCTAATGCTTTTAACAAAATTCTTTTCTTTTTCAGTTTTTCATCTGCCTCTTTACTTTTGTACCACTTTTGATGCAATTATATTTGCTTCTCATCTTCAACACAGGGAATCGAGGTCAGTCCTCGTACTAGTCAGTAGGTAGCTCCAGCTCGAATGAACTTTTCTGTTTTCTGCCAACGTACTTGTGACATAATATTAGCACCTTTTTCAGGCAGTTGAGAGCTGTATATACTAATTTTCTTTCTGCATTTTGTGAACCATATTATATTTCTTGATAGCATACTTATATATGTAATCTGCAGATTTTTTAATATTTATCTGTTCTTACGAGTTGTTTGGATACTTGAATGTTGTGTTAGAGATTCTTTCCTGGCTATGGTTCTAAGAATTGTATGATAGGATGTGGTAACTATCTGGGGCTACGCTGTTATTATGGCTGTAGTGAACAAGCTTCTGGTTGAGCCAGCTTTTCTTGTCATGGGACCTTGTTAAATTATTGTATCACTTCATTATTCCTGGCATTCATCTGACTTCATTAGTTACTTGTTGCAATTTTTCTTTTTATTTTTTTAACAAGTAGAGTAGTGATGACACTTTATAACAGACCTCGATGTTGGTCTTTTCAAATGAAAATACTCTAGATAAATATAAGATCTGGAATCCTGGAGAACAGTTTTAGATAAGGAAATGGCAAACCTGTGTTACATATTGGAAATTGGAACTTCAGCTCCAATTCCATGCTGGAGGTCAGAATTATAGGAAACACATTGGCTACAAGATTTTGCCAGTCTTTGAATAAATTGCAAGTGATTTACTAGAGCTCCACAAAAGCTTTTCATTTCTGTTCTTGGAGGCTGAATCACTGAATAGGTGGCCGTTTCTGTTCTTAGAGGCTGAATCACTGAATAGAATGTGGCATATTTGCAGTATGTTTGGCAATTTCAAATCTAAGTCCAAGTTTTCCATTATTTCTGCAGTAACTTTGGATCTCCATGTAGTGTTCTGGCATTGCAAGTTTGCAGCATGTTTTCTTGAATTAAATGATGGATTCTGACAGCAGCAAGTCTTGTTATAAGTATTCCATAGCACAGAAGTGTCTTTATCTGTTATGCAATTAAATGTCAGTTACATAATTTGGATCTTCTTTATTTCTCTTTTTACCCTTATTAAGTGTTTGTCACACAAAAAGGTAATACCCAAAGTCCTGCACCTGTTTATCATTAAAGCTATCCTCCTGTGGAAAAGAACTGTATCCAAGAGTTTCTTCTTCCTTGATACATTTATAGAATTATTGGGATATTGATAGATGTTTGTTTGGAGAATAAGTGATGGAATAAGGACTTACAACTTGCCAGGGAGGCCTTTTCCTATTGAGACTTGCATTTGGTTAACAAGCTACTAGCTTAATGTACTAAAATGACAAATATTACTTTTTCTTATGAATTCTGAACTTAACAAGAGGAATTATTAGTCTTTCAGTGAGCAGTAGTCTTGAATTAGAAAGCAACATGAAGCTTTCGTCACATTACTCATGTAATATGACTGACTGTGTGAAGTGATCTCTTGTTGAGGCTTAGCAGGTCTAATATCAAAACCAGCACTATGGATTCGCCACACTTGCTTTCCTTCTTGATAGACTTTCTGTGATTTGTGTCTTGACCTAGAAAGAAACATGAACCTTTCATCAGATTTCACAAAGTAATATGACTGACATTGTGGAGTGATCTTTTTCCGAGTCTAAGCATGTGTAATCTCAGGACCAGCACCATGGATGCCCCATTCTTGATTGGTTTTGGTAGCAGACAGCAGACCAAGTGCCTGTCAAGTCTCCAGCATGTGCAGTGGGAAAAGCATCATCAGAGGTTCCTATTTGGCCCCCCATATTCCGGTTGATCAGATTCCTCCTGTTCTTTCAGGTTGTTCTTCAATCAAAATCAATAAGTTGATTTGTTTCACTTTTCTCTCATTTGTTTTCATCTTAGTCCACTCGAACAATCTAGGAAATTAAACTAAAAATGTTGATATTTTTAAATGATATCCTAATCTAACATGATTTATTCAAATGAAAATTATAGCGAGATGACACTGCATCACTCATGCACATTTGATGCCCGTTGAATCATGGACAGGGTGTGGGGGAGCAAACAGCTCATTGAACTGGTCAATTCCAACATCATCCTCCTTTTTTGGCTTCTGCATTAACTGTTTTGGGCAGATCATATAATGGATATATCTTTCATTTTGCTTTCAATTTTTGCTCTGATTATTGATGGATTTTACAGGAATATCTACCTATAGTGATTAGATTGTATAAGTCAATTAGCAATCATTCTATCAAAAAAAAAAAAAAGAAGAAGACATTAACTTTTTTGGATTGAATTAATTGGTGCTTTAATACTGAGATCATGTTTTAGAGATGTAGGAAAAGAAGAATCAGGCACCTTTAAGGATTGATTTGGATGCTTAAACCAAGTTAAATTTTTTACCTCATATTTTAATTTAGCAAAAATAAAAATTGAGCAAAGCCGGTCTTTCATCCAATAAACTTCATGCATTGTGTTACTAGGGATCTGAAAGTATAAATATTTCTTTTTTTTTTCTTTCCTATATATATATATATTCTACAGTTTAGTTTTGGATAGAGAATAAAATGAAAAAAAAGTTAAAAAGACTTTAATAGAAATCATAAATAAAAAATTAAATATTTAAATTTAATTAAATGTTTGATTTTTTAATGCATCCCAATGGCAAAAAATTCAAAAATTCATGATTTCCCGATAGAATCTTATTTCGATGGAGTTTCGGACTCGAAAAAAAAGAAATGATGAGTTTGCCAGTTCAGATCGGTTTTATGATACAATTGACATTGCAACAGAATCAAACCAATTCAAAAACCGCTTTACGATTTTTCCAGTCTAACGAACTGATTCATCTTTTATGCATCAAAATAATTATTTAGAAGTTTCTTTTAAGGGATTTCAGATCTCAAATACGCGCGCGTAAAATGATTTCTTTAAATTGGGGGTTTGTTCCTTCGTGAAAGCGTTCGAACTGGGGTTCTCCGTTTCGTCCCTCGCGCTCTCTCCGGCTCCCATCTTCATCTAAGTACTCCCACGGAGGCGAGAGGAAGCCATTGCACCGCCACATGGAGGGCGTCGCAGACCACCCCGCACCTTCCCCACTGTAGATGATAAGGTCATCTTTTCCGGTGGCCCAACTCTTCTTCCTCCTCTTCCTCCTTTTTTGAGTTCTCGCGCCCTATTTGTATCGATCGATTTGTCTTTGTGTTTGTAGTTGAGTCTGCTTAAACGTTCGATCGCAACAGCTGCCGCCGCGGGGAACATACGCACCGCCGTTGAAAGGTTCGTCTCTTTCTCCGCCTCCCTTGTTTCCCCGCGAAATCCCAAAGCAGTTGAACGCGAATGCTTGTGGCTTTTGAGATGTGTGACGGTAGGAGCATAGTGTGTACACCTTCTTTGGTGGATTCCCCTGCCATTTGACACACTGATGAACAGTGATAAGGAAGAACGCAAGGGAATTAGAATTGCGAGCGTCGAGAAGTTTTCTATGGAACCTCGATGCAGACGGAGGCAAAATGGTAGATCACGAAGCATCAAGATTGGGTCATAACCATGAACACCCTTCAAACCGATCTAGGAGTTACGAGGGAACTGAGAGATTAGCTTCCTGGTATTGAGATACGCTGATGTGCTACATGGCACAGACTGCCATTAGGGCATATTTGCCTCTTCCTGTGCTCGGTTGTTGTCTACCAAGCTCATATGGCACAAAAACTTCATTCGATAGGGCAAGTCTCTGTATGAATGACCATGATGTATAAATTAAATGAATCGAGTCCTTGTTAAAGATATGCTGAACAATTTCAACAATTTGAAGAGTATTTACCAGAAAAAGAAAGTGGAGAAAGAGAAGTTCTCTTTGAGGAGGAGTGGATAATTAATGGTCTCTGCTGGTTATGTTATTTTTCAAGACGCATTTAGAACTCTTTGCAAAAGACTTTACGTTTTGAGATTCCGCTTAAACATGCATTAGAGCTGAAAAGAGTGACATGTGTCACTTGTTGCTTTCAGATAAAATCAATGGATTATTCAGTATGAACATTGTTCTGAAAACTCTTGCCAGGCATGCTTCATACATGGAAAATTGTGCTCATTTGCGCTTTATTATTGAAGGTAAAATTTTCCTGAATTAACTTTAGCTGTTTAAAGGTTCTGAAAGGATCGGAAAAAAAAAAAAGAAAAATTCTGGTAAGCAATCATTTGCAATGTCGTTCCTGATAGTTCACAATCATTTGCAATGGTGCTGATCTATGGCCAGGTATCTAGCAGTTTACATGTATCCCCACCCTGGTTTGGGATGTGAAGGTGTTGATTCAACAATCGCACAAGCGTGCATTAATTATGGAAGCCAGTAGATAAGACAGTGAATACTGCGGGAGGCTGAGGATGCCTCAGGAGTTGTTATCAGGGCTTATGCTCGGTTTTGATCAGGATGATTAGCATGTAACCCAAACTAGGCAAGATGGGCATCAAGGAACACAGTATAAACTTCTGATACCCAAAATCTTATTAATTTTAACGTCAAGGTAATGAATTACAATGTGCCGTTAATTATTTGGGAAAAGTTTTTGCTGATTTATGCTTGACAATGGAGAAATCAATTGCATAATCAGATAGCTAGTGAGAGTTTGTCACTATCTAACTTGACAATGTCACACATCAGTTACCTCATGCTAAGATAAATAATTCATCCTTCTCTTATTGTCTTTTTTTTTTTTTGCTAGCTCAAGATGTGCTCACTATGGTTTAAATTGGACTTTTCTTCAATGTTTTGGTTTTATGTGAAATATATGGTGGCTTCTGTGATCAAAATATGCAAGCTCAACTTTTGTTTAGGTTGCAAATATTGCTTTTGTTGTCCAAGGGTGTGAGACACCCGACACTCGAAGTACGACTTGAAATATTGAGGTCATGCCTACAAGAGCTTATGTAAGCTGGCCATCATTGCATACCTTCAGGTATTTTTCTCAACTTCAATTTACGTAATACCATGCATATTGCTATGAGATTTTCATTAGGTTATTTTTTCTTGGACTTTTCCGTGCCATGTTTGAGTTATATGATGGTCAATTTTGGAATAGTGGAATCAAAAGTAATGGGATCAGGCTTTCTGTTTGGCCAAGCGAAGCACATTAATTGCAAGTTTATAATCACACTTTGAAGCATGGAATACTTTTCTTGATCTGGTACCAGCAAGGTTTAAAACTTTTTGGTCTGCCCTTTACTTGTTGGGTCTTTAGCTAAAGTTGGGTTTATTTCTGCATACTGTTATGAACCCTTGGGTGCCTTATGGTCTCTTAGTTGACATCTAACGTAAATATCATGAATTTGATTCTGGTAATATGATTTCAACCACACACTGGTCATAAACAAGGCCCTTGCTTGTCCAGGAAGTATTGAGAAGGCTTTTTATTTTGTTCTGTTTTGCAACAGATCATTTCTGCTACTAAGATGAACAGTTTTTACAATTTTTTCTTCTAGGCCACCAACCTAAGTGCTAGGAATCCTAGGATTGATCTCTGGTTGCATGATTATAAACTGCACTTAGGTAGCTTTTCTTTCAGCCAACTAAATTATCTTGAGTGTTTGGGCGAGTGGGTATCATCATAAACAAAAAAGGTACAAGTTCCCAACACCCAAATGAATCTAGTAAACTATCTTGAGGCAAAAATTTACTTGTGAACTTGAGCATGAAGCCTTCCTAAGTACACAGATCATAGAGGATAAAGACAATGCAATGGCTACATTGATCACAACAAGGACATGTTGTGTGCTGGGAGCACTGGAATTAAGAAGCTTTCTCAGATTTAATTGAACCAAAGAGTTCGGAGATGTCCACATTCTTGCGAATATGATGAGGGCATTTGTATAGTAGATCTTGGGCCTCAGAGTACCTACCTTCTTTGAAGAGGGACCGGAACAGATGCAAGTAAGCTGCAGGCGATGGATAGTTGTTCACCGTCAAGGCTTTCAAGAACTCTTCAGCATCCTCAGTTGTCCCACACTTGGCTATGTAGGAAGGGAAAGGATCTGCATAAGGTGGAAATTTATGGATCTTCATCGAACGAAGAAGCTTCAATGCCTCTTCCAGCATTCCTGATTTCAGCAATTCTTGAATCAAATGCTTGTAGGTCGCTTGCCATGGCTTTACATGCACCTTCACCACCATCTCATGGAACAGTGTATAGCCGGCATCCGCCCTGTTCTTGCTGCACAGGCCTTTCACCAAGACATCCAAAACGTCCCCATCTGCCTCACAGTTTTTCTCGATCATCTTCGCCAACAACTCCAGGGCTTTATCGACCTCCCCCGCGGTGCAGTGCCCTTGTATCAGAACTGTCCAGGTCTTGAGATCAGGGGTACAATCGGCTGCTTCCATTTCATCGAACACCTTGCAGGCGTCGTCCAATCTCTTGGCCTTACAGAGCCCATACACCAACTGGCTGTAAGTGATGTTATCCGGCTCATAGCCTTCGAGCCTCATCTTCTTCAGGATCTCTTCGGCCTCGTCAAACTTGCCGATGCTGGTGAGCGACCGATGGATCCCATCATAGACCACCTTGGACAAGGAGTACCCGGCCGCCTCGTACTTCCTCACGACCCTGAACACCAAATCGAGATCCGGGGCGTCGTTCAGCGCGATCTGCCTCAGGAGGTTGCCGCAGTCCTGGATCGCCGGTTTGTACGGCCCGTCCATCATGAGCTCGTACAGCTCCACGGCCTCCTTCACCATTCTGCTCTTGAGGAGATGCCTCGACACCTTGATGTAGGTGTCGATGTCCATCTCGTGATCCTTCTCCTTCATCTCCTGAATCAAGTCCCAGAACTGCCCCATCGAGTCCTCCTGGGCGAGAACACGGGCCAGGGCGTTGTACGCGACGGACCCGTGGTCGTACCCCGGCCTCCCTCCGGCCCACCGGAAGAAGGCCAGGGCCTGCGCCGGGCGCGCGCGGACCTCCCGGAGGACTCCAGCTACCGCGACCTCCGTCAAGGGGAGCTCCAATTTCTTCTCCACGCCTTCGTTCCAGTCGTCGGAGTCGAGAATCGTTCTCGCGGCGGCGGAGACGGCCGCCGCAGAGGCGGCCTGCTGGGCAGTCCTGGAGTAGAACTGGGCAAGCGCGGCGGACTCGGCGGCCAGCTTGTGCCTCTTGAAGTCGGAGAGGAGGGTGAGGTAGGTGCTTCGGTCGACGGTGTGGCCGGCGTCGTGCATGGACCTGAGGAAAGCCCAGAAGTCGGTGAGGTGATCGGGGCGGCCGAGGATGCGGAGCATGAGGTTGTAGGCTGGGGGGCCGGGGGCGAAGCCGGGCCGAGCTGTGACGCGGCGGAAAAAGGACAGGGCCTGCTGCGGCTTCTTGTCGAACTTCTTGAGGACGTAGAGGACGGACTCCTGGGAGGGGAAGGGGAGGTGGTCGGCGACGGCGGCGTCGTCGCCGCCGTCGCCGTCGGAGACAAGGGAGGCGGTGGTGGTGGCGGAGGTGAAGAAAAGGGACGGAAGCGGAGGTTGGGAGGGGTTGGTTCTAAAGCGGAGGAGGGAGGAGCAGGAGGAGGTTAGGGACAGGAGACGGAGTCGAAATGAAGAGCAGAGCATCGTGTTCGTTCGTTGGATTTTGGCCTCGGCCACTCAACGTGGTGTCTCTGTTGGGAAGACGAAGTGTTTGCCAGAACGAGAGTGAGGGTTGTGTTTTAGGGTTTTAGTCAGGAGATTTTTATTTTATTTATTTGTTGGATTTTAATTTAGGAGAATTAAGCAAGAATAGAAATAGAGATCTAGATAGAATTGGGTAATTACCCCTTTCTTTATTAACAGGTCAAATGTTCGACAAGAGAATATTAATGTGTATAAAAATGATAAAAATGAAAAAAAGGATATATATATATATATATATATATATATATATATATATATATATATATATATATATATATATATATATATACTGCAGAACGATCATATCACCATGAACAAAATTATCCTAAAATGATTTTATTTTTACATAATATGACTTATTTTTTAAGATTATATTATGATGTAAAAATATCAATCATCTTAGCACCCTAGAACCCCGATTGACATTTGATTAGATAAGAGTTTAGGATAGTGTTGGGTGTTCATTGGATTTTACAGGTTAACACTTTAAACATATGAGAACTTATTATTGCATTCGGCACTCAGTCAGCAATCCTTTGCGGAGTTATGATTATTTATTTGCTTTCTAAAGTTTTTATTTTTATTTTCTCTTCTTTCTCTCTTACACATTGATTATTTGTTGAATTGTTTATAAAGTTATCCTCTTCGTAAGATATTATGATTTGTCCATCACTTCTTTCAAACTAATTAATTTGCTTTTCTATAAGTCTTTTGGACCTGAGCAAGGTTATAACTAGGTTGACCCTTTACGAACGAATAACACAATGGAGCTTCATAATCTAGGCTATTCTAACTAAGTTCGATATATTGGCGTAAGGATGTTTTACGACTTAGGTAATTTTAGCTAAGTCCATAACATTGACATAAAGATGCTTCACAACTTAGGCAATTTCAGTTAAGTTTGTGATATTGTCACAAGGGTGCCTCACGATTTAAGCAATTCTAATTAAGTTCATAATATTGTGATATTAGAGTGAGCAAGCAATTCGAACAAACAAGAAAAAAGTTTTATAATCTCATCATAGTGAAGCATCGTGACGAATCGAGCAAGATGAGGCAAGCGAAACCATTACCCCAAGCAACTGTAGGTGGGCTTATAAGTGTAAACTCACTCAAGCTGTTGGAGTTGCTCAAGAGGAGCGCGATAGTGAATAAGACAAGCGAGAAGTCGACTAATCTCTGTGAGCGAAGGAGGCGCAATCCAGAGCACCGACCAAGAAAAGAAGTCATAAGGAGAGGCTTACATCTATAGAAACTCGACTTGATGTTCTTGAAGTGAGTTTGAAGGAATTCTACTAAGGCCAACAAAGGCTTCTTGGGATAGAGAATTTGAAGACAAAGTTAAATCTCAGATTAATAAGGTCGAGTCCTTAATCGATCAATTGATGGAAGACATCAAAGACTCCATGCAACATCTAAACGAAGTTGTGGCGGAACTCACGTCCAATGTTACATTGCTCACAATGGCTCTTAATGCGGGAGGGGGCAACACTCGTGTTATTGTACTATAGAACTTGAGGGCACCTGAGTTGCGTTGCTATGGGAGTGTAAGGAATACGAAGGGGCTTGAGAATTTCTTATTTGACATGAAACAGTACTTCAAAGCTACGAGGCTCGATTCTGAAAAAGCCAAAGTTTTAATAGCAATCATATATCTGAATGGGTATGCAAAACTTTGGTGGCTAATATGGTGAGAAAAGATCCAACAAGGTTAATGTCGAGTGGACAGAGGGAGGAATTGAAGCGACAGTTGAGAACTTAGTTTCTGCTTGAGAACACAAAGTTCATTGCAGGAAGAAAACTTTGACAACTCTGCCAAGATACTTCCATTCGGAATTATATGAAGCAATTTTTTACATTGATATTATACATACAAGATATGTTCGAGAAAGACAAGTTGTTCAGCTTCCTTGATGGTTTAAAGCCATGAGCACAATAGAAACTGAATCGAAGGAATGTCACTGATGTGATTAGGACAATTGTAGTCACGGAAAGACTCACTGACTTTGTTTCCTTAGAGGACTCGGGGAAGAAGAAACAATCTTAGAAAACCGCCCACCCAAATATTTTCGAGGGAACGAGTCTGGAGGCAAGCATAAGAAAAGAAGTTGCCACAAAGAGCCAAGCTCAAAAGGGAAGGCCCTAAAACCTGATGGATGCTTCTTGTGCGGAGGATTGCACATAGTGAGGGAGTGCCCACAAAAGCAAGTTCTCAATATCTTAAAAGCATTAATTCACCCCCCAAGATCGGACAACGGTAAGATCGTTTCCCTTAGTTTAAGTAGTTTGGAATCTAACAGTGATGATGAGGAATCGCAAGGACCTCGGATGGAAGTAATGTGTTTGTTGAATAAATTGCAAGATCAAGTGGGGGAGAACATGGAGATGAAGCCATATAAAGTAGGGAGAGGTGAGCTAATGTATGTGGACATTAAGCTAAATGGCCAAATAATCATGCGATGGTGGATATAAATGCTACTCATAATTTTATTATCGACTGAGAAGTAAGGTGACTTGGGCTGAACCTAGAGAAAAGCCTGAGTCGGATGAAGGTTGTGATCTCGGAGGCTAAGAAGTAAGGGGGTACCCATCAAGATTAGGACATAGAGTGAAAGCACAAACATAATGGAGATGTCATTAAATTACTTCCAAGTGATTCTCGAAATGAAGTTCATGCACATGACGAAGTTGGTGCCAATGTCATTTTTAAACTCCTTATGCCTAGTGGAAAGTAACGACTCCTGCGTGGTTCTAATTTCTCGAGGAGGAATCAAGGACCCACAATAATTATCAGCATTATAATTAAAGGAGGTACAGAAAGGTAAATTAACTTTCATGCATACTATAGCAACGAATATTTTGAAGGAATTCATAAATGTCATGCTACTCGAGTTGTTAAAAACTCTATCGCCATGGAGAGACGTGGATCATTACATCGAGTTGGAGTCGGGAATGAAGCCTTCAATGAGACTACCATACTGTAAAGCCCCTCCAAAGTTGACAGAGTTTAGGAAGCAATTAGATGAACTGCTAAGTGATGGTCTCATTCGCAATTCTAAGCATCATTTGGAGCTTCAATCCTCTTCTAAAAGAAACAAGATTGGAGCCTTTAATTATGGATTGACTATCAGGACCTAAACAATGTGACGGTGAAGAACAAGTATCCAATCTCGCTCATCATGGACTTGTTCGACCAATTGAGTAAAGCAAAGTATTTATCTAAACTCAACCTTTGGTTGAGCTACTAGCAAGTGCACATTGTTAAAAAGTAATGAAGCGAAGATTACCTGTGTGATTAGGTATGGATTGTTTGAGTTCTTGCTAATACTTTTTGACTTAATCAATACTCTAGTCATATTCTGCACTATCATGAATTAACTATTCAATGAGTATCTGAATAAGTTTGTAGTTGTCTACTTGGATGATATCGTCATTTACAACCAAACTCTTGAGGGGCATATTGAGCACATTCAAAAAAATTTCAAGATTCTTAGGAAGAACACTTTGTTCGTGAAAAAGGATAAATGCTACTTTGCTTAGACAGAGATTTCGTTCTTAGGGTATCGAATTTGCAAAAGTTCCATTCGGATAAATAAATCAAAGGTATAAGTTGTGGCAGAGTAATGAACACCAAAAAGAGTATCGAAGCTGATATCCTTCCTTGGTTTTGTTAATTATTATCAATGTTTCATAGTTGGGTACTCAAAGCGCACAGCTCCACTAACGGAGTTGTTGAAGGAGCAACGTTGGCGATGGTCAGATAAATACAAAATGATATTCCAAAACTTAAAGACTGATGTGTTGGAATAGCCGATACTCAAATTATCAGACTATGAGAAACCTTTCGAAGTCCATACGGATACTTTGAACTTCGTTAATGAGTACTTATATAGGAGGGTCACCCGGTGGCCTACGAGAGCTACAAGGTCAATGAAACCGAGCAACGGTATACAGTGTATAAGGAGATGACAACAATGATCCATTATCTATAAGTTTAACGGCACTACCTTCTCATATCATGATTTGTACTAAGGATAAATAACATTGTATTGAGTTATTTCCAAATTCAAAATAAACGCTCCCCAAAGCAAGCACAATGATAGGACTTCCTAGTTGAGTTTGATATGACGATGGAGTACAAGTCTAAAAGAGCAAATATTATGGTCGAAGTATTGAGTCAAAAAATGGAACTAGCGAATGCTATGCAATTGGAAGGTGAAGGCCAAGTAAGTGTACAGTGATCCTTAGATAATAACCCTGATGAAACTAATCAAAAAGGATAAGACACAATGATTTTGGATCCAAGAAAGATTTATTTATTTCAAAGAGAATAGAGTTTATGTTGCTCGAATAGAATTTAAGATGTTAACTTTTGAAAGAGTGTCACAATTTTCTTCGAGCCGAACATCCGAATATTCACTAAATGTTGACTCAGATAGAGAGAATCTTCTATTAGCCCAAGATAAAGATTAATGTAAAAAAAATGGTTTAAATATGCTTTAATTATCGACAAGATAAAGGTAAAACAACAAAAGCAACCTTTGGAATATAAGAACTGATATCCCTTCTTTAGCCTAGCCAAGAATTTGTATGAAGTTAATGACTAATTTTTAAGACAATGTTCTTATGTTGTAAAACATGATACGTGGAATCCAGGTTGTATGTTAACCCAACAAGAAATAAAGTCATAGAGACAAATGTATGTTGACCCAGATTGATAGGTAGCTAATATGACGTCATAATAAACATCGGTGAATTTCCACAAACTATTTAAATAAATGGAACTAACAAAAGTTGTCATTGTTCAATGACTGCTCGACTTGAAATATTCAGATATGCAAATTTAATTGACATCAAAACAAGCCTATCCATTTTCCTTTATAGAAAAAACCTATCCATGTGTGTAAAATACCAGGCCTACGTGTGTCATGGATTCAATTTGCTACTACATTGTTTAGGAATTGGGGAGTTACAATCTCAGACAAGTCCTTTTTTTTATGTCGAGAATGTTAATTGTCACCACTATTTGAGAACTGAGTGTGTTTTCCTACCATCTCTATTCACCATTGGTAATCGTGCATGTCAGATCAATGATAAGCAAGTAGAAAAGCAACAAGATACAAGAAAGTGAGTTATTAGCAACACCAACCAACGTGATCTCATGAAACCAATTCTATGGCCGTCGCTCTTCGAAAAACCAAGATGGCATGAACAACGGGGTGCCGGAATTTGCTACACGTCTCCAGCTGCATCGGATGAATCAGACGGCAGAGCAGGGAACCAGAGTTCGATACGCGTCCCCCCGGTGCCAAAGGCAGCATCCAAGGCCCGAGGCGAAATGACACGGACGACGCACCCATAGCTCTCGAGGATCTCACGAGCAATGGTCAGCCCTGCAACAAAATTCCATGTCATGTTGTCTTCCACCATGCCATCTGCAAAGAGATCCACTCCAAATGGTGTGAGAGAGCGCATTTGAGTCTGCAAGAAATGCAGCGGTGAGGATATGATGAGCTGATCAAGTTTTAGATTATATGTAGGTGCCAGATGCCAACAATCAACTCAATTATAATCAGACTAGTAAACATACATTTGTATTGAATAAGATGAGCAACTAGACTTGAATACTACTAACAGTCTCTACAAATGAATAAGCCTTCTCATGCCACAAGTTTTGGATGGTAGGAACACAAACATAGTAAGAAGCAATGAATGCTATAAACAAGAAAAACTTATTTTTTGGAAAATGATTTATGTGTGGAAGACCAAATTGCAATAGCAAACATCTCACAGGCCATGTAATGTGATTGGCAGCCCAGCCAAACAAAATATTTTCACATACAGATAAAACTCATTCTATCAAACAACAGCATGATACCATTCAAGACTGAATATTGACTCTTTATACTAATCCATCAATGCCTAAAAGCATGATTTCGTCTCTGCTATAAACAAGAAATATTTATTTTTTGGAAAATGATTTACTGTGGAAGGCCAAATTGCAATAGCAAAGATCTCACGGGCCATGTATTGTGATCTGCAGCCCAGCCAAACAAAATATTTTCACATAATAAATAAAACTCATTCTATCAAACAACAACATGATACCATCCAAGACTGAATATTAACTCTTTATACTAATTCATCAATGCCTGCATGCATATGATTTGGTCTCTGCTATGTCAGCTACATAGAAGTCACATACAGGAACATCTATTGCTGGTTTATGAACTAACAGTTTATCTGTACATGAAATCCTCTGATGCACAAAAAGGAACCATTCAAAGTGCTCCAATGGAAGAAGAATTGAATAAGCAAGTTGATACTTACCATGTAATGCATGTCAGGCCCGTCGTCATCAATTATGACCAGAGCACCACCAGCAGGTGCTCCAGTTGCATATATTTGAACCTTCCCGCCTATGCATGTGCGCAACAAAGCCCCCTCTATCAGATTACTTAGTGCCTGTCGCAGAGAAGATTCTTCAACGCCAACCTGGAGAAACTGTGCCAGTTCATTAAGTTCCAGTGATCGTTGTTGATTGTCGGCGAGAGGGAGAGCAGCTCCAACCAGATCTTTCAATATATCAGAAACAACACATGGTCTGCCTGACATAAACATCAGAGACAAATGTCATCCAGAGTTCCAGGCAATCTAGTGAAGTTCATACATCACAATATATGGCATCGAATAGACCAGCAAGTTCTATTTAGAACACAAACATAAGTCTTCTAACTATAAAGGAAAAATAGTACAAGTCTCAAAAGGTCTTTTATAGATGCACAGGACACCCACATAAACGGTAGATTCTTAAGAAACATTACCGATATACAAGGAAAACCACAGATTCTGAATGCTCCACAACCAGACTATGTTCCTTACACAGAATTAGGCCATATAACTTCTGTTCATTTAATTCAGCTGTAGTAAGAGAATTTTGTCAAGACTAATTTTAGTGTCATGAACTTAAAATACAAAACAAATCTGTTCTTGACAATTTTAGTTGTTAAGATTTAACAGGTTGAAACAATCTAATCGTAGGTGATTAGATACAAAGCAAGATCTTGCTCTCCAGTTTTTACTAGGAATAAGCAAGTTTGCAGAGAAAAGGTCATGTGTTCCTTTGGAAAAATCTCTCTATCATCTATGGCTGGGGGGAAATATGGAAATTTAACAGGTTTCTTAAAAAATGATCTGACTTTTCTTATATTTTTTCTCTCTGAAATGAAAAGTAAAGTTTTCCATCTCATCCACCTGTTAAACCTTTCAACACATGTTTGGTAAAGAACAACTTCCAAATTTCCAGCACTCCCAACTCACAGAAAGAGAAATGAAAACTGTTCTCTTTCCAAACTTCTTTGTTTTGCCTCTTTCATTATTTCAAACAATAAACTCCTTTGGGGCATATGAAGAATTTTTTCCGATGGTTTGCTTCTAACAAAAGTGTCTTTGACGGAGAAGTTCAAAGAAAACAATTAATGTATGCATTTGGTCATCCAGGTTCATGATAGCTTCTTACCAAATCTGTCAAATTCAAAGGCTTAGGCCCACAAGCTAAATAGCCAGCTCTCTGGAAGAAGCATCTTTGCAGAGTCCCAAGCTAATGCAACAAGGAGTAACCCTCCAAGTCACTCTTAAGGCTTGGAAAATGATAATAGATGGAGATATATTATTATGACTGTTTTCATCTCAAAAGCAACCAGTTCAAGCTCCCTGAAACTACTGTGAAAACTATATCAAGTTCAAGGAGCAGCATGTCTCAAAAAAATCAAGGATCAGTATCAGTCCAGTCTGTTCTATGCTAAAATTGTGTTCTCAAAATTGTTGTATAATCATTTCTCTCTATGGCTTTGTCTCTATACATTGTTGACAACCAGTTAACAATAATTGGCTGATAGGCAATCTTGTTTTATCAAAACTTCTGGGAAATGGTTACAGAAACTGCTAATACATACTTTTTTCTGTAAATTAAAATTTATATTATCTTACTATATTTTACATGATCATTAAACTCCAACAGTATGATGTTTACTCTTTAACTTATTTGATAAAAGGTTTTTAATAGTTTAAGGTACTAAAATATGCCAGAATATAAACAAGACAAATTTTTCTCAAAGAGGAATACTTGAATTATGGGAGAAAGCTTTGCAACTAGCAAATACAATAAGAGAGTTTGCCATGATAAGCAAATTAACTTTGCAAAAAGGCTAACCTGATCGACAAAGGTAAACTTAGAACTTGAACTCAGAAATCGTACACATTCCATGTAAATTTCTTTAATGAGGAAAAAATCATATTTAAAGTGTTCCTCTGGTTGGCTAACTTTTTTTCTTTATCATAGGTCACTTAAATTAAACAAATGGAATGGCTGTATTTACAGATCACAAAAAAATGTCAGAGATAATGAAAAGTTCTCTTTTGGAATTTAATGCAATAGATTACCTGGTAATGTTTTGTTTTAGTGGCGCGAGCCAAAGAGGTGGCATCGGCATTGCTAGGTCTTTTTTTCCAGAGCTTAGTGGTAGCACAGGTTCCGTCTTCTGCATACAATATGTTTTGCTCTCGCTTGAATCATTCTCGGATGGCAGTGACCTCGACAATTCTTGGTGGCTGAACTTAGGATCATGCATCTTCTTTATTGTTTCTTCATTGTATCGTACTATATTAACCTGGGAAAAATCCAAACAAGGGCAATTAGAACCATTTCTTACTGCATAGAAGTGGTGGTACCTTCGACTTGCCCACCACAAATTCTCAACCAGTGATCAACATATGCAATCTAAGCTGATATCAACAAAGCCATGCAAGAATGTCTTAGCTATTAAATGACCTTCTTTTTGCCAAGTGAACTCAAGTCTAAAAGCAAAAGACATCAGGGGTTACAGGTCATACACAATCCCCATGGTCCACAGGCCTAACCAACGAATTCGTGCTGTTAATAAGGTGTACATTAAAAAAAGAAAAAATGTTGTTGGGATTTGTGGCAGCAACTTATGCCCATTGAAATTCCAGAATAAAAGCACCAAATTTTTTATTTAGTTATAGTCAAACGAACTTGTCATGACAAACATGTGGGCTGTTTATCCACGTTAAATATTTCTATTCATATAATATCGTAGGTGAATCATTTTGTGGCTTTGGTGATGAAACTAACACCTTGGTGAGATAGGCAGAATCTTGAAGCTGCTGTAAGGCATCTTTCATATGATCACCCTGCATAAGTAAGTCTTCGATGATATCATATGAAATCTGCAAAGGAACACAAGTTATCAAATTCCAAGTTGGCAAAAGGTTTCCCAGATGTAAACAGTTTGAAGTACAAAAGACAAACCTCACTTCTCTTGACATGAACAGATAACATTTTTGTCAGAGCTCTAATGCTAGAAAGAGGTGCACGAATCTGTCACAATTAATTATATTAAACAAGGAGCAAAGCAATGCACCTACTACACAATCTGGAAAGACTTACTTGTTCAATCAGATGATTCATTCTGACACTATTTTGCCAAGAAGACTGTTGAAGAAGCATTGCTTTCTGGAGGTGTCAAAAGAATCAAAAACAGATACAAGTAAATAAAGAAAGACTCATGAATGAAGCAAGAATGAGACTCTTAAAAAAGGAACATATTATTCACTTATTATATGCAAGATACGAAAAAAAATAATTAATTGAATTACTACAAACTGACTTTAGTGCTCAATGAGTGTGCTGCCAAGAGCTGTTCTGGCTGAACTGCTTTTGCCACTAGGGTTGGCCTACAACTGAATGATTATGATATGTAGGAAGATGATGCTCAATTTGAAAGGTCCAATACACTGATAGAATAAGCAAATAATTTCACTAAAACCAGCCATCTTCAAGATCCAAAGTCTGAATCATAAGCAAACATAGAAAGGTTCCACTACAGCTTTAATAGTATCAGAAAAAGAGGAAAAAGAATCAAATCTACCAATTCTCGAGTGTAGCCATATGCCAAAAGAGCAACAAAATTGAATATCAGATGGAAATGTGAGGAATAAAGCCTAAAGCTAGGTGTGGTGTAGAATGGTGATAAATGATGGATGACAAAGGTAGCAAGAGACAAGTCAAACGATTCTTAATAAGATCCAACTGAATGGAGAGAGGACAACAATCTCTGAAATCTCTCTCTTGTAAAATGAGAGGCTCATGTCTCTCATCTGGATTTAAGAGAAAAAAAGGCCAAAGGTGAGAGACTGGTGACTCTTAGTTTCCTAGTAAATTTTCTGAACAGAACTCAGTAGCAGGAAAGGATCCATGTAATGGTTCCCAAATTGTTCAGAAATCATGGTTGTTGCTGTTATTGTCAACCTAAACTCCATGCATAAAGGAAAAATATAAGATCAGAAGTTACCTGATCCATGACATATGCTGTGGCCAAAGATCGAGAAATCATAATAGCTCTTGATCTTTGTTCACTTGTGAATTGGCCATAAGCTTTCATCAAATCTTCACTGAAAGCCTCAATTTTCCAGGGTTTCTTACTAGAATATGGTGCTCCACCTAAAGAGTAATCTTTAGGTGAGGAAAAGGGCACACACTGTTCAACACTATCCACATTCTCACATGAATCCAAATCCTTCTTTGGTAGTTCTGCAACTAGAAATCCTACAACAAATGGATGCTTAACCATTGGCAAAACAAGAGCTCCAGTCCCAGATATCACTTCCACCTACAACTCAATTACTATGAATCTATTAGCAGATTATAAATGAACCAATTGTCATAATATATACCAATAATAAGGTCAGGGTGACATACTTTCTGTTTCGAGAGAGCAGCTTCAGCTGCACGCAAACCTGCTGGTATAGCAAAATTACCAACTAATATCACACAGTCTGCACTTTCAGAAACACCAGTTTCTGGATAAAAAACAACTCGCCGTAATTCTAACTGGTCCATTATGTAACTGCCAGCTGGCCTGACATACACCTGCACAGATATTTAAGGGCATGTTAACATGAAGGAAAATATCACGAAGACCACATAACCAACAAAGCGAGCTGTTACCAGGGTGTCCTTTGGACAAAGAAGTGTGAACTAAAAACTATAACAAGAATTTCTCATGGAGATTGAATGCAAGCATTTGCAGGCAGAGTGAAATAGGGCATAGAAACCAAAGAAAGGGCTTTATACAACTTAAATATTGTTATTTGAACATAATGCATGAAGCATTTATGAGTATGTTTCAAAAATATAATCTAACAAGATAGATTGCTCAATACAGAAGCATGTCAAAGGTAGACAATCCGATGAAGAAGCTTGCACAACAGCCTAAATTTTTAGTCTAGAGTCAACTATAGACAAAACTAAGGCTCTATTTGTCAAAGAGGACCATAGCCCATGGAACTAATCCTGGAGGAAAGCATCATGGTGGACGACTAATGACCTACCATGTGAGTTCATAACAATTATTCATAGCATAGATTAAAAGAATAATAACAATAGCAGGAAATCAGTATGGAATGAATGTAAGCACTACCTTAGACAGTTGGCATAAAGAAATATAAACCTGGTGAGATTTTATGCATAAGCTGAACAATTTTTTAAGGCCTCTGATAGAAAAGAAGAGACATTACATTGGGGAATAAAATAGGGTTTCTAATATAACAACAACTACAACAACAACAAGCTGCAATGTTCCAACTATTTGGAGTTGGACAATGTATCTTTTCCTGCCATTGAGCTCTAAGCAATGCAATATCTCTAGTTAAATTAAGAGAACTCAACCATCTTGTTATAGTTCTAAAATGCCAAGGTCTCTCTTCCACTTTAATCACCCCACCTTTACTCAATGAACAATGTCTTCATCAATACTTCTTGCTATTGATCTACTTTATAAACAACCGTAGTATTGTGACGTACATATATTTTATCAAATCAAAATAATTATTGTTTAAGCCTCTCTTTTCTAAAATGTGTCATCACAAATCTCTAGAAAGTTTATCATACTTTGTTTTTGAGTCAATGAAAACCATGTAAAAACCTTTCTTCTCTCTATATAGTTTTAGTTGTCACAATAAACAAATAGCATTCAAGATTGATCTTCTGGGCATAAAATCAAATTAATTCTCAAAATAGCAATTTCACATCTTTTTTTTATTGAATCACCCTTTTTAAAAGTTCCATTATATGACACAATAGTTTGATCTCTCTATGGTTAGAATAGTTTAAAATCTCTCCTGTTCATGTAAATTAGTAATAAAAAGCTCTTTCTCTATACATTATACACCCTTTTTATCCTCAAATTTTTGTTAAAAAAATTAGTCAACAATATACTTTTTGATCTCCTAAACAATTCCACATCTTAATAGGGATATCATCATATCTATGCTCTTACCTAATTTGCCAACTTTAAAAATTTCTTCAGTTAACGTTTCTAATTATACAAATAAATCTATAATTTCTAAACTTGTAGTTCAACAATATACCTTTTGATCTCCTAAACTCTTCCACATCCTAATAGGGGATACCATCATATCTACGCTCTTACCTAGTTTGCTATCTTTAAAGATTTTTCTTCAGTTAATGTTTCTAATTTTACAAATAAATCTATAATTTCTAAACTTTTAGTTCCTATTCTTGTCTAAGGCAAAGTATCAACAGAATGTTCATTAAATAGAAGTAATTCTTGCTTCTGAAATATATTGATGTCTGAACCTCCATCTTCAACGACAAAGGAAAATAAGCATTAGGTTTTAGATAATTTTACTTACAACTTCTTGAAAAAAACCACCAGCATAATAGGAAGGAAGCAATTAAAATGAAAATTGAGGATTCTCTGCTGTGGACTTCTACCTCGAGGTTTTCATGTAGTTATGATGACCTAACTATCATTTGCTTCAACTCAGGATCTCATACAAACAAGATGGTCACTAGTAGAGTTAGATATAATTGGCTGGTACCTACAGTCGTCACCAGTACATTTTAATCAATAAAAGTGGGTCTGGTATATTAGGAAGACCCAAGAGTTCCAAGGCCAATCCACAAAAAGCAAAAAAGTCCTCAGTGTATGTTAAGCCATCAAATACTTGCAGGCTTAAATATTTTGCTATCCTCATTTACAGGCAAAGATGCTTATATTTTTGTACTGGTCTCAAAGAATCAAAGGATTCAAGGAGAAACTAATCCTCATTAAGCCTTGTTTCAAAAAAAAGATGTGGTTAAGTACTAATACTTCCAGAAACCTCTGTGTGCTTCAGAAATTCATGAAGTTTTTCATCTTATACTAATTTGGTTGTTACACCAACTGATGCTATTTTGTTTCTCATGTCATCACCCTCTGAGTCTTTACTTTGTATTCGATACTCACAAGAACATTACAGCAAACACCTAAACTACAATTACTCAACGTTTGTAACTTCTATTAAAATTTCATCTATGAGCGGGTCTAATTAGCACCAACTCAGAGATTATCATGTTCCAGCTTGCCGAATAGACCACAGTAAGCGATGGCATCAGTTGGTAAGCAAATTGGGATCCCTTGATACAACCACACCAGACAATCCACGCAAGAGAACCAGACTGACCGACAAGACGGCGTCCGGATCCACAACCATGCGAAACAAATCGAGCTGCTCGAGGCAGAGGCGTTGGAAGTCAGGGCTCGGCAGGACAAGCCCTTCCTTCCCCTGTTTCTCCACCCGCTGGGTGAACACCACCGGCGACGACGGCGAGGCCCGCTGGATGGCGGCGGCCACCGCCGCGGCGGAGGAGGGGACCAACTCCGCGGCGTCGTTCGAGTCTGTGAGGGCCACGGGATGGAGAGAAGAGTGGATTCTGAAGATCGGAGAAGGGTATCGGCTTATGGTCGATTTGGGCCAAAAAGGCGAGGGGTTGTGGAGTCCCAGAAGAATGGGATTAGTATGAATGAGATGAAGACGTGTAGGGAAGCGGGGATCGATGCAGTAGAAGAGCGAGTTCGCCGCAGCGATTGCGGAGGGCAGCATCGCCGGCAGCTCGGCGGTGTTTGACGTAGAGGATGGTGGGGTTGGGAGGAAGGGGGTTGAGGCAACGGTTTCTTGGAGATGCACTATTTCTTATCCTCGTCACGAAGCTGCCTTAAAGTTTTAGCGAGTCACGATAAGTACCCAGTTCCTTATCCCAGAGACTTTCTCATCCCACGTGGCGTTGGCCGGTCCGGGCAAACTACGAGGAGAATAAAGAGGGGCGAAATAGCAGCGCAACTTACACCCAAAGTGCACTAGACGAAGACGGGATTATTTCCACAGCCTCTTATCCTTTTCTTTTTCTTTTTTCTTTTTTGGGTCCTATAAACCTCGTCATATCTTCCATCTAAAAATGGACTAAACTTGGAAAACAAAAAAAAAATTGGTTTACATGAAATATAATCTATCATACTGTACATTAATCTGTATTGAAACATCTTGGAGTTCAAATTCTAAAATTTATTTCTAGCTTTGACGAATAATTAAAGCCATTATTTCATTTTTGAATGAACAATACCCAATATAAGCAATGACTAAAGTTAGAGACTAATAAATGGGTAGGTTCTAAGATGAAAGAGATGCACCATCATGACGCAACGACAAATCACCCAAGTATATAAATAACTACTATCAAATTGGCATAACCGAGTCAAACAGATCGAGCACACCTGCATTAAGCAGTGAATTGTGGATGGTTTACATAACCTTGTTAACACTTGTCGTTGGTATTCGTCTATGGAGGGTATGATGGACGAGCTTGTCAGGTAATTTTCTTGTTGCCTAGAAGAACAAAAAAAAAAAAAAGAAATTATCTCCAGTTGACTACCATCAAGTTGAAGCAAAAGCCAAAATAAGAGGACAAGATAAGACCGACAAATTCTTGACAAACCTCTAAATCAAAGAGTATACAAAGATGCACATAGATAACCAATAACTAACCTAAAAGTGCCTCGTGTAGAATTGGCTCACATCCAATATCTACAACCGGTTTTCCACCAAGTGTTACTGCATTAAACCTGTTAGCTTCATAGGCACGAAGTGCCGGTCTTTGCTGGGAAGTTGCTGGCATACTCTCAACAACGATTTAAGTGAGTTTATCTGCACTCAACATATGAAGATTTTAGAGCAGGTCGGAGCAGTCTATACATTTTCATGACAATGCAAGATTTCAATTAGCAGATGTCTCAGTCGGATCGTTTTTTATATTTCGACAATATAACTAAGATTTCACACCGAGGTTTAAGGATTATTGTAGAATCATCAATTATTAGATACATAGAAAGAGGTACTAACCTTCATATATGGACAGGAAGTACAACCTCCATGAATAGAGCAGCACCCTTCACCGTTTGCCACACCGGGAACAACAGCAAGTTCTGTGTATCACTTGCTATAGCAGAATTTAGACTGCGAGACCCATTCACTGATGTCCTTGATACTGAATCCGATGAGACCGGAAATACAATCTCAACTTTAATTTTACATCTTGATTCCCTTGAACCCAGTAATCCACGAACTGCAGCAACTATGGAAGTCAACATCCCTGATTCGGTTCCTAACACAAACTGTAGGTGATCGTCGATGTCCCTGTCCAAAGCTTCCTGTATCCAGTTTTTAATGAAATCCAAAATGTTTTGGGTGGAACCTACAACTCCCATTCCTCTCCTTTTTGCTTCCATTGTCAAAGAAAACATTTCACCTGGAACTTCAAAATGAGCTGTTAAAAATGCATCACAGTACAGCTCTTTTATTCTCTCCGCTACTTCATGACCAAACATATCAAGCACAACTCAGTTACCATCCTGTATGTTAAAGTTGTACGAGTATCATGATCAGCAAAGGCAACAGACGAACACACTGGAATTACCAGATATTGTTGATTTTTATTAGAGAAAGCATTTGCAATAATTTTTATTTAAACATGAGTGTCAGTCAGTAGTAACTAAAGAACTGCACAATTTCCATATAAACCATGGTCTGTCTAATATATTGTTAGATTTGAAGCCTGTTAAAATTCCTACACTATGAATTGTCCCTGCCCGATGTCAACCCACGTTCCTTATAATAACTCAGAATCTAATGTGGATAAAACTTCAACTCCATGAGAAAGACAGGGCATTAAATTGACAAAAAAGAATTCATTTGTAGCACAACTGTATGTCTCCTTTCCCATAAGCAATTTAAGGCACATTCTAGCATGTCTTATCAATAATTTGAAACACTCAAGTAAAATTTCTAAAAATTTCTTCAGGATAATGCATCAAAAAGCACCTCAGACATGTCTGTGTTAGTAGCTTTCTTTCTGTGATATAACCAAGCAATACCAGAAGTGTGCAGCAGTACATAATTATATTATGCTACAATAAGAAGTTGGTCAAAGTAATTTCTTTGACCAACTGAACATGCATAAAACCTTATAACTAAAAATATTGCGAATGACAGCCAAAAATCAAAGTAGCATTCCTGTGTAATAAATGCTGATTAAAGAAAGGAAGAACAGTGCAATGGTCGACAAACCCGGCTGTAGTGCAGCCTCTTCAGTAATGATCTTATGGAGTTCCTATTATTCTCTGGATGTATTCCTGATATTTCTTAATCTGTCATGTCAGCCATTTGGTGAAACAACTCCACAATATTTGCACCCATGTAAGAATCAGGACCATACCAAACATTTAAATCCCGTACTTGAGGAAATGCCTAGAAAATATTTTATTAGAGAAAAATCAAATTACGAATATATGAGATTAGTAATCTATATTGATGCAATGTGCTTCACTAAAATATGCAACTACCAGATATGAAATGCAAAATCTAAAAGGGAGCAAAGAGTTTACGAGCATTACCAACCTGAAAAATCACCTGTACAACATTAGATGAAGTACAAGTGATTGTAGGCACTAGTTCATGTCCATAGGCCTTAGTCTCCAAGGAAGTATGTATGTATATCACATGCAGTGAAGGAGGTGAATTTGAAGGGGCCTCCAAAAACTGTATATATGTCGAACTCGCTGCTGCATCTGCCAAAGAGCAACCAATTAGTTGACTGGACATTCTGTACACATCAACCTGCATGAAACCTATTGTGGTTAAGAGTCTTCCAAAAGATACCACTGTGCAAGATAAACCAGTTAAATGTACTTCAAGATGCATTCATGCTTGTTTCTAAAAACCAAAAACAAACATGATTGTTGTTAATTATTATTATCTCAAAATGAGTTAGGATAAAATCTAAACTCAAAAAATTTTAACACTCTAATATCCATAATGAAAATAATTATAAAAAGAATGCATTTGATTTTCCTTTTCAGAATGTAGGCAGAGTACAAGAGGCTGCTGAGACTCAATATGTGATTGTCATGTAAACTTAAATGTATGCATGTTGCAGCATCTGAACTGCACTGTTGTAGGAGATTCACAGAGCAGTATAAGATGATGATGGAGACATCTCTGCGAAAATAAAATGAAGAATCTTGTGTTAAATGTATATAATAATTGACAAACATCATAGCAAAACAAAATTTGAAAAGTTCAAAGACCTGAAGATCTCTTCCACCGTGCCAGAATAAAACCAAACCATAGTTTTTTTAAAGAGAACATTAGAACCTTAGAACATATGAGTATAGTCCTTTTAAAAGCAAGAAGCCATACATCTGAGTCCACCAGCAAACAACTATTTAGTATCTCAGCGACAAGATAAAATCCTGGACTGTCGCACAGAGGCATGCCAAACTACCAAGGGCATATGGTAGTTGTCTGACCGGGTACTGCTATAGGTATTTTGCAGTGCCAAAGGTGTGCAGAAACTCATTTATCTGAGTGGCAGACTAGTACTGATCCATGCAAGAACTGGCAAAGTTCTTGGCCATAGGCAACTCTTGGGCAAAATAGTAAATACAAATGCATCTGCTGGATCATGACCAAACAACAATCCAATAAAGAAACAAAGAAGATAACTGCTCTGAAGAGACAATTTCCAAGTTGTCTGACAACAATTAAGTAATAGGCTCTAAGGAAAGATGGCATGACACCATGGAGCAATTGCAAAGCAACATCAAATAGGTCTTGTCACAGACCATCTAAGTTCATTATAGGTTTGATTACACCCTAGGTTCTAAACCAAATTTGTATTTCTCTTATCAGGAATTGACAAATCAATCCACCCATCGACTGGTATATGAACTGTCCAATTTTGGGCAGTCTGTCCACATGTGGTACTCTTGCAGCAGTGTGTTAGTATACCATGTGCCAGTACATGGATCCAGTCCAGTTACGGGTCAGCATCGATCTGGTACTTGAAATGTAGAAACTTGATTCTTATACTTGGTGAGTGGCAGCAACACCATAAAAGTTTTGAAAGTTTTCCAAGTCAATGGAAATAATTATAACCTTAATTTGTGAAGACCTAATCAACCACTATCAATGTTCAAAACCCTAAAGCAAATAATCTGACTATAATGATGGGTTCTTTGGAGCAAAACCTTAGTTCCAGCAGTTGATTGTGTTCATATAGTGTTAATGAAAAGCTATGAACTTGTAACTTGTACGTTTGTAAATATCTTAAGGGAGCACAGAACAAGAAGAATGAGTACGCAAACTGTTCATTAATAAAAATAAATGAAAACCACATACCTCCTTAAAATCAGCCTGATCAAGTATTGCACGAACATTTTCAGACATGAAGTCCACACCGAGTACTGTAATACATTTGCATCCAGCTTCTGCCATTTTAACATCCCTGTCTGCCATTACCAAGGAATCAGATATGTGGATGTGAGGCCACAACTTCTGTGCAGCAGTCAATATGCCTTGGACCACTGGATCCTTGTAAAAATGTGCAACAACACCGATTTTCTTTTCTGTAGGACACTCACCAGTTCTTTAATTTTTGACTCATCAGGAGATAAAAACATTGTGTGCAATTACACTACAATGAGATGATGAGAACTTGTCAAAACTTCCGTTCATGTCGAACAGAAGAGTAATGCAATGAATTCTTCTTTCTGCATGACACCAACATAAGATGCAGTATACATACATCTATTTATAATGAAATATTCATCTTCACTATTGTGGCACATCCACAATTTGTCAGCATGGTTCGGCACAAGGTATGCATATACAAACACAAAGACCTGTGTCTGGCAAAGGGTTTGTGCACAAAACTAATATTAGGTACTACGTCTGCAATTGATGGATTGATAATTGTGGATATAGCAAATAGAGTTGAAGACCACAGTAGTTCAGGCTACAGCAGAATAAAGTACAACAATGGCATTACAGGTGTCTAGACGAGTAAAAACAGTGACGATCAAACAAATACAATCAAAGATCAAGAACATGCAACTAATGAGAGAATAAGAACTCGTCCACGAGGCGAGCGAGGCGGTGGCGGGGAAGACCGGTGGCGACGGCGGAGTACGGGAGCGTGGGGGCGGGGGTCTGGAGGCAGCACAAGGCGAGGGGCCGCGGCCGCCGACGAAAGCGTTCGGTGGAGGGGAGAAGCGGCTTATGGTTAGGAGCAGGGCTTCATATGAGAAACCTTGTAGGTACTGTGGCTGCGTCCAGTACCACCGCACTCTCTCTCTCTCTCTCTCTCTCTCTCTCTCTCTCTCTCTCTCTCTCTCTCTCTCTCTCTCTCTCCGTTTCTTGTTTACTTCTCCTTCTCCGGTTAATGCCCTGCTATAAATATGTGGAGTGGCCAAAGAATGGATGGGAGGCAACAGCCTCCGGAGGCGAGACCGGAGAGGTGACAGAGTGGCGTCGGGGCCTGTGGGGCCACTTCTTACTTTTAGTCTTATATAGAGAAATTAAAAAAATGTATATTCTATATATATAGGTTTAAAATCTATAAAAGAATGAATTTATCCCAATGAATTTAGTATCGCTTATTAATCATTAGGGACTATAATTACTAATAATTATTACGACAGACGAAGGATAGTTTGTTGATGAGGATTTAATGCGAAATTAAACTTTTTGTGAATATATATATATATTGAATATGTAATTTTATTTTTTTAAAGATCATGCAATTTTATTATTTTCTTGGAAAAGCAATATCCAAAGAATGGAAAGGTCAGGAAGACATGGTGGTTTGAGTTGATGATGCACGGAAGGGTCAATAAAGATGTAGCTCCTTTCCCATCGAATTTGACCCGAGAAAGCTGAGCATTTCCTCTGTCGCCCACTCTCCCCTCCCCCCACCTCCGCGGCCACGTGCCCCTGTCTCTCTCCTGTGCCTTGACCTTTGTTCCACTTTCCTTTGAAGATTTTTGTTTGACTCTCGGGATCGGGTGCATGTTTGGAGGCCTAACGCATAGCAGCAACGTTGGATGTGAGTTTGTGCTTTTGTTAGACCTTTACATGCGTCAAATTTGGAGAGTTACGTGATTCGGATTTGACGACTTCACGGAGACGTGCTGGGAAGAAGCACCCGTGACACCAAAGTTTCATAAACTACACCTCATCAGTTAAGCTCACGAGTAGAGGAGGATGAGGGGACGATCACAGGGTGTGAGGTCGATGTATGCGGGCTCCTCTTGGGTTCATCGCCAGTGATAAAGATATTATTATTATTCAATCCACAAGTTTAGTATATATATTTAAAATATTATTACGAAATTTGAACTAATTAACATTTCCTCCACGTGTTTATTAAAAAAGGAAAAAGGGAAAACAACCAATTGCTTTGATGATAAGGTTCATACAAACCAAAAATGAAGGGACAACCATTTGCTTTGATATCCATCCTTCATACAACCCCAATATATCGACATTGAACATATTTATGAAAAGGAGGTAGAGCTGCAACAGTTTCATATATGTCGGGAAAATGAGATACAATCGACATGCATGTCTCCACGAGTTTCTTGTCATCCTAGGAATAAGCACTTCTCGAGAGATTCCCCAACGAAACAAAAGATATGAACAATTAACGCAACAGAGAACAAACGAGTTCTTGGCGAGCTACCTGAATAAATCATTAACGCAACAGAGAACAAAATCATATCCGCTATACAAAATTTTACAAGACCGCCCCGTTCATTGTAAATGCGAAAAAGGTGCAGGTTAGCAGAAACCTTCAATCGAAGGAATACACGGGTTAGCGATTTCTTGTGAAGAAAGGATGCAAGAGAGCTGCGTTTGCTGCCAATCGGTTTGCAGGGTCGTATCTCAGAAGCCCCTGTAAAAGATCGATGAATTCCCCAGCTGAATGATCCATGTGCTGCATCACCAGATTCTGCAAAGAAAAGCTATCATAAGACGCTCGAATCATCGCAAAAATTTTTGGCTACACCACAAGGGGAGGATATGAAGCACAAAAACCAACAGACATTCCGTCCGCCCACCTCTTTTAAATGAGCAAATAACGGGTAGTTAAATGATAGATATATCTGTATTAAATAGGGTAGTACCTGCAGCCGGGGAAGTTTCAACACAGCTTTCATGCTCTCTTTTGAGGTTGCACACTCGGGCCAATTCAAACGACCCCTTCGAACATACCTCTCAGCATCTCGGCTGCAAGAAAATTATAGGGACAAACAGTCGATTACAGCTACACAAAGCAGATTGCAGTAATTTTAAACACTTGTAAAAGATAGGATGGATATCACAGGGACTTACGCTGCAAGTCGCAGCATGTTTGAAGGTAATGGTCCAAGAACCCGCTCCATCATGGCCAGGTGTTCCAAGTTCTCATGGGTCTGAAACAAAGTCTCACCCTGCAGCAATGTTTCATGGCTTTGAGTAATGCCAAAGAATGTTAACAGATTTTAAAACAAAGACGCTTCACTCCGATAAACATACTGAGCAAAGTTCAACAAGAATACAACCGACGCTCCAAATATCACAGGGATAGCTCCATCCAAGTCCTAAACTCAATCATTAATATTATCAAACAATAAGTAAATGGATGCAAACAAAATGATCTCTTTGTTCATTAAACAGAACTCACCCAAGATAACCTCAGGTGCCCGATAATGTCTCGTTGACACTACATAACTATTGTCGCGGCGATCATAAGTTGTGCTTCCAAAATCAATCACCTTGATGGCACTTGATTTTGGCAATCTCTTGAAGTAGGAACCCTGTTTCGGAGATCGGGATGACACCTAAGTAAACAGTTGACTATTAGTGCTGCAATGGCATTCCAATGGTTATTAAACCACAAAGAAAAGGAGGATTCAGCTAACATATTACTAAGAGCAAATGTCAACCATAAGGTCAAACTTATTTTCAACAAACTCTAAGTTATATCATTTAAGACAGAAATAAAATAGTACTTTGTAATCAGGTACTTTGATGTACTCCGGAGAAACAAGAAGAATATTCTCAGGCTTTAAATCAGTGTGAATGAGGCGCATGTCATGCATAACTGCAAACAAATAGATAAAAGGAAGTGACTACAGAAGATTCAGAAAAGTTAAACCACTGGTAAGAGATCATCAAATCTCAAGTAACAGTGGCCAATAGTAAGCAACCAGATACAAGCCCCTCATGAGAGTGAAGGTGTTGTTCCATTGCAAAGCTATTATTATGGCCCAAGAATCTAGGCCTTTACTACCACACTTTTTATAGGTTATATAACCATAAGGGTAAAACAAAACAAGCAGAAAAAGACAGATGAAGATGAACAATAAAAAATAAAAGATGTGGAAGTACTGTCTACACACATGCTACACATTCCAATAGTTGTCTGGCAAACTCGCGGACAAGATCAATTGGAAATGAGCGATAACTGTTTTTGCGTAGAAAATCGTATAAGCTTGGACCAAGCTTCTCAAATACCTGTTAAGATCATTTAAGTTGACAGATATTTTCAACTCCCAACTGTATTTGGGAAAGTAGGGAAATTATCACAACTCATATACTTACAATACAGATATGGTTACGATAGTCAAACCAGTTCCGTATTTGCACACAACTGCAAGAATGCACCATCTTATACATGTATAATCTTAAACCTAGTAAAACAATTAAAAAGAGTAGATCTAAAAAGAGGCAACATAACTGATGCACAACACTTACCGACTTGCATTCTTATCATACTTCCCAAGCTGTTGCAGCATATTAATCTCTATCATAGCAGCTTCTCTGTACTTATTGATGCCCCGGACAATTTTGATGGCTACCATTTCCTCCCTTTCCCTATCCCAACATTCCAGAACCTGCCCAAAGGTACCTGAAATCACAGGACAAGAAAAAGTGATGAAGTGAACTACAGGAGGTGTAGATGAACCACTTGGAAACTGGCAGAGGACAGCATTAGCAGTAAATGAGATAAATCCCATTCAGATTCCATGCAACGAGAAAATGATTTATATGAAAGATTAGGAGGGATATCGACTTGCCTTCACCCATTTTGCTGTGAATCTTATCTGCCAAAAAAAAACAGAAAGGAAGTATGAAGTCAGATAAACCGTAGCAGCATCCACAGAAAGCAAAAAGATGTCAATACAAGAAAATGCAACAAAGTCAAAGCAAAAAATACATATTTTAGCAACATTGTAGATGATACCTAGTAGTATATTGAATAATTAAGGACGTTACTGTTTTCAAAAAATTAATCAATAAAGTATAAAAAATGACAGACTTGTGATAGATGAAAAATAGATTAGATCATAGATAGTAATCATACAAAAACAACTATGAAGTATAGATATATTTTTTTAATCCTATGGTAAAACTTGGGCATCACAATCTTATATACTTTATAAAAAACCCAAAATTGACTCAGAAAAATCATCACTTTGCCAAATAATGAGTCCAATTGGCTAAACGCATTAAGAAGCCATCAAAATGATGCAAACTCCGGCATATACTAAAGGTTTCTAGAAAGACAGACTTTTAACGGATAGATCACAGAGCATATATATTGTTTACATTTATACAACAAAACCAGCAGAGAGAAAGAAGCATTTGGAAAAAATGATCAAGTATGATTACAGCGAGAAGTTAAACTTTCTCCAAGTTCAAACTTGTAATGTCCATCTTTATCATCTCCTCTCCAAGGAGGGGAAGCATGTCGTTCCAGATCCTTTGCAGACTGGGATGCACAAGTGTGATCTGAAGCACCCCCCGGAGGAACCAAGCTCTTCATGTTAACTTCTTGTCCACATAAGATACCTATTTGAGCCTACAGACAACCACTGATTTATTTTCCTCCCATCCAACAAACAAAATCATTATTTCCTTATAAATTCATTTTCTTCACTTTCATCATGGACATTCAGAAAACTAGGTGCTGTTAACAAACAAGAAAGCCTAAAGCCACTATACAAGGAACAATATCGAAGCTTTATAGAATGTCAAGAGCCAAGCTCATGCTAATATGTATATGCATTTATCAGATCAAAATTCCTTATAATACATTAACAAGCCGATGGATTAATCATCACCTAAGAACATTTGCAATATAAGATAAACAAGAAACTCGCCCTGTAGTGTCAGTGACTTTTGTTAAAATGCGAATACAAGTTCAACATAATAGCTATCACACATCAATAGCTTAATGTAATGGCAAAGAAAAACATCCTAACATTGTTTAAATGGAAACACTGAAAAAAGAAGTTAAAAAGAAAGTTAAAATTCTGTCGATCACAATTTCCTGTTTAAAAATGATAAGTGAAGGGAATTGATTTTCAATAAATAATACGTTCCTTTCTTTTAAAGAGCACGATATACAAATTCGATTCCTTCTTAAGGGAAAAAACGGCGTCATGTCTGTTTCTTTCAGCTATCTATTCATAAGAACCAAGAAACAGATCAAGTTCCTATACGAAGAGATACTCCACCTCGAATCCAGATCTGGCATATCATAAATCTTCTAAAATCATAGTCAATTTCCAAAAATTTATCCGCTTATTTATGGGAAACATTGATACTTTTCCAGTTCATACTACCAAGTCTTCAAAATCATGCAGAAAAGAATAAAAAAGACGACGACGAGCACCAGCGACGAAAGATACACATAACGGTTGCCCAGATCCATCAAGATAGAAACAAAAAAAAAAAGATAACTGAAAAGACAAACTACGAGATCAAACACGAAAGATAAAAGAAAGAACAAATAAAAAGTGAATTACGAGAGATCACCTCATTTTACCGCTAGATCTAAAGAAAAACTGCCCTTGATCTACCCGATCCGGGATCAGATGATAAAATAGAAGAATCAAAACAAGGGAGAACAACAAGGGGGCAATACCTTGGCCGCGGTAAGGGGGTCAACGTCCCACCCTAACCTCGGACGCTTCCGGGGCCGGCGATCCATCAGAGGGTGGGGAAACTCCTTCAAGCACTCGATCTCCATGATCGACTCGATTCGAGCGAGAAAGAGGAGGGAGCAATTGAGATTGGAAGACAGAGACGAGGAGGAGGAATAGGATTCTTGTGACGGAAGAAACGCAAACCCGAACCCTAGAAAAGGAGGAGGATAAGAGGCGCGGAAGGAGGCGATGCGGTGGCTGCTTGTGCTCCGCACGTCGTGTATATATATATAGAGAGAGAAGAGAGAAACCCTAACCATGGTCAAATTCTTCGCCAACTCGGGTTTGTAGCTAATCCTTAATTGGGTTAATGTAACCGGTAGACTCCAATACCTACCCATCAAATTCTTCTTCGGACTAAATTAACACATTTAATTTTTTTTTATTTTTAATTTAATTTAATTAGATAAATATGAAAAAATAGTTTATTATTAGATAAATTCATATTATTTTTTTTTATTTTACCTTAAAACACGTGTCAGTAGACCAAACTATTTGAGCTATAAATCAATTGATTTTTTAGGACGTTCAGATCAAATCACACTCGATCATGCGACATTCAGATCGGATCATTCTCGATCGCATGATATGATCTTGTAAATATTATTGGATTCAAAGGCAGCCTTACATGGGCTCCTTATTGGATCGCATGGGCTCAAATCTGAAGAGCCGCAAGGATGCTCCGGACTGTAGAGTCTGAATTGCAAAGAGTCTTTCTATGATGCTTAGCTACGAATTGCATGATTCTTGATGCTAAGCTACGAATCAATCTGATGAGTGATGATACGAAGCCAAAGGCTACGATAAGTTTTCCACGCGTTTGTGGAAGAACTAGTGTGATCAGGTTTTCCACTGTTTTGACGTGCAAGTCCACGTTTGAAAGCAGAACGCTTTATGAGTCGTGATCGTTGCTTGATGTCGTCGATCGGTGAGTCCATCTGATTGTACCGCGTCGGTAGGACGCGTTCTTCGGTTGACTTGAAAAGTCCTCCGTCTTCTTCCTCTACTTCATCCCCCGTGCCACCTGCACAAGAAGCACGAAGCTACAAGCCGCTACTTCGGCCCTGCTAGCCTCACTCTACAACGTTCTCTTCTCAGTAGCAGCACCGGCTTGACTCCCGACATGCCGCCGCCTCCTTCGACGGCCTTCTTCCTGTCACACCCTCTTTGGATGAGCGCCACCGTCTCCTTTTTCATCGGCTTCACCATCGGCCTACTCCTCTTCTTCTTCTGGTGGTCCGTTTTTCTTCTCTCCCGGTTCGTCGTCCACCGACGCACCCTTAGCAGGATCTTGGCCGAAGAGGAAGCTCCTGCGGGCGCTGCCACTGTCTTCAGCCCGATGCTCCGCCACCCGGACACCCTCCCCTTCTTCCAGCATCTCCAGCACGAAGGCCTACCCTTCCTCGCCCAGATCATCGGCCGGGGCGGGTGCGGCGAGGTATACAAAGCCGAGATCTTCGTCGAGAATCGGACGATCCCCGTAGCCATCAAGAAGATTGACCAACTTGCTGCAATTGGCGCCGCCAGCCTCTGCCAGGAGGAGTCGGCGCTCCTCAACATCCACACGCGGCAGATACGGTCGGAGATACTCACCGTGGGGCGGATGCACCACCCCAGTCTTCTTCCTCTGCTGGCCCACGTCCCCAGGCCCGACTGCCACTACCTCGTGTACGAGTACATGCCGAACGGGTCTCTGCACGACGTCCTTAAGAAGGGTAGTTTGCAGTGGCCGGTTCGGTACAAGATCGCGGTCGGCATGGCCGCCGGCCTCGAGTACCTCCACATAGTGCACCGGCCACAGGTCATCCACAGGGACCTGAAGCCGGCGAACATACTGCTCGACTGCAACCTCAACGCCCGGATCGGCGACTTCGGGCTGGCGAAGGTGGTGCACGAGATGATGAGCGGGTCGGTGGCCTCCAACAACGTGGCCGGCACGCTGGGCTACATAGCGCCGGAGTACTACCAGACGTTGACCTGCACCGACAAGTGCGACATCTACAGCTTCGGGGTGATACTGGCGGTGCTCGTCACCGGCCGGTTCCCCAGCGACCAGTTCTTCCAGGCGACGGACGAGATGTGCATCGTGGGGTGGTTGAGGAACGTGCTGCGGTCGGCCGACCCGGCGGCGGCGATCGACGGGAGGTTGATGGGGAAAGGGTTCGAGGAGCAGATGCTGCTGGTGTTGAAGGTTGCTTACTTCTGCACATACGATGACCCCGCCGAGAGGCCGAACAGTCGGGACGTCAACTTAATGCTGTCACAGATCAAGCACTACTAAACTGCAACACTTGTGAGCAGCTTAAGAAGACAATGGCACACTACGCATTACTTCTCATTCGCAGAGAAACATTTCTGTGAAGAGTTGAATCTGATTGAGTCAGCACAAGAGTCTTCTTCTTGTTTTAAGAATACAGTAGCACAACTTTCTGCACAATATCATGTGAAGAACACATTCCAGTGACTAAATCTTATGACAAATTATAAACATTCGAACCACATTTTAGCTGAACAGTCAACTCATTTGATCATTGGAAAGGTCGTCAAAGCAATTTAAACCGGTTGTTGTCGGATGGACAATGTATGAGGTTTCGATTGGCCACTCAATTTAGGCATGTACTATTTCTCTGTAGGCTAGAACTCTATCATTGCAGATAACTTAAAGAAGACAAGCTTGACACGAAAACGATGGACTTCTTGTTAGACTTCAACTATATACCTTATAAAACAAATAAACAAAGTTAAAAAGTTATACTCCTTAACATTACATAAAAGGAATGCATCATAATATTTGCTCTTTATCTTTTTGTTATTATATATTTCATAGATAGGTTCTCACAGGATTATAACATTGCTTTATATTCTTTATTACCTATAAAGCTTAGGGTTTAGGGTTTAATATATATATATATATCCGTTAAATCTTGAATTTTAATGATGAAGTCAATTGATAGGTTATTTGATCTAATCCTATATTATTGAGATAAGTATACAAAATTAAATACGATTACAATAAAGATATAAGACGAATTATCGGAATCATGTTGAGAGTTCAAGAGTCCACCGAAAGTCCGAAGGATCATCGAAAATGTTACCGGAACCAGCCAAGAATGAATCGAGGACTTGCCGAAGGTTTCGAAAGTTCATTGGAAAGATCGTCGGAGGTTCGCGGAGCTCACTAAGAAGGTTCGAAAGCTTGCCAAAGATTTGAGGAACTCGCCATAAAGTCCGGAAGCCTGTTGGGAGTCCGCCAGAAGAAATCCAAGGGTGTGTCAAAAGTCTGCCGGAAGTTTGTCGGAAGCTCGTCGGAAGAAAACTCGACGTTGTTGAATCTCGGATTTTGATGATGAAGTCAATTGATAGGTTATTTGATCTAATCCATATTATTGAGATAAGTGTGCATGATTAACTATAATAACATGAAGACATGAAGCAAATTACCAGAGTCAAGTTGTTAGGAGTTCCAGAGTCCACCGAAAATCTGAAAAATCATCGGAAGTGCTATCGGAACCAACCGAGAAAGAATCAGAGACTTGCCGAAGGTTTTAGAAGTTCGTCGGAAAGATCGTCGGAGGTTCGCGGAGATCATCGAGAAGGCTCAGAAGTTTGCCCAAGATTCGTCAAACTTGCCACAAGTCCGGGAGCCTGTTGGGAGTCCGCTGGAAGAAATCTGAGGGAGTGTCGAAAGTCCGTCGGAAGTTTGCCAGAAAGCTCACC
Source organism: Musa troglodytarum (assembly GCA_023547065.1). Lineage (NCBI taxonomy): Eukaryota > Viridiplantae > Streptophyta > Magnoliopsida > Zingiberales > Musaceae > Musa > Musa troglodytarum. The sequence continues at coordinate 12,478,176 of CP097510.1, forward strand.
GGAAGAAGACTTGACGCTGTCGATTTAAAATTACTTAGAATTATGTTTTAATTTTATAATTAGCACGTAATTAGGGTAAGGATTAGATAATAATCCTGTTTAACCCTGGTAGGGGCCAACTAGGTCTTATTTGGGCTGATTTGGGCTGAAGTTAGGGCCTATTCAGTCTTGCTGGAACAGTCTGACAATGGCACCGCTAGACCCAGGCGATGGTACCGCCCCAGGTCAGTGGTGGTACCACCAGAACACAAAGCCCGAGGACTTTGTCAGGTGGTGATACCGCCAGTACCTAGTAAACCCGGGATGGGAATCTTTTTTGCTCCATTTTTGAAAGCCAATTGAGTCTATAAATACTCCCCTTTTTCTCAGCTGAGAATACAACCTTTTGAGAAGTTAAAAACTAAGTCAAAGCTATAGTAAAGTATTGTTTCAATAGCTTAAGTGTTCATCTCTCTCTTTCTTTGTGAAAAATTTGTAAGAGAGTGAACCACTTGTAAAAGTTTATAAGAGGGGTATTTGGTCCTTCCATTTCAAAAGATTTGATAGTGGAAGTTGGGAGCCTCATCGGAGGAGGCTTCGGAAGTGGACGTAGGTCTTTCGACCGAACTACTATACATCGCTGCGTACTTTGATTGTGAGTTTTTAAATATTCTGCATCTTATCTTTACTTAGCTACAAATCACTTGGTTTTCTTCTCCCTACTCTCAATTGTATTGACTCGAACTATTTTAGCTAAATCCTTTTTTCGTCGGATTGAAATTTTTCATACGAATCAAGTATCTTTGAAAAATCGATTTCAAGTTTACGAGTTTAATCTGCTACACTAATTCACCCCCCCCCCCTCCCCCCCTCTTAGTACCGCTCAGATTTTAACAATTGGTATCAGGGCTTGGTCACTCTCATCTGGTTTAAAACTCAAGAGAGATGGCTTATTCCGGTATGCAAGAGAGTCATTCAATTACACGTCCACCCATGTTCAATGGGTCGGATTACACGTATTAGAAGACTTGTATGAGGATCTTTCTTATTTCCATAGACTTCGAACTTTGGAATATCGTTGAAAATGGATTTCAAAAATTTTCTCTTCTGATGAGCGAATGGAATGAATTGGAGAACAAGGTTTTTGCTTTAAATGCAAAGGCTATAAATGACTTATTTTGTGCACTTGATAAAAATGAGTTTAATTGCGTTTGGATTTGTGAATTGGCTTTTGATATTTGACGTACTCTTGAGATCATCATGAAGGCACTAGTTGAGTGAAAGAGTCCAAAATCAACATTCGTATGCATTCTTACGAACTTTTTCGAATGAAACTAAGTGAGTCCATCAGAAACATTTACACTCGCTTCACGGATGTCATCAATAGACTCAAAGCACTTGGTAAAATTTTTTCTAATTTTGAATTTGTAACTAAAATTTTAAGATCCCTTCCAAAGAGTTGGGATCCAAAAGTTACGGCCATTCAAAAGGCCAAGGACCTTATAACTTTTCCTCTCGAAGAATTCATTGGGTCTCTAATGACCTACGAAATAACATGTCATGCTCATGAAGAGCTCGAGAACCCCCTTCCAAAGAACAGGAAAGATATGACATTAAGAACATAAGAAGACCACTTGAAAGGAACATCAAGTGATGAGAACAATAACGATGCCATTGCACTCTTGACTCGAAAATTTAAAAAATTCATAAGAAGGAATAAATTTAAAAATGATACTAAAAATAAACTTGAATAAAAAAAGAATCAAATCATATGTTACGAATGCAAGAAGCCAGGGCACTTTAAAAATGAATGCCCCCAAGCCAAGAAGAAGCAACCGGAGAGGAAGAAAGCTTTGAAGGTGACGTGGGATGACTCAAGTGGCTTCAAAGACGAAGAAGCAAGCAACAAAGAGGAGGCCAACTTCGCACTAATGGCTTTAGGAGATGAGGTATGTGAGTTTATTAATGAAGATTTATCTTTCGACGAACTTTTAATAGCTTTTCATGAATTATTTGATGAGTATAGAACTATTAGTAAGAAGTTCAATTTATTAAAGAATGAGCATGCTTTGTTACTAGATAAGCTTAATAGTCTTCAAACTCCCTCTTCACCTCCATGCTCTAAGTGTGAACACTTAGAAGTAATAAAAAATAAGAACTTAATACTTAAAGAGACCCTAAATAAGTTTAAGGTTGGTAGCAAGGGCTTGGATATGATCCTTGCAAACAAGGGTTACATCGCAAATAGAAGTGGAATTGGATTTGTGAGTGGATCTCACCAAAATCCTACCACCTTCATTGAAGGACCCACATTATATGTATCACCTCATTTGAAATGTCATTTTTGTTGTAAATCCGGATATGTTATTTATAAATATTTATTTAAGAAAATTAGTCCACATAAATTGATACGGGTTCCTAAAGGAACCATAAATAATTCAATATTAAATGACAAAGTTAGTATATCAATTTTTGAGACATCCAAAATCAAATGGGTATCTAAAAACCATCCTTTTTTGTAGACACACTCACCATCATAAGCTAGGAGGAAGAGATGGTATCTTGATAGTGGATGCTCAAGGCACATGATCGAAGATCCATCTCAATTCTCTATGCTCACTAGCAAAGAAGAAGGGTATGTCACCTTCGGAGACAACAACAAGGGTAAAATCATTGGCAAGGGAACTATAGGTAACAAATCAAGTTTTTTCAATTGATGATGTATTATTAGTTGATGATTTAAAACATAATCTTTTGAGCATTAATCAATTATGTGATAAAGGTTATATCTTTATGTTTGAATCTAATGCTTGCATCATTGAAAAATTAAACAACAACATATCCATGATTGTGTTAAAATAAAATAATATCTACACCATTAACATTGATAAACTTAGTAATAAAATATATTTTTTTATTTTAAATGATGATGCTTGGCTTTGGCATAGGAGATTAGGCTATACAAGTATGAAACTAATATCTAAAATTTCATCTAGAGAACTAGTATGAAAAATTCCTAATATCAAGTTTGTCAAGGACAAAGTGTGTGATGCTTGTCAACTAGGAAAATAAATAAAAAGTAGTTTCAAACCAAAAAATCAAATTAGCACCTCTAAACCATTATAATTGATCCATATGGACTTATTTAGACCAATTGACACAACGAGCCTAGGAAGTAGCAAATATGCTTTTGTAATTGTAGATGACTATAGTAGATACACTTGGACATATTTCTTAGCTCACAAAAGTGATTGTTTCAAATATTTCTCTAAATTTTGTAAACTTACTCAAAACGAAAAGGGTTTCATGATTTCATCAATTCGGAGTGATCACGGTAGTGAATTCCAAAATCGTGACTTCCAAAATTTTTGTGAATCTAATGGATATAACCACAACTTCTCTACTCCGAGAAATCCTTAACAAAATGGAGTAGTAGAAAGAAAAAATAGAAATTTACAAGAAATGACAAAAACCATATTAAATGAACATAGTTTACTCAAATACTTTTGGGTGAAGCCGTTAATACGGCTTGCTATGTCATAAATAGGGTTCTAGTAAGACCATCTCTATATAAGACTCCATATGAATTATGGAATAACAAAAAACCTAATATTTCTTACTTTAAAGTTTTCAGTTACAAATACTTTATCTTGAATGAAAAGAACGTCTTAGGAAAATTTGATGCTAAATCCGATGAATGCATCTTTCTTGGTTACTCTTCCGTTTTTAAAGCTTTTCGTGCTTTTAACAAAAGAACGTTAGTTATAGAAGAGTCTATTCATGTAGTTTTTAATGAAGTTTCTGAATTTAGGAAAAATAATTTTGATAATGATCTTGGTTTTAATGGTTTAAATTTGAATGAACCCTCTCCTCAAAATAGCAACTTGGATACATCTTCTTCCGAATTTTCCTAACCTAAGGAATGAAAGTATGTAGATACCCATCCTAAGGAGCTAATTATAGGAGATACATTAAAAGGGGTTTAAACTCGTTCCTCTTTTAAAAAACTTTGTGCCCATATTTCTTTTCTTTCTCAAATTAAACCTAAGTGCATTGACGATACCTTAAAAGATGATTCTTGGGTTATCGTAATGCATGAAGAATTAAATAAATTTGAGAGGAATGAGGTATGGAAGCTTGTTCCTAGACCTAGTGGCCATTTAGTTATTGGTATTAAATGGGTCTTTAGAAATAAGCAAGATGAATGTGGTATCGTTGTTAGAAACAAGACTAGTTTAGTGGCCAAAGGTTTCAACCAAGAAGAAGGTATCGATTACAAAGAAACCTTCACTCCTATGGCAAGATTAGAAGTCATTAGGATACTCCTTATCTATGATAGTAGTAATAACTTTAAGTTTTTTCAAATGGATGTCAAAAGTGCCTTTCCTTTCTTATTTCAAATAATTTTACTAAAGACAAGGTTTATACTACATAATTTTTTAAATATTTTAAAAATAATTTTTTTATTGTTCAAATATATGTTGATGATATTATTTTTGGTTCTTCAAATAAATCACTATGTGAATCATTTGTCAAGTGTATGAGTCATGAATTTGAAATGAGTCTAAAGGGTAAATTAACCTTCTTTTTAGGATTACAAATTAAACAACTTAGCGATGATATATTTCTTAATCAAACAAAGTATATATTAGAATTATTAAAATAATTTAACATGGATGGTTCAAAAACTATAAGCACTCCTATGAGCACTTCCATTGAGTTAGATTTGGATGAAAGTAAGATTCCAAGCTAATCCTAAGCTATCTCACCTTAAAGCCGTTAAAAGAATCCTTAAATATCTTAAAAAAACTCCTAACCTAGGATTATGGTATCCAAAATCTGATAACCTTGATTTAAAAGCCTATGCGGATGTGAATTTTGACGGATGTAGAATAGATAGAAAAAGCACATCCGGAACATGCCAATTTTTAAGATATGCACTTATTTCTTGGACTTCCAAGAAACAAAATTCGATTGCATTATCCACGACAAAAGCCGAATACATAGTCGCAAAGTTGTTTGAATGAAAAATACTTTAAAAGACTATAGAATTCATTTAAAAAATATTCTCATAAAATATGATAACACGAGTGCTATTTGTCTAACCAAAAATCTCATTCAACACTCTAGAACTAAGCATATTGACATTAGGTATTACTTTATACGAGATCATGTAAATAATAACGATATCATTCTAGAATTTATTGATACAAAACATCAATTAGTGGATATTTTCACAAAACCCTTAAATAAAGAACAATTTAACTTTATTAGAAGGGAATTAGGCATGTTGAATTATCCTCGTGAATGAGTTTATTTTATGCCTTTTTTAGAAAATTTTCATCATCTTTTCGGTTTTCATGGATTTGACCACATCTTTTTTTATTTCATATTATCTTATGACATCTTAAAGAGTGATATAAGACATCATTCTATTTTAATCAAACACATTAAACTTATGTGAAACAGAGGATAAAAAAAACTAAGCAATTGATAAAAAAAAAAAGAGTTATTGCAACCCTCCTAAATCATCTAAGGGTGCTGATGTCAGTAGCATCACTGGGCGATTCTATTCTCAAAGATGTGGCCGAGAGCCCCCCTTATATAAAGGGGAGCTAGGGCCGACGGTGGAACCACCCCTAACTTGTGGAACCGCTCCCAAACTCTCTTTCCATCCTCTCTAAATCTCATTTTCTCCCTTTAGAAGACTAAGAAAAGGTTCCATCTTGGATCAAGACCTCTATCTCCCAAGAAATCTAATATAAGGTAACATTTGAATTTTTTTTTCTTCTCAATACATGGCCTATTCTTTAAAATTTTTCTTGCTCTATCATCATGATTAGATATGGTTCCTAGGAGATCATCGAGGGACAAAAGGAAAAGGATGGTAGGAGATTCATATAATCCATCTCTTTTTACATCTAATGAAGTAGCCCTTAGGTACCCTAATTTCGAAGCAAGAACCGTGCATAAGGGAAAACATGTTGATTTAAGTGATTTAGGAAACCTAGAACCCATTAGGTGGTTTACCGATTTGGATGTCTTGCCTATCTTACAAATCGATGAACCAATTTACCCTAGGTTAGTTAGGTTGTTTTATGCAAATTTAAGCTTGGATGATGATAACATGACAACCTACCTTTTAGGAACCCAAATTTGAATTTTTGATAGTACAATATGTGAGCTAATTGGAATCTCCGAAAAGGATAGGGATTGTTATTTCAAAGGATAGTGGGATATGGATGCAATCGAAGTAACCTACTCCGAGGCTTCATGGACTATTTTTGCAAATCATAACCTAGCCATAGTCCCTAAAAGCTATGAGCATTTGTTACCTTTCAGTTCTAAAATTCTTCGTCACATCATCATAAGCATCTTTATTCTTAAACAATATCATCATAATGAGATTAGTCAAATAGAGTTAGGTACCATGTATTGGATAATGATCGAACAAAATAACTATTTTGGATACCTGATCCGGTAACATATGATGGAAATAATATCTAAAGACTTGATGTTACTATATGGGGGTTAATCACTAGATTGCTACATGCACATAATATTAGAATATCACCCGATGAAGAAGTGATAAAAGTAGACAGATATAACACTATTAACAAAAACATGCTCAAGAGACTTAGGTACATTTTTAGAAATAGAATAGGGACTAGGCAGCATAGAGGACCGATCTAGTTTCCCCTCCGGTAGAACAACCTGAAACACTAGTCTTTTGGGGAAATGAATCTCCTCCTCTTAGTCACTTTGGTGCAGCACCATCAGAACCGGCTCCTACTCTATCCTCTGAAGATCTAATCATGATAGAAATAAATCAAATCAAATCACAGTAAGCTGAAATTTTAAATGAAGTACGATAGATAAACCGGAAGCTAGAGTACTTGTATCGACATTTTAGTATTCCACCCGAGGAATAGCTATTGTATTGAATCTTTTGACTTTTGTAAACCTCTATGCTACTTTGTCATACTTTTAAAATTGTCCTAATATATGATGTTGTATGTTTCTTTTCGAAATTTTTCAACTTCGGGTATGTTTATGATATCATCTATTCGGATTTTGAATGACATCTTTTGAATGAAGCTCTCTTTTTTATCTTTCGATCGTAATATTTTTAATCTTGATGACGCTTTTATGATGTTGTAATATTTTGAATGATTTGGTGTCTTCTTCGAATGATGGATCTTAATGATATAATAAAATTGATTTTATACTCCCTCCACCACCTTTAAGCATGTTTCATTTCATAAATTCATAAATGTCAAGTTGAAGCTTGATGAATTTTGATATCTCATTCTCACGGATTGATCATTTTCATGTATAAATCCTTTCATCCTCTTTCATGTATGAATCTATCATAACTTGATAAATGAAGATTGATCATTTTCTAAATTTTATAAATATGATTAAAAATGATCAAATCACTTTTTGGGCTTATCCTTCCTCAATGACATATGATAGTCTCATTCTTACTTTGATATATTATGAATGACCAGCATCATGACACTATATGTGACTACTTTTATCATGTTATTATGATTCACCTCCTTTTTGATGACAAAGGGGGAGAAGAATGTATTCATGACTTGATCGGATTGAGAAAAATAATGCCAAAATGAAATGATATTTTTTTATTTTATTTGCTTGTGCCATGCTTTGTAATCAAAAATTGATTGCTATCCTTAAAAGCATCACAATATATCTCAATATATCTCAAATACTTAAAATGTAAATTTTTTAGAAATCGATATCATATCATGTTTAAAAAATGAGTTCTTTTTATTGATATGATAAGCTATTATTTTATTTGATATCACGTCTTGATTTTGTGCACTTTATTGATATCTCTTTATCATTATTATATTTTAATTTATAATTAGTATCTTTTGTCGAAATGATGAATATCTATTATTTGACTTGAAAAAGGTGTTATGACATTGTGAGAAATATAAAGTTTCATATTTATGGATGAAAGAACATGCTTGTTAAGCATGATGATAAGTTCGAATGAAACTTATCGGTTTTGGCTTGAATTCAAGAAAATTGAATTCAAGTATTTTCTTTCTCATAATATAGCATATAGATAGGGGGAGTTAAGATTAACTCCATCATCAATTAATTGTCATCATTAAAAGGGGGGAGATTGTTGAATCTCGGATTTTGATGATGAAGTCAATTGATAGATTATTTGATCTAATCCATATTATTGAGATAAGTGTGCAGGATTAACTACGATAGTATGAAGACATAAAGCAAATTACCAGAGTCAAGTTGTTGGGAGTTCGAGAGTCCACCGGAAGTCCAAAGGATCATCGGAAGTGCTGTCGAAACCAATCGAGAAAGAATCGGGGACTTACCGAAGGTTTCGGAAGTTCACCAGAAAGATCATCGGAGGTTCACAGAGATCACCGAGAAGGTTTGGAAGCTTGCCCAAGATTCGTCAAACTCGCCATAAGTCCGGGAGCCTGTTAGGAGTCCGTCGGAAAAAATCCGAGGGAGTGTTGGAAGTCCGCCGGAAAGCTCACCGGAAGAAGACTTGATGCTGCTAGTTTAAAATTACTTAGAATTATGTTTCAATTTTGTAGTTAGCACATAATTAGGGTAAGGAATAGATAAGAATCTTGTTTAACCTTGGTAGGGGCCAATTGGGCCTTATTTGGGCTGATTTGGGCCGAAGTTGGAGCCTATTTAGCCTTGTTGGAACAGTCTGACGGTGGTACCACCTCAGGTTAGCAGTGGTACCGTCGACTTTAATACCTGGCAGGCGGTGGTACCGCCCCAGGTCAGTGATAGTACCGTTGGCAGTAATTACCTGTCAATAGTGGTACCGCTTGCAGGCTATGGTACCGTAAGTGCCAGGTGGTGGTACCACCAGTACTCAGTAAACCTGGGATGAGACTCTTTTTGGCTCTATTTTTGAAAGTCAATTGAGTCTATAAATACCCATCTTTTTCTCAGCTGAGAATACAACCTTTTGAGAAGTTGAAAACTAAGTCAAAGCTATAGCAAAGTCTTGTTTCAATAACTTAAGTGTTCACCTCCCTCTTTCTTTGTGAAAAATCTATAAGAGAGTGAACCACTTGTAAAAGTTTATAAGAGGGGTATTTGGTCCTTCTCCTTCAAGAGATTTGATAGTAAAAGTTGGGAGCCTCATCGGAGGAGGCTTCAGAAGTGGACGTTGGTCTTTTGACCGAACCATTATATATTGCTACGTACTTTGGTTGTGAGTTTTTAAATATTCTACATCTCATCTTTATTTAGCTGTAAATCATTCAATTTTCTTCTTCCTACTCTCAATTGCATTCACTCGAACTATTTTAGCTAAATCCTTTTTTTATCGGATCAAAATTTTCTATACGAATCAACTATCTCTGAAAAATCTGTTTCAAGTTTACGAGTTTAATCCACTACACTAATTCAACCCCCTGCCCCCCCCCCCCCTCTTAGTGTCGCTTAGATCCTAACAAACATGTCGGTTTTTGCATAGAATATATTTTTGATTTTATAGTTTACATGTAATTAGGGTTAGGATTAGGTGATAATCCTGATTAACTCTAGTAGGGGCCAACTAGGTCTTATTTGGACTGAATTGGGCCGAATTCAAGGGTCATTCAGCAGTGCTGGACCATGTCTAGCGGTGGCACCGTCAGAGTGAGGTAGTGGCACCACCTCGAGAACTAATTTCCAAGTGGTCTGGGTGGTAGTATCACCCCAGGTCAGCGGTGGTATCGTTGACAGTTATTACCTGTCAGCGATGGTACTGCCTAACAGGCGATGATATCGCCAGTCCACTGAGATCGGGGACTCTGTGAGGTGGTGGTACCGCCCAGTACACTAATAGAACAGGGTCAACAAGCAATGGTACCGTCAGTACTCGAAAATCCGGAATATGACTCTTTTTTATTCTATTTTTGAAGCTAATTGAGTCTATAAATATCCCTCTCTTCTCAACTAGCTAAGCATATTTGAGAAGTGAAAAAACTGAGTCAAAGCTATAGCAAAATTATATTCGATAGCATGAGTGTTCACCTCCCATGTTTTGCTTTGTCAAAATTTTATAAGAGTGTGAACCACTTGTAAAAGTTTGTAAGAGGGGTGCTTGGTCCTTCTCCTTCAAGAAGAATTGATAGTGGAAGTTGGGAACCTCATCGGAGGAGGTTTCGAAAGTGGATGTAGGTCATTTGACCGAACCACTATACATCGCTGTGTACTTCTCTTGATGTGTGAGTTTTAACTTTCTACATTTCATTTTATACTTGTTGTGAGATCTCGATTTCCTCCTATCTACTTTCGATAGTATTCACTTAGCTGAAATCTTTTTCGTCAAATCGAAAATTCTCTACGGATAACTCTTTCCAAAATCGATTTCAAAAATACGATTTTTATCCGTTGCACTAATTCACACCCCTCTCCCTCTTAGTGCCGCTCAGATCTTAATAATACAAATATATATACATACATACATACATACATATATATATATATATATATATATATATATATATATATATATATATATATATATATATAAGATTGATTTTTCTTTAATTTCTTCCTACGCATGACATATTCTCTAACATAGAATTTTTTAAGAAATTAAAAGAATGTTATCTTATCAAATAATGGGGCTTAAAAATACAAAGATTTAGGAAAATAATCCGTTATTTGATATACAATTATTTTATTCTTTTTTTTTATAGAAGTACACATTCAATGAATTTCCAACAACCTTTTTTAGCTTCACATATTTATCTCATAGTGTTGGGAATCTTTAGTAGCCTTCTGATTTATCTATCCTCAATTTTTTTTATCCCTTTAAATTATAGTATAGATTATGTCCCTCCAAATATTAAGATCATCCACTTACATCCTTCTCGTATCATCAATGTAAACAAATCTAAAATTATCCTCTACTAATTATAGATAATTTGAAGAAAAAAAATAAACATTGTCAAAATTCAAATCATAGTCAACTAATAAAGATTAATTACAAAGGTATACATGTATGTTTATGAGAGATTTCATGGATAGATAGTTTAGTGTTTTGTCTAATTTGTTGATCACACCTAAATGATGTATACTTATCACACCAATAGCAAACATTGGGCTATTAGATGGGGCTCCAAGAAACATCAATTTTGACCCAATTAGAGGACTTGCCATGCCTAATGAAAAAAGCATATGAAATTAATTTAGTTTTGGAATCCAATTTAATTTGGGTATTATGATTTATTTTTTCCTTTAAAATAAATAATGTTAATTTTTGTCAAATTTCATTGATAAGATTTTATCATGCCCTAAAAACTTTTTCTTTTGTCATCTCTAACTTGACTACATCAAAATAGCTTACCATGAATCATCAGAGATATTTATTTCTTGACCAAAATGTTAAATAATGATAAATTCACTAATAAATCACTGAATGCCATAGAGTATGAAAAAAAAAAAATACAATATACATGTAGCAAGCCAAAAGAAATATATATAGCATGTAGAAAGCCAAATAGAACATAAAAACCATGGTTCCAAGTTGTTGAGATGAAACATATAATCTTTATGGTTGAGATGAAACATAAAAAATAGAACGAGTGTCACATTATCATCTTGATGGCTCCAAGTTGTTATATGTAATAAACTAAATAAAAAAAATTCCTATGTTGCACTAACTCTTGTATCAGAAATGAAAGAACAACTTTTAAGAATTATTCCCTTCATTTTTTGGATGTGCCCAAACATGCATAAGAAATATGCACAGGGATTCTATAAGTGGACAACAAGAGCAAAATGCTTATTAATCATAGCAAAGTGGACATTAAGAAGCTATAAATCAAATATAATTGAAAAAAAAAGAATAGAGACAATTCAAAAACAAATTTTTTTTTGTTAATCATAGTAACAGCCTATAATTTTGAAACCTTAGATCTTTAGGTCTTTCAACCTCTCTTGACTGTACTTCATCTTTTTTATAAAAGTATATTCAATGCATTGTATTAGTTTCTTTTTTCATTTCGATCAAGACAATGACTCATATTTTTTAAAAAAATAAATCAATTCTCAATTTAATTACAATGTTTCAATTTAATATTGCAGGGGCAATCACAGGACACACCAACCTTATCCGACAAGATTTTTTTGGTGTAGATGGATTGTCCACAGTTGATCATGTCGTGTCTTTTTCCTCTTCTTTTTTTTTCTCTTAAATATAAATCCAATAATTCAGGAATGTTCTAGGATCAGTGATATACACTAAACCCAAGAATTCAAACACCATATGCTTGGAGGATAGTGCAGTGAAGAAGAAACTTCTTCTTCTTGCTATGTCTCAAAAGATGGGTAGCTGTAAATCAGCTTTGAGCAACTTGCGCAGGCAGAATCACTGTGGCCTTTCTGAGAGCATGAGCTTAGGGTTTACTTGTTGAATTGAAAGAAAGAAGTTTACAGCCTTTAGCAACTTGCACAGAAGCACTGTGGCCTTTTTGAGAGCATGACGAGCTTAGGTTTTACTTGCTGAGTTGAAAGAAAGAAGTTTACAGCTTTGAGCAACTTGCACAGAACCACTGTAGCCTTTCTGGGAGCATGAGGAGCTTAGATATTACTTGCTGAGTTGAAAGAAAAAGGTAGACAACATTGATGCGCAGTATGGGCTTCACCAAGATTGAAGGGCGATTAAACATACATCTACATGCAATGAAAACTTCAATGAATTCAGAGATTTCTTTCACGTAATCAACAGTAGTGCATGTAGAATAAGAAAAGCCAGCTGGTTTCTGACATTGTTCTCTTGTCCATTTACATGCATTTGACAATGTAGCTAATGAAGTTGGTGTGGGAAATATTAATTTAGCTTATCCAGCAGCATTCCAATCCATCCCTCATTGTTGGCTTCTCTCTCTTGTCCATCGACATGCATGACACAATGTAGCTAATCAACTTAGATATATATATAGATATATATATATATATATATATATATATATATATATATATATATATATATATAGAGAGAGAGAGAGAGAGAGAGAGAGAGAGAGAGAGTATTGTGAGTGGGTTAGTTGACTTTAAAGTTGACATTCAAACAAGAACAAGACACAGATGATCGAATAATGCAACAACAGCAGCAACGAATTGTGCTTGTTTGTTTCTTTGCACCAATCACTAAAATAGTTATATGTTTACGTTGCATGCATGGCATATTTTTCTCTATCTTTCTCGCATCAGCATCTCCACCTATCGAGACTCTTCCTGCAAAATTTGACGATCTTAACCTGACCCAACCCAACCCATCCGATGATCCAATTAAATTGACTCGCTAGGTCAGCCAATTTGGTGGTGTTCATCAAACAAACTAAATTTGATGAGTATAATTGAGTTTGATACCGTAACTCGTTGTATTTAGTAAAACTCAACATGAAGGTGAGTCGATCTGATCCAACCCAAAAGACCCATCCATTCTAAGAAATTTCAAGAGAAGTTGCATATAGGGTTTGGCATTTACGGAAGCAGAGTAAAGGATTTTGTAATCCTTTGAATCATAGTTATCACTATGGGATCCGATCAAATCTCGAATCATTAAGATTATATCAATTGAGTTTACTTAAATCGGTCTAATTTGTGAGTCAACTCAATCGTGGGTCTGAGTTCCGGTTGGATTGGCCGGCCTGATCCGAGTTACATGGGCATGTGCACTATATAGACAAAGGGAGATAACAACTCCAAGGGTTAGTACACGCACGTGTAGAGAAATGTATACCGACAGTGTTTGTGTACCATCCTCCAACCATGTTCACGAAGTTTGATTAAGTTATCCCAAGTTGCATATTAAGATGGCTAAACAAGTCAACATTTGCTTCATGTGATTGGTACAATAATGGCACATAAAATTCTACTTCATATTGGCTGAGTCATGTCCACCAAATTATCATGGCTGCTCCAAACTCTGTTCTCCACCTTCATCACCAACAAGTCAGTTTCAAGATTCATCTGAAGCTGTGGTTGAAAGGCAGCTTATCAGACTTAATCATCATGTCGTAAAACAAATAGAATTCTGCTTAATCTCTAAAGCCAATAGAATCATACCAGAAGACTTTGTTTCTAGGCACTTGAGGTCCTGAAGACTTGTTGGTCTCTCTCTCTCTCTCTCTCTCTCTCTCTCTCTCTCTCTCTCTCTCTCCCCATCATCACCAGCAGTTCGTCATCAAGATATGTTCTAAAGTTTCAGCTGATATTTACCTCATCAGACTTCATCAACAATCACATAATCATATTGGCTGTCTACATTTCTAAATCCTCACAGAGACTATAGACGAGCAAATGTTTATTTGGAGTCTTACAGACTTGTTTAGGGCCTACAACTGGGACTCTGCCCACTGCTTTCCTCAGCTCAATTTCTGCAAATTGTGATGAACGGATGATATTGTCTACATTGTGCCTCATGAAATGATTGATGCCAGCCTGGTCTGCATTAGTTGCAGCTTCATGGCACATGCGCTCAATGTTCCGTACCTGCATTAGAATCTTCCATTTAATGAAGTCATACCAATTTGCAAGGAAATCGAGTCAGTTCTCTACATCATTCGTTGTACATAACTTGCGCATTCAGCCTGTGGAAGAACTTGTACCTTATGGTTCCTGAAACCATTGATCCAATCACTTGAATGCTGATGTTGAAAGAGAACAAAGAGCAATTACTGGAAATAGTAGAGATACATATACCGATGCATTTCACATTGTTCTATAGCAATATAACATCAACTCCTCTTTCAAGCTTCCTTTTTTTTAATTGTTGTCATCGTGCAGACAAGAGTGGTCAAGTGGCCATGCTTTGTTCTATCTGCAACCAAAGTCTTACTGCAGCTTTAGGTGGAAGAAAACTTTCCAAGATAACCAAGACCCTGGTGGCAAAAGAACAGAAAAGATGAACTCATGGTGATAGAAGTGATGACCTCAAGTTATGGATGAGATTGCAAAATCATGAAGAAGCAGTTGCAGTGGCTGTTCCTTCTATTGGTCCCAAAAGATGGCTGCAAAGCAAGTTGGGCAACTTGCACTCCAGAGTTGTCACTAATGCGTAAAATTTATGACTCATGCATGATAAAATTTCATGATCAGCTAAAAATGTAGATCCAGATTCATCAGTATGTAAAGTTTTCATTCAGATAAGTTGGGTCTTCTTTTCCTTTTTTTCGTATGTGTTGTTTGAGAAAGATGTCTCCTTACAAAAGCTAAGGCCATATCCCACGCTGCGGTTCATCTTCATACAAATGATGACAACCAAGAAGATAGTATGCATAAGTTGACCATGTCGCAAAGCATGCTATATAATCATTCTTCTGCTAAATTTTCTACGTAGGAAATTAGCTTGTCCTTGATTCCATGGGTTGAACATAAAAGTGAAAGCAGCAAGGAAGCAGAGAAGGTTAGCTTTAGATAATGGCATCACTTCTTCAAGATTACAAATGTGGAGTCACCCTCCCCAGATAAGTCTGCACCATATGGTATCCTTTAGTAGCATGAAAGCAATCTGTTCAGCTAAAACTGTGGAAGAGCTGGTCACAATAAAAATCAAAAACTGAAAGCCTTTAATCTGTTTCATGACCTGCATATCTAAGGTGTTGCCCGACACAGATTTGACAGACTGCCCTCTCCTTTCAAGTACATGCAAGTTGATTAGTTCCATGAATATATTCAATTTGTCGGTAAGAGTTTGCAGATATATACTGCGCATATAATGAATAAATGTACATATGTAAATCGTTTTAGAGTATATATTGTCATGTTTTTTTTATGCATTCTTCGATCCTCAGTTCTAATGCTTTTATTCAACATAATCAACTTGCTTATTTACGGCTTGGGTTAATAGTGTTGCGATAGGGAGGACATTTAACTAGGCAAGTGGACAACAAAAAGACCAAACATTTCCTCATCTCCTACATCTATCTTGCATCTATCATGTGTTGGAGCAGGATGTAAATGTTAACATGCTGGAAGACTCAAAATGAGCTGGTCATAAAACTGGTGGGCAAGGTGAGTAACAAGAGTTGAATCAACTAGGCTTCCAGATTTGCCAAACCACAGTAACTTAACTGACACTGACTCCGGATCTGTCTTCTTCCAGCTTTACTGGTTGTTTACAATGTGCAAGGAGATGCAGATTGCCTCAGCGTATCACAACATGAATCAGCAAAGTTGCACCTAATTTAAGTGCTGCAGCTTTTAAAATCCTCTTTCAGATTCCAATCAAGTCAGACCTTTAACTCAATTGATTGACTGATCCAGAACAGGATTCCCTCAACTTGTCTCAAACTATATGTTTCAGCTAACATGCTTTCTGTTAAGAATCTAAATTAACTAAAGACAGGTTTATTAGTTAAGTTTGCTGGGCGGCAACCATTTAAATGGTGGATTTATAAGAAACTACAGCATCCCAAAAAGGTTTCATTCGAGGATTAGTAGGACTACCTGACACTGCCAACAATTGCCAAAGCCCACTTGGATATCAGATGCAGTCGCGTTACACCAGATTCATGCTCCATCTGCACCACAAGCACTGAGACCGTCGGTGTTAGTCTTGAGTGTTCATCATCAAACTTCACTCAAATGAACAAATTGATAGAGGGTGAGAACATGATCTCCATGTTTGACTTTTTTTCACTATTGGAGTCACCCAAGGTTTCAAACAGCACTCCCAGTTCCCGTCCAGCGTGCTGGGTTTCACAGTTGCAGGGATCGTTGGTCCAGTGCTATGGACCATTCCTTGTTCCTTCCTTTACAGCTGAAGCCATCATGGAAACATGATGGCATACAAGCTTACTGAGTACATAAAATTGGCATCAAGAACCTTCTATGGTCAGCAACAAAAGAATAAAGCCAGGGGAGGGGACACAAAGTGCGAACTTTCCATTTGTTTTCTTTTTTTTTTTTTTTTTTGGGTTCTACAGAATCTTTATTTCGAATCGGATCGTTGAGTAGTGGGAATCCGAACCCGCCAAACCCTCACCTCCCCGTCCAAACTCCCACTGCCGACCCGATACTCCTCCTCGGGCTCGGGCTGGAGCTCGGCGGGCGCCGGCACCGGAACCGCGACGAGCGACCTCACACCGGTCGAGTGCCCCTCCATCACGCCCAGGCAACTGTAACCCTTGCCTTCGCCTTCCTTCCGCCAGATCCTGACCGTCCGATCGCTGCTGCCGCTGAAGAGCACGTCCCCGACGCACGCCAGGCACAGGATGGCCTTCTGGTGCCCACGCAGCGCCCCGGCCACAGCCATGTGGTCCGCCGACTCCTCCCGCTCCCACACCAGGATCGAGCGGTCGCAAGCTCCAGAGTACAGGACCGCCCCGTCGCCGCTCAGAGCCAGCGCGTTCACCGCCGACCGGTGCCGCTTCAGCGTCGCCACCAGTCCATGCTGGGTGTGCCGCCGCCTCCGACCCCGGCCCTCCTCCGGTGGGGAGCGGGCCCATACTCGGATCTTCCCGTCCGCCGACCCCGTGTACACCGTGCCGTCACCTGCCACGGCCACGGCGTTCACCGCGTCCTCGTGGGCCGGGACGGACTCCAGGCAGCGTAGGTCGCCGGCGGCGCGCCAGACCTTGAGAGTCTTGTCCCACGACACGGAGTAGAGCAGGTCGCCGCGGGCGGCGACGGCGGAGACGGCGTCGGCGTGCTCGATCCACATGAGCTTCTTGTGGCGGCGGATGGCGACGTAGTTGCCCGGGAGGGGGAAGCGGAGGAGGCGGTCGACGGCGGTGGGTAGTGTGGCGTTGAGGCGGTGCCTGCCGGAGCGTGCCGACCGGCGCCACACGCGGATGCGGCCGTCCTGGTGGGCCGTGAAGAGCTTGCCCGCCGAGGACAGGGCGACGAACTTGACAGAACCGGCGGACGGCACGGCGTCGAAGGTCTCGACCTGGCGGACGGTGACCAGATCGAAGACCGTGATCTCCGAATCCGAGGCAGAGTAGAGGAGGGACGCGGCGGCCGAGACGGCGAGCGCCGCTGCTGAGGAGGTGGGGCGAAGTGACTTCAAAGAAGCGAGGCAGAAGTGGAAGGCCGGAGGGGGCGTCGTATTGAGGTAACCGGAGATGGGCACGCTGGATTGGAGGGAGGGGAGAGAGGGGAGGGTGACGATGGAGGCGGCATCGTCAAATACGACGGCGGCGGGGGCGTCAGATGAGGAGGCGGAGGAGGCGGTGGAGGCGGCGAGGCGGAGGGATCGTGGCTGCGGTGTCGCAGTGTCGTGCTCCGCCGTGGAGCGGAAGGAGAATGGGATGCAAGGAGGCATCGGAGAAGATAGGAGGAGGGAGAGCGGAGCGAGGACATGCGGGGGAGATGAGCTATTTATGGGGTGAGTTAGCAGAGTGACCGTCAACGCACGCCTCTTGTCGCAGCCAATCTGTCCGACGTTGAGGATTTATCTTACTCCGAGGCGGGTAAATTAGTGGGTGAGTAATTTGGGTGATAAACTCGACCAATTGCGTCAGTATGCAATCGACAGTTCGCACGTGCTTAACACGTGATGAGTAGGCGAGGGCTGGCTATGACGTGGACAGAAAAGTATTACTTATAGCGACGTAGAATTATACGGTATATATACAAGCAGCAACGGACTAAATGACAATATAATGTGGGGTTGTATGCATAGGCATGAATATTGGATGAGTCTTATTATTGGATGAATATTGCAAAACTTAACTCTTATCTTATTATCTAGCATAATTTCTTTTTAATTTGTTTATATTCTCTTAGTTAATTGAAGATGACATTTATGAAATATTTAAAAACCCTCAAAACAAAAATATTGTGAAATTATAAATAATAAGTCATAAAAAATGACATAATAAGATGTGGTTTAGGCATGGATGTGATTGATCTTTTGCCTGAACTTAATTAGAACTCTGATATTTTTTTCCATGGCCTTTAGATGATCCTCTTGGATTAATTATGCAATTGGAAAAGGATGAATATTTTGCAAGATAAGGGTCCATTGACACTATTTATTTGCCCTTTATTTTATTTATAAAAGTGAAAAAAAATCAGATTGATACATATCATATCTTCGTTAACTTCAGGGCTAAGTGATGAATATTACCAAAATTTACTACATAGTCACTAGATAGCGACACAACTTTCTGTTCTTGCAATATTATTAATTCTAGTTATTTTCTAAAAAGTATCATCGCCAAATATGTTTTAGTTATGAATTTTAGATTTTTACTTAAAACATAAAAAGTTAGATTTTTATATAGTGATGAATGATAGAAAGAACCATTCTTTGTGAATCATCTAGAACATGCGAGAAGTGAAGAGTTTACTACCTCTAAATCCCTTTTTTTTTTTTTTTTGCCCTTTTTCTTGATAGAAACATGAAGTTTTTTTAAGAATAAAGGAGGCAGTGATTCCCCAACGAGAACTCATTAGGTCAACTACTCACATCACCATGACTACTCGAATCTCAAATCTTATTGAGCCACGAAAGGGGGACCAATTACGCCTCTTGTTTATCTTCTCAACATTTAATGCTCTAAAATGACAAGGCAATATGTCTTGTCAAAATGAGAGCAACTCGCTATTCTGCTCATATTCATTGCTTAAATAGTACTCATGAGAGAGAGAGAGAGAGAGAGCAAACATGTTTACAATGACGAACAGGATATATATATATATATATATATATAGGCACACACACACACACATCATTTTCATGGAACTCAGAAAGAGTTGAAACATTCAAAATATATGGTTCAAGTAACACTTCCAGCTTCCATTTACTCAGCTATTCAATCACAAAACTAGAACACATCAGCTCTACTCAGCCACCTTGCTGAATTCCACAAGACCTTACTCCTATCAAAGTAATATCCTTCAGCTACATTGAACTCTATCAGAAAACTAGAACATATCTATTCAACCTCTTTCTGAGTTCCACAACCACAAACTTTGATGCAGTCAAGTCAACTTCCATTTCTGAGACGAAAGAGAAAGTAATCTTTTTGCAGTATTGGATTCTATGAAAAAACCTGCATCATATCAGCTAATTTTGGCTACCTTGTGAATGCCACAAACATTTTGATGCAGTGAAGATAACTTCTACTTGCTCTTATCAAAGACCGTTCTCACCATCAAAAGCCAACATCCTTGCTTAGAACACACAGCTTCCTGCATGCCCAAAAAGCTGCTGTACCGGTTGTGATCAGCAACCAGTGGTACACAGGACCACCCACCTCATAACATTCCTCAGTGACTTCAGTTAGATAAGGTTCACTTTGATGTGTGACCCCATGCAATGTCTTATACCAATCCACTCCTTTCTCATCAGCCATCGTTGAATGCACTGATCACTCTTTCTCCTCCATGAAGATTAAGGTTTGAAGCCTCTAAGCAGAAAGACACAGGATACAAACAAGAACAGCCAAAAGATACACCATGTCCTCCAATCTTCGGCTATGTAGCATAGAAAAGAACAGCTTAAAAGTGCTCTCCTTATTGGTCTTTATTTAGGTAGCAATTGCGGAAAGTAGACAAAAGCAACATGGTGAAAAAGCAAATGGATTCACTATGGATTCCAAGCAATAAAAGTGATGCAAATTCTCTCTTGAGGAATTGACTAAGATATGTCAAGTTTTAGTTAGGCCAGAGCAATTTTAGATTTAATGATATAAACTGAATTGTGATGGCTCATGAGATTATATATATATAATGAGAATTATATATATCGTTCGAAATGTATTCTATCTCGTAGAAGTAATTTTATAGTCCCCAGGAAAATAGAGTTAGTAACTGGCTTTCTAACCATACTAGATCCAATAAGATGATCTTCTATCTTTGATATTTTGGTTCATTCTGATGTGAACGGTGTAAATTATATCTGTTTTATGCCCAGTAGACCAATTATTTTGCAGTCATTTTCTGGAGGAAAGCTAAAAGTATGGAGATATCAAAGTAGAGGTGCAAAGTACTTGCTTTATCATTATTTAGCGCAACAGGGTTAATTATTGGGCAACTTTAATTGTTCTTTTAGCTCTCCATTATTTTGCTAGAATCCAATTGCAGCACTGCCAAAGTGTGCCATAATTGACATAGTTTATTCCTTGTGGGAATAGATTAGCAAGTTATTCACCCTTTAAGTACACTTTGCAGTGTAGTTGATTTGAAATAATAACAGAATTAATCATGGATTCACAAAGTCTTTTCTTCTTGACCTGGTACACCTTTATCTTTTTTTTTTAATCCAACACTAGGACGTAAATATTGAAAAAATGGAGAGAAAAAATTATTGGATTCTCTGATGGCTCCTGGGAGACATATTTTGGCAGATTGATTGCATCAAAGAGAGAATCACATTAAGTGCCATTTAATGGCTCTCAAACTGCCTGCCTACTCTGTGGTCAATCATCTGTAGAGAGTGATCTATGTTTTACTGAAGTAATAGTTGCACATGGAAGTTTAGATCATATATTCATTTACTGTGCCAGTCTTTTAGTTTCCACTGTTCTATGGAATGCTGAGAATTCTCTTTTGGAGAAATGCTACCACACTTGCAGTGTTCCATGTCAGACCTAACACAATGCTTTAGACGTGCATGTCTTTGTACTTCAAATGTGAGAAGGAAATCACTGTCAAGCTTGAAGAACCAGTCGTCATGTGCATCAAGATAAGATCCCATTTAATGCAGCAGCAGCAAGATGAATTGGATTGCGTGTTGGATTCTCATGATCTAAATCACCCTCTGATGACGGTATTGAATATGACATGACGTTCGGTCCTGTGTATTTGACCCGGGTGACGTCTTCGCCCCTCCTGCGACCCGTACTCCCGCTGCAGATCAACCCGACGTCGCTTCTCCTCGGCCTCGCCCCGCGCCCATGCTGAGTTGAC
Source organism: Musa troglodytarum (assembly GCA_023547065.1). NCBI lineage: Eukaryota > Viridiplantae > Streptophyta > Magnoliopsida > Zingiberales > Musaceae > Musa > Musa troglodytarum. The sequence continues at coordinate 12,500,040 of CP097510.1, forward strand.
CGCGCTACCAGTCTGCCGGTCAGGCCCGTGCACCATCCCCAGACGCAAACGAGAGCAGGCCATTCATCCCGAGGTATATAAGGCAAGAGGCAAGGTAAGAAAAAGGAGGAAAAAAGGAGGTACGCATGCTAGATCTTTGAGTTGGGAACGGACGGTCGGGAACACCCAGGGAGCGACCCTGACTTGATCGTCGGAGGGGTCGGGCGGAGCATCCTCCGACCCGCCTTTGTGCAGGTTTAGCCCCAGCGACAGCGCACCCGCCGCTTCGGGGCCTTGGCGCGGCGAGACGCCGATGGACCCGAACCCTCACGAGGCGACCCGGGACCGTGGGCCTTCCCCATGCCTCTCGGGTCACGGTAAAAGATAGTTTGACACAAGCAGTTGGCGCTAGAAGGAGGGCCCGTTGAAAGATCACTGCTGCCCCGAGCGAAAGATGGGCGAGAGAGTCGCACCTTATGCAGGGCGCCCGCTGAAGCCCCTCTACCTCCGGACTTTGGGAGGCGATCAGCTGCGACCTCGAGCGCTATTGGAGCTGTTTAACGACCACAGACTCCACCGCCCGATCGGGTTTTCCGCTCCCTCCCGATCACGCGGAGGCTTTCGGAGACCTATCTCAGCAGTCGGGCTCGCAAATGCCCGTCGGGCCGTCGTTCCTCATCTGCTGCGGGAAGCGGGAGAGTCCGAACCACGAGTGCAGACCCTCCCCCCAGCGCCTGGCGCCCCATGGCGCCGTCGTCCCAGCGTCCCACCGGTCGGGGCGGGCCGGGTTCTCGAGCACAGGTATCCCGCCGAGAGCGGTATCCTCGGATTCGGCCGATATATTGAGCTCGGCTCGCTCTATTTCCGGCGCCTAGGCGAGGTGCGAGGGCGTCTGGAGGTCGAAGGAGGCGAAGGAGGAGCCTCGCGGGAGTCACCGTTCACGACATGCAGAATACCGGTGCCCACGAACTTCCGCCTCCCCTCCATTGATTCCTCTGACGGCGGCGACCCAGCGGACCATGTAGCGCCTTTCGAGCTCAAATGGCCTGTCACGGGACCTCGGGCGCCCTCATGTGCGGCGTTCCCACCACGTTGAAAGGGCCGCCGCGCAGTACGGCACTCTAAGGGCGGGGCGATAACATCCTTTGACTCGCCAAGGACTTTGAGCTACACTTTACGGCGTTCGCGCGTCCGAAACCTACTATCGCGCTCCTCCGGTTTGAAGCAAAGGAGGATGAACCCTCTCCCGCCGTGCGGCGGTTTACCACGGAGTGCGAGGTTATCGGCGCTCACCCTTGGCGATTATGCGGCGTTCGCAGTAGAACTCGACCCTCGAGGTTCTGTTGGTCCTTGGTAGGCGCCCTCCGTGTCCATCGCGGAGATGTTCCGGTAGGCGAACGGTATGTGGCGGCGAAACTTGGATGGCGGGAAGAAAGAAGAAGCGCCCGGCGTTCGAGCGCCGGCCGGCGGGCACGCGACCGGCGGTCCCCCAGCGGGGCGCCAAGCGGGGCGCGGCCGACGATACACACAGGCTACCGCCTCCCCCTTGAGCAGCGTCGCGCCGCGCAGATTTTCTCGGATAAAGGAAAGGGAATGCTTAAGCGCCCGCCCGATGAAGGGCGGCGAGAGCTAGCGACCGCGCCCGTCTGCGCTTCCATCGGCGAGCGGGCGACGCGGAGCAATGCTACGGTGAGCGGCAAATTGAGGCTGATCCGAAGGGGCATTTAGACCAATACCTCCAGCGTCGCGGGAACCCTCCTTGCATCCAGGGCCGGTCGAACAACACATCGGCGTGATTGTCGGGGACCGCCTGCGGAGGGCATAGCGCCTCGGGACAAAGGCTTATGCCCAAGCCGTCCCGACGAGAACTCCACCCCACCCTCGAACCAGATCACCTTCCCCGGAGGATTCGGGAATCTCGGAGCACGGCGATGCGCTAGTGGTGTCGGCCGGATAGCCAATCTTGCGAGTAAAAAGGATTATGGTTGACACCGCGGCTCGGCCGACATCCTTTATTTGAAGCCTTCACAGGGGATTACCGAGGAGGCCTGAAGCCTCTACACTAGGCGCTCACGGGTTTCTGGCGATTCGATCTCGCCGCGAGGTGCGATCCTCTACCTCTAACTCTCGGCAACCCAGAGGTGAAAACAATGTTGGTGACCTTCACGGTGGTCGATCTCCCCACTGCGTACAACGCCATCACAGGCGGCCTACCCTCAGCGAGGTTGAGGGCGATTATCTCGACATACCACCGGACCTTGAAGTTCCCGACGAGCTCCGGAGCCGGGGAAGTCCGGGGAAATCCCCAGGAATCCAGACGGTGCTACTTGACGGCGATCTCCCTGGGCAAGAGAAAGATGCCAGAGCAGCCCTTTGAGGATCCGCGCGGGTCGGGCGCGGGCTCGGCACCCGAGCGGCAGCGCCAACAATACGACGCGCTGCATTGCGGATGGCCCGGTCGGCCGGGATCGGTGGGATGATCCCGATCGGATTCGCCCCGATTCGGTGAGCGAGCGAGCTCAACTCATCAGCCTCCTCCAAGAAAATACGGGCGTCTTTGCTTGGGCGGCGGTGACCTCCCAGAATCAACCGGAAGTTGCTCAACACCGCTGAGCATTTCCCGACGGCTCGCCCTTGATGAGACAAAGGCTCGAGCTCGAGCTCGAGCGCCAACAGCGTGTGGCGGAGGTGGATAGGCTCTTGGCGTCGGCTTCGTGTGGCCAGTCGGTACCCCCAATGGCTGTCAATGTAGTTTCGTGAAGAAGCCTAATGGAAGGCGGAGGATGTGTATCGACTACACCGATCTGAACCGTGCTGTCAGAAGGATTGCTTCCCTTTGCCAAGGATTGACCGGCTAGTTGACTCCACGGCGAGGCACGCGCGTTTCTCCTTCATGGATGCCTTCTCGGTTACAACCGGATCCGGATGGCGCGGAGGATCAACAACACGGCCTTCCACACGCCCCAAGGCCTACTTTTACAAGGTCATGCCGTTCGGACTAAGAACGCGGGGCCACTTACGGAAGGGCGGTGAACAAGATGTTCGCCCACGGATCGGCCGGAATATGGAGGTTTATGTCGATGATATGATCGTAAAAAGTCGGACGAGCCACACACCTTGGCGATCTAAGGAAACTTTCGCCACGTTGAGAGAATACGGGATGCGCCTTAACCGACCAAGTGCGTCTTGCGTCGCATGCAGGAAAGTTCACAGGATTCATCATACATGGCGGGAATTGATGCCAACCGGAGAAGATCCATGCGCTCCTCAACATGGGATCTCAAGGGCGATAAAGGAGCTCCAATGCCTTAACGGGAGAATAGCGGCTCTGTCCGGTTCTGTCTCGTCGGAGACAAGTGTCTCCCCCTTCTTTCGAGTCTGAAGGATCGAAGAACTTCCGATGGTCGTAGTGTGAGGAAGCCTTCGCGTCTGAGCGGCACTGTCAGCCCTTCCGCGCCTCGCCTCGGTCACGGCGCGGAGAAACTTCGCCTCTACAGCGGTGTCGGCCGCGCGTGAGCTTCGATCTTTGGTGAAGGAAGCCTCTGAAGCACATCAGGTCTATTACACGGCCATGTTTCACGGGGCGGCGTTACCCCATCGAGAGGCTAGCATTAGCACTTATCGTGGCGGCTCGGAAGGCTGCGTCCTTATTTTCGAGCCCACACCATTGAGGTAATGACCGACCAACCCGCTGCGTCAAGTTCTTTCTAAATTCGGCGTAGCGGGGCGCCTCTTGAAATGGTCGGTGGAATTATCGAGTTCGATCTCCACTACAAGCCAGGGCGGCCATCAAGGCCCAAGCCCTTGCCGACTTCATCTCGAGAACTAACCGCCGGAGCGGAGGGTGCGGAACAAGTTTACGAGTGGGTCTTGCGTGGGCGGATCCTCGGGATCGAAGGAGTGCGGGCGAGACTTATCCTAGAGGACCCGAGGACACTCTTTCGGCGTTCCCTCCGTTTTGGCCGAGGCCACGAACAGAGGCGAGTCTGAAGCCCTCTGGCGGGCCTTCGCCTAGCGGCCGAGATCTGGTGAGCGATCCATGTCATCACGGACTCCCAATTGGTCGCCGGGCAAATAGCCGGGGACTATCGGCGCGAGACCCGACCATGTCGAAGTACCTAACGGAGTAAAAGCCCGGACCTCTAACTTTTCTCACTTTACTTTATCTAGAGTGCGGGTCCCGGAATGGCGGGCGGATCAGCTGCCAAATTGGCCTCGGGAGGCGAACACGAGGAACATCCGAGTCGAGGACCTCACTCGTCGTCGGTGGCCAGTGGGGGCGAGGACCCGAGTCCCGGCGACTCGCTCACGTGGAGTGCGGGAGATGCGGAAATACAAGCGGGCGGCGTCTGCTGAAGACAACGCCAAGCGCGCCGACTCGCCGAACCCAAGCATGATGCTGCGAGATTGGCGATCGGCTATCTGAAGGTCATTTTCTCGCCCCTCTTACGATGCTTGGATCCGGCGAGGCGAGTGTGATTCGCCGAAGTCCGCACGGCGGAACTGTGGGAGCACATGGGTGCCGGACTTTGGCCTTCAAAGTCTTTGCGCCAAGGCTATTCTTGGCCTACTGCACCGAGGCGCCAAGGCCTTCGTGCGGTGCGACACCTGCGGCGCCAAGCCGGGTCCGCAGCTTCCGCGATCCCTCTCACCCCATGGGTGCGCTTGGCCCTTAGCGCGATGGGGATGGACTGTTGGGGCCATTTCCCCGGCGTCCGACGGCGAAGATACATCATCGTGGGAATCGATTATTTCACCAAGTGGGTAGAAAGCGAGCGGCGGCTATCACGGCAGGCCGGGTCGAGCGATTCGTGTGGAAAAACATCGTGACCGGTTCGGCCTTCCTAACGTTATCATTACCGATAGCGGTACCCGATTCTCAGCGCGGTTTAGTGAATTCTGCGCGACCTACGAGATCGATTGAGGTTTAGCTCGGTGGCACACCCTCGGACCAGCGGACTTGCCGAGGTAACCAGCGAGCTATCGGATGGGCTTAGAAAAGGACTCGAAGCTTTGGCCAGTTTGGTCATTAATCGCTGAATGTGTCCGCGAGCGCGGTGACGCAGAATTCGGCAACGCTCGCGGTCCTCTCAGATAAATTTATGTCAGGAGAGCGATACTCGGCCGAGTTGATCATTCCGACCTTCCGAGTAGCAAACTACGAAGAATCAACCTCGGCCCAAGGAGTTGGGCTGGCCTAGACTTACTCGAAGGCGCGGGGGCGCACCTAAAGATGTTAGCTTATAATCGAAGTGTCGCCGGAATTACAATAAGAGGTACACCCTCGACCCCTCGGTGGGAGACTTGGTGCTGCGTAAGGCGGAGTGAGTGACCCTACTCGCCTAAGGGGCAAGCTTGCACCAGTGGGAAGGCCCCTCCAGTCACTAAGGTCGTCCGGCCAGAGACGCGTCCGACTTGCGACTATGTCGGACAGCAATTCGAGGACTGGAACATCGGAACCTCAAGAAATATTTAGTGTGAAGTTACTATAGAGATTGCAAGGTAGGATAGAAGTGCTATTGTTGGATTTAGAACACAGAGACTAGCTTGCCAAAATCGAAATCTTATTATCAAAAGGTCGAGTACAAAATGAGCCCGAGAGTACAAAAGATGATACAAAAAGGGACGAGAAAACCCTCCAAAAAGAAAAAGAGAACCCCTCAGCGTTGGCCTCGGTGAGTTTGTCGTCGAAGGGACCTCGTCGGGCATACTCGCCCCCTGGTCCTCGGGCCGAGAGGTGAAGGGATCCTCCTCGATCGCAGAACCGGAGGGCAAGCTCGGAGGCAGAGCTAGGGCAACCTTGTATCCATATTCATAGGATACTCTGCCGTCCGGTCCAAGCGAGAAGGAAGCCCTCCGACTTCTTATCTTTGTTCGATCGCCTCCCGGTCCGCTCCGGGACGGCTGTCTCTCTCCGCGCGAGGGCCTCGGCGGCCTTACGCCTCGGCCTCTCGCGGCTTGACCGCCGCCCGATTGAGCCTCCTTGGTGCGAGGCGGATCTCCGGCTTCTCCATCCGGAGAAGCCTGCGGCCGGCCTCCGCGGCGGCCAGCGCCTCGAGCTCGGCGATCGAGCGCGACACCTCGCCGCCCAAATTTTGCGGTAGCTGCGCCGCCATGAGGCCTCAAGTTCGCGGTTAAGCGCGAGACCTCGGCGCTTAGGTCGGCCGACCGCTGCTCGGCGGCAAGCGCCTCGGTCGGACCCGCTCGGGCCTCCTCCAGCCCAGCGGCGAGGCGACATTGCGCTCGCTCGGCCCGCCTACGATCCGGCCGGCGTCGTGGACCCGGTCGATCGGACTATGGTGTAGTGGAGATTACGCAGAAAAGGGGCGATTAGTAGTGGCAGCGGCGTTCTCCCAAAGAAAGCGCGATGCGAGACTTACCCACAACACCGATTGGGCCGACTTGGCAATGAGGGCTTCCGAGGGGAGCGTATAAACATCCCGAGCCATATCGGGATGGAGCGCCCCTCGGAGGTAAGTGGCAGCAGGGTCTCCCCCTGACCACACTTTGTCCCCTCGGGACAGCCCGCTCCAACGGGCCACTAAGGGGTCGCTCCCCCCTCCGGGAGGGATCTCGCCCACTACCTGGGAGCGGAAGGGCTGACCCTTCCCCGGAGGAATCCGGCATAAATCCCTCACGGCCGGGGGACGCATCTCTTTCCCGGTCGCCCCTTGACTAGGGCCGGCGCCCTCGGTCGCGGCCGACGTTTCGGGATGGTCGGGGAGGGCAGCCGGCGCTTCAAGGTCCACGACGTTCTTCGCCTTGGACCTCTTCTTGGGACGTCCCCCCTCCGCCGTCTGCGGGGAATCACCCCCCACTCGCTTCGGTGCATCTGGAGCGCGCGGGGACGAGCTTGCAGGGGTGCCGGCACCGTGGAAGGACCCGAAGTTCACCATCTCTGCGAAAGGTGGAGCAGTTAGATTCGAAGACCACGGTTATCCGAGAAATATGAAGCGGCGACAAACCTACCCGAGCGCGGGCTAAGCCTACATCCGCAAGCCATTGCTCAGGACATATTTCGGATGGCTGCGAAGAGGAAGAATGACCCTCGGCTTCTCGAGGTGATGCGCTCCTCGGCGTTGAGCTTGGGGCTGAGTTATCGATGGTCCTCGAGGACCACGAACCCCCGGCCATCCTTCTCCATTTGGATGAAGAAGCGCCTCTTCCACCCCTTGTTGTTGGTGGGGCACGTGACTCGGAACCCGTCCGGCAAGCAAATAACCCGGACCCTTGAATAGGCGGAAGCAAGAAAGGAAAAGGCTGCGGGTAGGGGTGATGTTGGCGTAGTGGCATTCCCCGGGGAAAGCCACCAAGTATCGCCGAGAGTTGGGGTTATCTGTGAAGGCGAGATCCGCCACGAGAGAGATGCATGACACGATAACGAGGATGTAGGGAGGCGCGGACCCGGCCTCGAGCGTCGAGTCGAGGCAAAGCCCTTGGGGACGGGTCGAAGGACCGCTGCCGGCCGGGGCTGTAGGCGTATTCCTCTGGAATACTAAAGCGCCTCGGATGATCCCCACGGACGTATCGTCGAGGTAGAATCTTGGTCGATGCGGCCACATTATGGCCTCTAGCATGCGCCGCTTCCGTCAGAGAGCGGTTGGAAGGAGGAGATGGTGGGAAGGCTGCAGCGCAGTGGTGTGACGGAAGGAGAGGAGGAGGAAGAAGTAGAGGAAGAAGAGGTGGAAGGAAGGGCCATCGTACCCGACCTCTGATGGAGGATCGGCGAAGGGTGGCAAGACACGAGCCAAGGAAGAAAGTTCGGATGAAGACTACGGCAAGACTCGAGAGCAGAATAACTCCGATAAAAAGCGGCTGGGGTGTCGCGGCGTGCTATTTAAAGGAAAAGGCCTCACCCTTTCGCTTTCTCCGGCGTAAAGGCTGGGCGCATGAAGCAGGTCGCCACAAGGCACATCGCCTGCAACGGCACTTGCATCGGGAAGCCCAAAAGGCGGCGATATTAATGAGGCGTGGCGTGTGCACCACCCGGGCGGGTAGCTTGCGCGGCCGTCACCGGCCCCTCGGTTACCGCAACCGCACTAGCGTGAGCGGTTTTGAAAGCGGCGGTTCGGTTCTCATGATCTTGGCGATGCTCGATCACTGGTTTCGGGTCTTTGGCGGCTCGACCCCTTATCGAGCGGCGGTTCGGTTCTCATGATCTTGGCGATGCTCGATCAGTTTCCGGGTCTTGGCGGCGGCTCGACCCCTTATCCCGAGCGGTTCGGTTCTCATGATCTTGGCGATGCTCGATCAGTTTCCGGGTCTTGGCGGGCTCGACCCCTTATCGAGCGGCGGTTGGTTCTCATGATCTTGGCGATGCTCGATCTTTCCGGGTCTTGGCGGCTCGACCCCTTATCGGCGGTTCGGTTCTCATGATCTTGGCGATGCTCGATCACTGGTTTCCGGGTCTTGGCGGCGGCTCGACCCCTTATCGGCGGCGGTTCGGTTCTCATGATCTTGGCGATGCTCGATCACTGGTTTCGGGTCTTGGCGTGGCTCGACCCCTTATCGAGCAGCGGTTGGTTCTCATGATCTTGGCGATGCTCGATCGCAGTTTCGGGTCTTGGCGGCTCGACCCCTTATCGACGGCGGTTCGGTTCTCATGATCTTGGCGATGCTTTCGATCACAGTTTCCGGGTCTTGGCGGCGGCTCGACCCCTTATCGGCAGCGGTTCGGTTCTCATGATCTTGGCGATGCTCGATCAGTTTTCCGGGTCTTGGCGGCGCTCGACCCCTTATCGAAGCAGCGGTTGGTTCTCATGATCTTGGCGATGCTCGATCAGTTTTCCGGTCTTGGCGGCGGCTCGACCCCTTATCGAGCGGCGGTTGGTTCTCATGATCTTGGCGATGCTCGATCACTGGTTTCGGGTCTTGGCGGCGGCTCGACCCCTTATCCCGAGCGGCGGTTGGTTCTCATGATCTTGGCGATGCTCGATCGCAGTTTCGGGTCTTGGCGGCGGCTCGACCCCTTATCCGAGCGGTTCGATTTCTCATGATCTTGGCGATGCTTAATCGCGGTTTTCCGGGTCTTGAGCGCGGCTCGACCCCTTATCACGAATGGTGGTTTGGTTCTCATGATCTTGGCGATGCTTGATTAACGGTTTTTGGTCTTGCGGGCCTCGACCCCTTATCGAGCGGCGGTTGATTCTGAGTGTTGGCGGCGGCTGCCATCGGTTTCTGGGTCTAGGCGGCGGCTCGACCCCTCACCGAACGGCGGTTGGCATCCATGGCGTTGAGTGGCGGCTCGCCGCCAGTTTACAGGATTTGGCGGCGGCTCGACCCCTCTCGGTCGGTTGGTACCCTTGGTCTTGGCGGCGGCTGCCATCGGTTTTAGGTCTAGGCGGCGGCTCAACCCCTCACCCGAGCGGTTCGGTATCCATAGTTTTGAGTGGCGGCTCGCCATTTACGGGTCTCGGCGGCGGCTCGACCTTTTATCGACGGTGGTTCGGTCACATGTTCTTAAGTATCGACCATGGGTATTACATTACGGTCTTGGCGGCGGCTCGACCACCGGTATTCCGGGTCTTGAGCGTGTCTCGACCCCTTGTCGTCGGCGATACGGTCAATTATATCACCACCGGCGTAACCCCAGTAGGACTCAGCAGGCCACATACTTGCAAACAAGATTCCTCGCCCCTACCCCCAGGCTCGTCTCGCAGGAGTGGCTTTTCGATGGGGGTAATGATGAGGGTATTGAATATGACATGACGTCCGGTCCTGTGTATTTGACCCGGGTGGCGTCTTCGCCCCTCTGCGACCGTACTCGGCTGAGATCAACCCGCGTCGCTTCTCCTCGGCCTCGCCCGCGCCCATCTTTGAGTTGACCGCTACGATCTGCGGTCGAGCCAGTGCACCATCCCGAGCATAAGCGAGCGGGCCATTCATCCCGAGGTATATAAGGCAAGGCAGAGTAAGAAAAAGGGGAAAAAAGGAGAGTCGCATGCTAGATCTTTGAGTTGAGAGCGGGCGGTCGGGAACACCGAGGAGCGACCGACTTGATCGTCCGGAGGGTCGGGCGGAGCATCCTCGACCCGCCTTTGTGCGAGTTTAGCCCCAGCGACAGCGCACCCGCGCTTCGGGGCCAGCGGCGCGGCCGAGAGGCAGCCGATGGACCCGAACCCTACCGAGACGACCCCGGGACCGTGGGCCTTCCCCTGTGTCTCTCTCGGGTCACGATAAAAAGATAGTTTGACACAATCACCCTCCATGTTACTTTTTGTGCTTCATGTGGTTCAGTATCCTCGATCCATGATGCAGTGCAACCTTCTTTACAGATTCCTAGGCCAAACTTCCGCAGCAGTTCTGTCAGTGAAGTGCCTGAGATCTCTTTTCCTGTTCTTCTCAGCTCACCATCAAAATATAGACTGGTCGGTACACACAACCCATACCTCCCAATAATTACATGATATATAATATTGCTGGTATCTTCTCTGTCAGGTGCGCAAGCTACTGATGAAGAAAAAAGTACCAAAACCAGTGTGATTGCCGCAAGTTTCCATGCAGCCAAGAAACTTACAGCTGAAGTATACATGTTACGGCGCCACAGCTGCATCGCATAGCATTCAAGACACTGGAGCAATAATGGTGTCCAGGAAAACTCAGAAGAAGGCATGAAGTAAATAGAAAGAAGATGGATGTGATATATTATGGTTGGAAGGAGCATGTTACGATGCT
>CP097510.1:12510792-12562287 GCA_023547065.1 Musa troglodytarum
CAAGTTTAAATTGTGACAAATAGAGTACAAACATCAAATTCTCATTTTTCAGATGTTTCTGAATTTGCTCATGACTTTTTCAGAATTTGATCAATCTCTAGTCCAACAGAGAGGAAGCTGAGGATCCTCTGAAACAGTTTGATTGGAGACTCAGGAATGTCTTTAAAGTTCCAAATGACAAGAGGTGGTTTGTCACAATCTAATAAGCTCAAACAAAAACATAAGATAACCCATGATAAATATAGAAGATTATTATGATCATCACTATGATCACCATTGATGGTAACAAATTAGGTACACAGATGACCAACCCTTCTGAGGTCAGAACTCAGAAGGTCCCCACAGAATCAAGTGTTTCTCAAGGTATAGACAAGAAGGATGAGGCCTGACAGCAAGCATAAAACACAGCTCAATATGATCTTAATTCTGGAAAGGAACATGCCTTGAGATCAGCAATAAAGAAACTTGATGACCTAATTCTGTGTCAGCTTAAGCAAGCTTCATCTTGCTAAACAACTTGAGCAGATTTAGACCAACAAGAGTTGTTATGGATACAGAGAAAAATAGTACAAGTGCTCTTGTCTTATGCACCATGATAGCTATGCTGCTAGCTAAATTAATTCCCCTGGGTTCATCAGTCATGTGCTTTTAGTAGAGATAAGTTTGTTTAGTTGTGACATAACCAGTTCATTGCTAATAAACCAAATGATTACATAGTGCTTACATGCTCATCTGTGGAGTATTAAGCTTAATCTACCCTATAAACTCCATACCAAACCCCCTTCATCTATTCATCTATTTCTGTTGCAAACAATATACACAGACAAGCAATAGATAGAAGCCTGCATTATAGTAGATCTGTAAGTTTTCTCAAAGTTCAGGTCGACCATTCGTATTGAATCTATTTACTTTGATGTGTATTAACACTTCACAATCTCAGTATGATAATTTACTGTACTTCATATTGCATATTACAAAAAAGGTTTCATTTTGTTGGCATAAGCCATGGTTATGGTTTAGTTTGACCTGGAACTAGACTAATTTACCCACCCAAATTTAAAGTTGCATTTAGATACAGGATAACCAGGTTAAATTATTCCTACACAAGAAGATTAAATGATACATCATTTTTTTTTTGTTTGCTTGCTCACCCAGCTAATACTACATAGCTCTCTGGGTTAAATATTTTCCATGTGAGTTAATTGGGTTATCTGAGTTAACTATATAACTTTTTCTTCTATTGTAGAATCAAACAGAAAGCTAAGTTGACTATATTTAGATGTGGCTCAGCAGATTAAACTAATAACACAGCATTTAACACCTCTTAAATCTCATTGAAAGGCAGCCTAAAAACTTGGACTTAGGAGTCAAAGGGGACTTGTTAGAGTTAATGATTAACTTACAATAAACCTGTACTCATAATACAACCTTACAATCAACCTGTACTCATCCTTTATAAAGATACAAAAAATCATCAGATAAGACCTATCAATAAAAGCATGCGGTTTCCAAGAAATTCTGCTTAATCATTTACAGTGTACAATTTTGGTTCTCTTTACAAGGGAAATCTGATGTGAAAAAGTGTTCTGATTCAATCAGATGGAATATTTGACTCACTAAAATTCATTGATCCAAAATATTTAAGTCCAAACTAATAATAGTCGAGCCATCTAGCAACTCAAATGCATACTTTTTGGATTTCTAATATATTTCATGGAGGCTCATTGGTCAAAAGATTTTTCAAATAATACGCAGATTCTAATATAAAGACAATGATCTAATCAATCGATAATCATTACTTTTTGGGATTCAAATATATCATTGTACCAAACAAAGTACATGGTGATGACTTTGTCAGTATGATAAAAGTACCTAAGTCAACATTATACATCATAATTTGTATCAGGAGCCTGCACTGTGGAATGAGCTCCTCATTCCTAACCGGAAATAGCAGCTAGGGTGAACGTTTCTGGAGTTTAATCTCATTGCATTTCCACAAACTGTTGTTTTCTAAACAATATAGTTGGGAAAAAGAAAAACTATACAGCTTTGCTTGCTATTTAAAAGTTGAAATAGCTAACATCATTCCTAATTTTGCAGCCTCAGAATGATCTTGGCCATTGGAGAACTTCAACATTTAGTTTAAATTGTTTTAAGAGAAGAAGCCACAAGAAGTTTAATCACTCATTAAAAAAGTATCCAATAAGCTGAATAAAAAAGCTAAAATAAAACTGAAGTGAATTACCTTTGTCAGTTTTGTCAGCTTTGTCAATTACCTTTGCAAAAATTAGCAAAAAAAATAAAATATGTATTTGTCATAAATCAACCAATAGACAGTCAAGTAAAAAGCTTCTAGTAGATCATCATCAGTGTAATGCATCTCAATGTATCCTTCTGTTCTCAAAACTCACAAGTACTTTGGTCATTCTTTTGGACAGGATGAACCATTGACTATTCCTCTCTCTGACGCTCATATGATCTGATTCCTTTGACAGTTTAATTACTTATAGTCTTCCCTTCAAAGACCTGCAGAGCAACATTGACATGTACCTTAGGATCTTTGCAAATTCCTGATTCAGAAAGCGTAGCTGTGATACAAAAGTATGCTAATTGTACAAATGATACATTCATCATGAGAGCTTGCTCATAAACACAGTAAAATCCCTTTGTATATCAATAGGAGGCTCAAAAGTATTGCCCATGCATGCATTTACTGTTTATAAACAATAGTTAATAACTCTTTTCCAATCACAGATTTTGGTCATTACAGCACAAATTTATTTCCTGATAAAGTGGTGTCGACTAGTCCACTACTACATCATGTTTCTAGTGTGCTTCTGTTTCCTGGAGAATTGCATGCTACAGAATACTTGTAATGATGATGAAGGGTTAATCATGCAAAAATTACTTATAGGTCTTTGGTATTTGTGTATTTTAATCATCTTGACCCTCCCTTTTCAGGTTACCCATCAATCCAACTGTGACAAAAAGGATTAAAAAAGGATAGGACAAGCAATCAATTCATCAAGTCATCTCATGTGGAGCATGTTCAAAAGCAGATGATAATGGAGCCACAGGTGAGGCTTGAATTAATGTCTTGTTTTCTTGTTCCAAGTACAATTTGGTGTGACTCACTGGAAAGATGCGAAGCAAACAAACTTAAAGGAGAACTATAACCTACAGGTCCTTTGTATTATAAAATAGATAACCACAAGATCCCAGCCACTTCTTCCAAAGCAAATAGGGATAGAATTTGGAAATTTGATGAGCATTTCATGTTAGGAATGTAACCAAGAATCATATAGCAAAGGACTGGAAATATTAAATGAGGCAAGAAAAAAGCTGACTAGAGTTTGAAGTACCAAAAAGTTTCTTCAGTCCCTTGTCATGACAAAAGAAATCAGCCAGTTCACATGTCAATGTCACATGAACACTAAATCACAGTCAATGCTACTTTTGGCAGATTTCATCACACTAAATCACATGCTTCATGCATGCTCGAGCATCTGTGACATGATCAACATGTCTACATTTATATGGAATATGGACCAAAACAATAAGGTAAGAGAAACTGAATGATGACAAGCCTAAGGCATGGCAATACTGAGTTAATAACTAAAAGAATCCCAAAGCTATCCATATAGAAAGCAAGATCATCATGAAATTGATCTTGCAATTATCATATGGGTTGAGTTACTACATAAAAAAGTCACCGACGAGAGAGATTTAATGCGACTGCTAAGACTTGCCCGACGATGATAGAACCAGATACCTCTCAAAGATCACAAATTTCAGTTTTAATTGTCCTTTGAAGAAAAGAAAAAGAGAAACTTTACAAGGAATCAACGATGTAGCAGATGACATGAATCAAGAACACCATATATCTATGCAGGTACTGGCAAATCAGTAAGAAGTGCGACCATATTACACAGGAAAGAGGAAAACAGAGTAAAACCTACAAGAAGGCAGAGGGTATAAGGAGAGGGTGATACCTCGGGTTGACGATGTCCGTAACTTGCTATTAGTCGTACTTCTCCCTCCAGGAGTAGACGAGGAAGAAGACCCAGGAGAGGCTGAGGACGAGGTCGCCGACGAGCTGGCGGGGCCAGTCGTGGGCGAGGTCCTCGAGACGGCGCTCGAAGTAGACGCGCCACAGGGCCATGGCGGCGTGGAGGAGGATGCAGCCCTTGGCGAAGAAGATCTGGAAACCGCGGTCCCTGACGAAGGCGACCATGAAGAGAAGGAAGCCGACGGCGAGGAGGAGAAGACCGGCGAAGGAATCGGACGTCTGGATCAGCAGCTGGTCGTGCGGGGTCGAGCCGCGCAGCTTGCCCGCCGTCTCCCGTCCGTGCCCGAACGCCGCGATCTCGTCCAGGTAGAACATCATCAGCGCCCCACACGTGACCGCCACCACCGATTGGAGCAGGCAGATCGACGTGAACAACCCCAACGAGGAGGACGACGACGAGGGCATCCCTGCACTAACTTGGAAACAAACCAAATCGATTCCCCTGGTCTACTTCTTATAGAGCCTCGTAATTGGCGGGGGTTCGGAGATAATTGGCTGGAGATTGCGGTTTGTGATTTGTTGAGGTCCTGTAGAGATGAAAGATGCGTTCCTTTTTCTCTGTGAATTCTGAAACCAGATTTGTTGGCCGCATTTACCTATCTATTACAAAGCCTAATGGAAATAGCGTACTTGACATAATGCATATGCGCCACCACTATTATCCCTGATAACTAATGAGTTTAAAAAAACTAAAATTTCTAAATATCTAAAATACTCGTCATTATTTTTATTGTTCGTCGGTGCTTTCTTCTAAAATTAAATTTAGAAAAATAAATGCAAAATAATTATTAATTTATAATGAATATCTATGAAATATTTTTATAATTATATACACCTAAGTTCTTGATTTTGCTAAACCTAAATTGAATAGACAAATCATCTTTTTTCTCAGTTCGGAGAAAACAGAGAACAATAGACTGGACCAATCTCATTAATCGTTCAAATTTATCAGAAGGAACAAACTAATATGCATCAAAAACTTCCAAGGAAAAGCCAAATCTGTACACAAACATCATGTGGACTTCTTACCGTCATTTGCTTCCACTTATCACTGAAGAAGCAGGGAGTCTAATCTGGGGGGAAAGAGAAAATGTCGAAACAAAGTGTAGCCACTTATCACTGCTCACTTTTTATCTCTCGTTATCTATACAAATTAAAGACTTGGACATAGCAGATTGATGATCACAACTGTTGGTCAAGATAGGGATCCCTGAAAGACTTCTGACCCGCACCGAGGTACCCTGCAACACTCCCAGAAACCCCAGAAACCCAACTGTTAAGCCAAGAGGTGCTGCGCATCATCCAACCATTACCGGCTTGCGTCGGTGACATTTCTTCGGCCATACTCTTCTCCTCCTCTAACAAAATGTCGAGCAATCTTTTCGCCATGTAGTCTTTCACCGCTTCAACCCCTTGCGTGACGACCTCCAGCGAGGGGACAACCAATGGGTTCTGATCCAAATTTAGCTTTGTCAGTTTGTCTAGGCGGCCAAACGTATCGGGCAGTGCATGGATCTGATTGTTACTGAGATCAAGTTCCCTGAGGTTGATCAAATCACCAAATGATGCTGGAAGCTCTCCCAGGTCACTGAAGTTACTGCTGAGATTCATAACCTCCAGATTTGACAAATTACCGATGGCATACGGCAACCCTCGGGTTCATTGAAGTGGGCATCCAAAAGGCGCAAAGCTCTCATCTCGCAAACAGATGTAGGAAGAGAACGTAACTTATTGAGGTGGATCCAAAGTTTCTCCAGACTCTGCAGCTCATGCCCGATATTAGTCGGCAGATATGTTAGCTCATTGTAGCTTGCATTTAGCTCAACAAGGGACCTGAATTTAACATGGACTAAAATGAGATTTCCTCCAACAACAGTGAACTGGATATTTCATGTGGAAAAGTTTAAGCAAGTAATACCTGCATTTTGAAATACTATCTGGAATTGACTTGAGCTTGTTAGCAGACACATCAAGAATCTTTAGATTCAACAGTAGTCCAATTGAATCAGGCAACGAAACCAGACCGTTGGAACAAAGATGAAGTTCCTCCAGATACTCTAACCCTGCTATGGCATCCGGAACAGCCTGCAAGAAAAATGAAAAAGATCCAGCATATTGAGTTTCTAGAAGCAAATAAATCGTGAAGGCGGTAACTCTTAAGTCGATAAAAGCTGAACAGACAAGTAATTAATATAAAATATCTCTTGTCTAAATTCTAGTGTATGACAATTTATTTTGTTGCTGTATTACAGCTCTTTAACAGTAATAGTGTATCTACAAGTACTTATAAATGCCTGCAGATACCTTACATCCATAAAATGAACGAAGCTCAGTACCAGTAAATTGCCAAACATATAGAAATAAAAAGAATGACCTGATTATGCAAATCATGTTATTCAGCAAGAGAAAACCTCAAATTCAGTCATCATTCTCAGGTCGTGCAAATTTCAATCATTAAAAAATCATTGTATAGTTCAACAAAATTAAAATGGCTGTTCTATTTATAAAAGAAAGTCAAGTTGAACACAAGTTCATTCTGAAGAGAGAGAGAGTGAGCGAGTGAGAGATGAGAGTGACTCTAATCCATACCTAGTCAACTAACAGATATTGTTGTTCAGGATGTTATTCTTCCTATCTTGCTGATCATAATTAAATATTTCTTGAAAAGGCAAAAAGGCCTTATTGAGTTTATTCATGGTTACATTTTGTACAAAAGAATTCGACAACTGCACTCGAAATATGTGGAGCTAAAATACATATTTGGATTGCATTTCAGGTAAGATACACAAAATTTGAAGTATAAACCAGAACCAAAAGAACAACAAGTACAGGAATACAGTAACCTTAGTGATCTTGAATCCATTACACAAGATGTCAGAGACAAACAGGGGAAAATCTAATAGAAAAAGTGTGACCCAGAGGTAGGAGGTGACTTAAGCAGACCAGTCACCTGCTACAATATAGTTGCATTATATTGATACAAAAAAAAAATTTAATAAAACATAAGTCAGCATGAAATTGATCAGCAACAAGAAAGGTCGAAACTGACAGATTATGCATGCCGAATATGTTGAGATCTACATGTAGACTGAATCATGACAGACCAAGATAGTGAAGTAGAACCGATTGGCCAATTTGCGATGCAGGAACGAAATCTGATGATCACATTAAATGTTAATGTGGTCCATGATTTGTGAAAGGATATGGACGAGAAGACAAAAGAAATGGTGGTAAATGATATATCCTTTGGTTGGAAAAGATGCAAAGAAGAATGCATGATTCCAAATGACAATGATTTAAAAGAACATTCATTTTAAATTGAAAAATAAGATTAAACTAGAAAACATTTCACTAATAACACCATAAACAGAATAAGACCATAAGATAAATGGTCTATAAGAAGTGCAAATGATAACAATTTATACCACCATAAAGAGAATACCATTTCCTATTAGGCATTCCAAAGCTAACTGTAAAGCTCTATACTCAAATCATCAGTACAAAGTGCAGAGTGTACATTGAGAAATTATACACAAGTACAACTGATGAGTCAGTTGCCATCCATATATAACAACTTTACTCAAAACTACATGCAGGCTCTAGCTGCTATGCTATAACAAGCTAGTTTATTATTGTTTCCAACAAGACTTCTTTTCAATTTTCCTTCTTTGAGTCTGAATTAACTGAAATCTCACTTTCCCATTGCATTGCCAGAGTTTTTGACTAACCAACTTGAGTGGTTTTCCTCTTGTTATTTAATTTGGTGCTTCCCTCATGTCTAAGTGCAATATTTTCATTTCTCATACAGATAATAACATATATCAATGTCAACACCTTCTCCAAAATTGATATATTGCTCTCTAATATTTCAATATTTAAATAAAAGTTTAATATCAAGCATAATAAGTCATCAGATTATAATAATTCAACTCACCTAATCCTACTAATGCAGAGTAGCCTCCAACATCAATCGATCTGTCTCTAATTCTCACAAATATACTTATTGCAAACTGTTTACATGCTTCATCATCCCCTTGGTACCACCACAGTATGAAAATTCAAGATCATAGCTATTTAGAAAAAATTGTTGCCACAAACCCAAAAATAGTTACATGAAGAAGAAAAGTAGATGACCAATCAAAGCATTCATCACCTACGACATTATTGGGAATGAAAAAAATTAATCATTTTACCTATAACCAAAATTAAATGACGAGGTACAACTTGCAGAGGATTGCAATTGCATAAAACACTCCCATGGCCATTGGTTTTGGCATGTATGTGTTGGTATTGTTCAGAATGTCATCATGCCAAGATACATATGGGAAAATAATAAGCAAAGCAATACAAAATACTTTAATAGAAACTGCAACAAAATAATATATCACATTAACAAGCAATTGGACCACTTACCCAGATATAAAAGCAGTGAAAAAAAATAAAACATAGAAACTTTGTCAATTCAGGCTGAATTGGCTATTCTCAGGCTTACAAAAATAGTTCCAATTACGTTCCTGATTAAGTTCCAAATTACATTGTTCTGATTAAGTTCTCAAGTACCAGATAATTCTCAGTTATACAAACTTCATCCACAAATAGATAATCTGTACCTATGCAAAAGATGCAAAGGGCTATAAAAAGGTTAAAGAAGTAATATGTCTAGTAATTCAACATCATATTATAAAATAAGTAATATGTCTAGTAATTCAACTTCATATTATAAAATAATGTGTGTGAAGGCAACTGCAAGAGAATCAATGATGAGAGTTCAACGATGTTCTTTTCTACAAATTGAATGTAGCAAGTAAGTAGAGATTATGAACTTAAATCTTGATGAACTAATAAAAAATCACCAAACTTGGAGTTTAATAGAACAAATTGAGACATGAAACAGGGTTACGCTCTCCTCTACACCCACAGATGGAAGTTTCCAAGAGAATTACCACCTAGGGAGGAGGAGATGACAGACCTCTAATTGATTGTTGGACAAGTTGAGGTACAGCAGGCCTCGCAACTTCCCGAATGCCTCCGGAAGATACCTTAGATGGCGGCCTGAGAGGTCCACCCTCTCCAACGACTTCCCTGGCCCTCCTTGCAGGATGTCAATCACCTCCTCATTCAACTCCTCCCATTCTTCCTGTCCCATCTCAGCACCTTTCCTACCGTCGCCCACATCGCCGCCCTCAGCCGCGGATCCATACATCTTGACCAGCCTGTTCTCGGCTTCCCTCAGCAGCTTCTCGTACGCCTCGTGCATCTCGTCCAGTTGAATCACGGCCCGCAGCGCGGCCTTCTCCCGCTCCGCCTCCGCCCGGCACCCCTTCTCCAGCTCCGCCTGCTCCGCCCGCCACCGAAGCCGGTCGACCCCCTCGGGGCGGGGGGCGCGGACGATCTCCTCGAGCCGCCGGGAGAGGTCGGCGTCGATCTCCGCGAGGCGAGTGCGGGCGGCGTCGACGGCCTCGTGGTCAGGGCGGTCGCCGAGGAGGCGGAGGACGGAGCGGGTCTGGGCGACCTCGGTGACAGCAGAGGCCATGGACGCGAGGAGGGCCGGGTGCTGGAGTCGGGGCAGCCGCTCCACCACCAGATCGATGTCGCCACCGCCGACGTCGTCGTGGCGACGGATGGGGCGATCGAGCGGAGGGGGTTGCTCGATGTCATGGTCGTCGACGGTTTGGGGGGCCTTGAAGGAGGCAATCCTTGACATCACGTAGGAGAGGATGGGAAAGGACTTAGGTTTGGATCCATCGTTTTCTTCAGGAATTGGGAAGGAAGCCAATGGAGAGATCCCTGGCGAACGAGACCGGCGGAAGTGACTTTCTGCTTTCTGTTACAAGACGCACTATTTCGTGCAGGGAATCAGAGTGCAAAACTACTTCATTGGTCATCAAATTTCTTACAAATTTCAATTATACCCGATTTCTATTTGTGATAATGAACATTCTAAATGTTGTTTGACGCTTCAATTAAAGACTTATTATTTCATATATTTTGAATATAATTAATATTCATTAATTGTGCCGATGTGTCAATCGGCACATTAATTGTGCAATCGAGTTTATATGTTAGAACAAATGAATAAAATTTGACCATATAACTTAATTAAAATATCTTGGAAAATTAATTATCGATTAAAGAGCTAACTAATAATTCGCCTAGGAAAGCGAAAGAGACGGAGAGACGGTGATTAGGGATTGTTTCAGTGGGGCGAATAGGGATGGACGACCACGTTGGCCATTCCCATCTTGTCTAGCACAAATCTTAAACAGCGATGATAGATAGGCGTAAGGTTATTTGGCATCAATAGGTAAAAGGATTCAAACCCAAACATAATTTAAGCGTCCAATGTGATTTAAGCGTGTTGGATAAACATAATATCTCATAAATAAATTAATAATCGAACTAATTATATATTATCCTATAAACTTAATATCTCATAACTCTTATAGCATTATGATTGTCTTCTTGTATTTTTCATAATTATAAAAGTAAAATAATTTATCCTATTTTTTAACTATTGATAAAAGACATTATGTACCGGATCCTCATAATTATAAAGGTGAAATAATTAATTCTGTTTTTCCTAGTATCATATATTGCATTAACGAAAGACATAACATATGACATTGACATAAATCGATAGCAAAAAAAATAATTTCAATGATGACGAAGCTACTATGTCCTAAACTTAATATCTCATAACTCTTATAGCATTATGATCGTGTTCTTGTATTTTTCATAATTATGAAAGTAAAATAATTTATCCTATTTTTCTTAACTGTTGATAAAATACATCACACATGATATTATGTATCGGATCCCCATAATTATAAAGGTGAAATAATTAATTCTATTTTTCCTCATATCATATATTGCATTAACGAAAGACATAACATATGACATTACATACTGTATTGACATTAATCGATAGTAAAAAGAATAATTTCAATGATGATTTGCTATTTCCTCATAAACTTAATATCTCATAACTCTTATAGCATTATGATCGTGTTCTTGTATTTTTCATAATTATGAAAGTAAAATAATTTATCCTTTTTTTCTTAACTATTGATAAAAGACATCACACATGATATTATGTATCGGATCCTCATAATTATAAAGGTGAAATAATTAATTCTATTTTTCCTCGTATCATATATTGCATTAACAAAGACACACATATGACATTGACATAAATCGAAAGCAAAAAGAATAATTTCAATGATGACGAAGCTACTATTTCCTCATAAACTTAATATCTCATAACTCTTATAGCATTATGATCGTGTTCTTGTATTTTTCATAATTATGAAAGTAAAATAATTTATCCTTTTTTTTTAACTGTTGATAAAAGACATCACACATGATATTATGTATCGGATCCTCATAATTATAAAGGTGAAATAATTAATTCTATTTTTCCTCGTATCATATATTGTATTAACGAAAGACATAACATATGACATTGACAGAAATCGATAGCAAAAAGAATAATTTCAATGATGACGAAGCTACTATTTCCTTATAAACTTAATATCTCATAACTCTTATAGCATTATGATCGTGCTCTTGTATTTTTCATAATTATGAAAGTAAAATAATTTATCATATTTTTCTTAATTGTTGATAAAAGACATGACACATGATATTATGTACCGGATCCTCATAATTATAAAGGTGAAATAATTAATTCTATTTTTCCTCATATCATATATTGCATTAACGAAAGACATAACATATGACATTACATATTGTATTGATATAAATTGATAGCAAAAAGAATAATTTCAATCATGACGAAGCTACTATTTCTACAACAACGGTCGCCTCATCAACTCTGCTACCGTTGCGATAATTGTGGCATCAGAGCTTGTTGACAAGGGCCTTGAGCAATCATTTGTTTATATCAATTACTCTTGAGGTGGATGTCAATGACTTTGTAGAGATCACCATGCTCAAGTTTGGCAAAATCTAGAACTACTTACGCAATTGTAATTAACTTCTCCATAGACTAGTTCTTATCTTCAACAATCTCTTGGATGTAACCATCTATTAGCTTAGCCACTCTTAGCTTAGAGCTAGGGAGGCATAGGATGATCTATAGTTGTTCTTCTATCCCTCGAAGTTCATGTTCTCGATAGACAGAGACCTCGTCCTCTCACAATGAAGATTTTCTTTTGGTGGACTTGTTGGCAGTGTGTCCTTGATGTAGGAACTCCTCTAACTGACCATCACTATATCGACGTTAGACAACATACCACTCGAATATGAGTCAAGTGGAATCGAAGATCATTAGCAGATGCCTCCTTCAACTGTCGTCCGATTAACTTGGCTAATTCCATCTTTGATGATGTTAAAGCATAAAGTACACTGACGGTCTTAAGAAGTTTGAGCAAAAAACTAGATGAAACAGAGCCATTTTCGGTGGAGAGTAGGCTCACAATCTTCTCCATTAGTAGCCTATGCTTTATGGTATCTTCTTTGCAAGGCTCCAAGGAGTCATCAGCTTTTAATTCACCTTGTTGACCCTGATGATCTCTGTAGAGTCATTAACATCTACGTCAGAGCTAGAGAGTGAATCAAAGTGTCAAGATTATAAAAGGATAAAGGCGGAAGATGAGTTTTCAGAGGCAACGAACGAGCAAATCGACTTGTTTTAAAGGATGAGTGGTGCAATGGAGAGAAGGATGATTGTGTTAGGGCTCATTGATGGACCGAAGATGGATTAAAATATAGTAATGCATATGGCGATTCCCTCATTAGAGTGGTGGGTACAAAAAAGGAAAAAGGCGATGAAGTTACTACAAGCAAGATAGGACACATTAGGATAAATATTGACAAAGGAATACCCAAGGTTCTCATCACAGAAATAATAATTTATTATCATTGAAATTATCTTTTTCTCATCATTTTGTATTAATTCGACACGTGTTGACTTACATTACCTTTCGTCAGTGCATCGATGATATTAAAAAAATAGATAAATTATTTTATTTTTATAATTATAAGAATTTTAAATACAATTTTTTAAATAAAAGAATCGTGATGCTACGAGCGTCGAAATACAAGAAGAGTAATAATTAAAAGTAATTAGCCCTTGACAACTCCTGCTCTGCCACGCTCTCCTCACCTCCGGCCTTCGTCCCTGACGAGTTCAGCGTCCCCTTCTCCTTCAGGTCCTTCTCCGCTGTATCCAACTGAAGCTTGGGAAGCTGCTCCACCAACACTCCCTTTGCTTCGAATGCGCCAGCGACCTCTTCGTGCGTGAAGCGCTGGTCGACATGCGATCCAAGTGCGGCGATGTCTTATGCACTCGTCAGGTGTTCGGTAAAATGGCTAGTAGAGAATTGGTTTCTGGGCTTATAAGATATCCGGTAAGCGCACAGTGGTCACAACGGAGTCGTTGGATTCCTTTCGAGCACAGGCCAATGATCTGTTAGATAATGTGGTCCTATTTAATTTGATAAGATATATTAAAGATATGATTAGATTCTGATTATGGTTATTGGCTAATAGAAAGAAAGTCCAATCAAAATGAGATTCTTTAGAAGAGACCCTTGATGGGAGGAAATCTTCTAATATCTTATCCTAGACCCTCTGCTCTCGCCTATAAATAGACAGGACCTCAGGAGACTTAAGGTGTGAGAAGCAACACAGAAGCATCTAAGAGTTGTGTAAAGATTAGCAACACAGATGCATCTAAGAGTTGCATAAAAGAAAAATATTTCATAAACATAGATTGAGAGATTACAGTCTCCCTCTTAATCTCTCTGAGCCATCAATTATAGTGGTCCTGTGAAAGGATAGGAAGAGAGGAGAAGGATTCTCCTTGCAGATTGGCGGAGGCGTTGGATCTAAGAAAGGTATTCAGATCTTTCCTCCTTTCTTTGCGGATGGCATCAAAGGTACACATCGTAAAACAAATCTATTATTTTTTTTATTTCGATCCTAGCATTAAAGTTTTTTTCTACATTACAGAAACATGATTAAAAATTTTTATGCTTACAATTGGTATCAGAGCCTAGGTTCTTGAAATCAAAACTATAGATCTGTGGTTTTTTATTTACGATGTTTGATCCGACTCGCCAAATCGTATTCCTATCGATTTTGGACGCAATGGCGTGTTATTTTGCGCGCGACCATAAAGAATCGTCATTAGGGCGCAACTGGGTATGCAACCCCGCGACGGACGCGTCCAGAAGCAAGCGCACAGCAGCGAGCCAAGCAGACGCCATGGCGCAGCCGACGGCTGTTAGCGCGCGGCGGCATTGCCGCCACACATGGCGAATGCAGCTTAATGCAGAATACATGAATCAAGCACAGCGAAGCGGCACTTCGGCAGCGGCCGCGTGCCATGCACCGTTCAGCGGCCAGCATGCCAAGGCCCCAGCGGCCGCGCGCACAGCCGGCTAAGACAGCGCCATGCGCGCTGTACAAAAGCCAAATAAAGCCGCCACAAGACACATGACGCTGCAGCGGCGCGCAGGGAAGAAAGAGTTTTGGCAAAAATTACAATTTTGCCCTTGGGTTAGGGTTTTGCTAAATTACAATTTTGCCCTTCTGTATTTTATTAATACTTTTAGTATTTTGATAGTTTTGCCGTTTATTAATATGCAAGATTATAGTTTAATCATGTCAATATATTTACAATTTTGCCCTTATGAATTGAGAATTTTGATTTATATCCTCAATTATTAAAATTGATCAAAAAATAATTAAATTTGATCATGATTGTATTTTGAATTTGATTTTGATCAATATTTGATTTTGATCGACTAGTTTAATCACTAATAGTTAACCCGATTATGGGCTTACCCAATTAAATAAGATTGATTGACATAATAGTTCTTTTATAATTTTCTCATATTAATTATTGATTGTATTTTATAAATAAAATCTAATTATTATTCTTGGATATTTATTTAGTTATTCATATGTATTTATTTGAAATTGTGAAATGACAATTATCTTTCACATAAAAGTTTTTCATGATTTATGTGTTATCATGATTATAGTTATCATATGAGTTTTCTTTATGCTAATCAATATATATGAGTTATTGATTATAAGTTGTAAATAATATCCAATTATTGTTCTTGGATATTTGTTTGATTATTCATATGTATATATTTGAAAGTGTGAAATGAGCTTATCTTTCACATAAAGGTTTTTCATGATTTATGTGTTATCATTATTATAGTTATCATATGAATTTTATTTATGCTCATGAATATTCAATAATTATTATGGTTGTTGTTCTATTATTGAATTACTTAGCATAAATTGAATTAAAGAAATTTAGTGAATATTATTTGTAATTCATCTTCCTAAGTTTTATCTGACTAGTAGCTGCCAAAGTAGCCTGGGATGATAAGCTTATGTGATATGAATTACAATAAAAGTCTTGTCATTTATAGGATATTTTAGATTATATTTTATATTTTTGTATTGGTCTTGTAGCCACCAAAGTGACCTAGACCAATAATTTATAAAATACATTATGGAATTGATCCTAAATGATATTAAGAAAATTTGATAAATATTATTTGTAATTTATTTTCCTAAGTTTTATTTCGATCAAGAGTTCTAAAGTAGCACGGGATGATAGACTTATGGGATAGAAATTACAGTAAAGTCTTATCATTCATAGGACATTTTAGATTGTATTTTATATTTTTGTATTGGTCTTGCAGTCACCAAAGTGACATAGACCAATAATTTATAAAATACATTATGGGATTAGTCCTAAATGACATTAAAGAAAAATAATATTCATAATGGCACAAATAATTAGGAGATTTAAATAATCCCAAAGGAGAATCAATTTTGAATAATTATGTGATGGGGTAGGATGATACTGTTTTGGATATCCTTGCAGTTTAGTGTTCTATACCCAAAGGTATTAACACTATTCCACAAGGATGGTATCAGTCCTCCATGGATGATTTTGAGTGAACACTAGATATGTCAATATTTCACCCAAAGGTGAAATGTAGATGATATCAATAGTTCATCATATTTTGGAACTCAAAGCATTGATGTTATATTATTATGGTGGTACTTCCTTCATTGTATTTTTATAAGTGTCCCTATATTTTCTGAAATATATTTTCTGGAATAAATGGCTTGAGCATATACAAGTTATATTGAATGAGTGAGACTCGATTAGATTATTCAAGGAACAGACTTATTTATTAAAAGTTCGTGGAATAAATAATTAAGGTTCTTGATCGTGAAAGGTCCAAAAACTCAATTTGATGATACTTAGACTTGATGAGCGCATGAGAATATTTAAGGATCAACATAAATTTTCTGATAAGTCATAAGTTGACACTTCAATGAAAGTACTGACTAAAAATGAAAGTATTTGAGGAATTAAAGATTACCTCCTCAATATAATTAATAAAGTTGTAAGCTCAAGACTTAGAATATTTGAGTTCTACTCAAGGAGTAGGTAACAATAAAATAAAGATGAAGCATAAGCCACCTGAGTTTATAATTACTGTATAAACTCATAAAGAAATTTCTTCGTAATAAAGTGTTACTTGTGTAACAATGAAAGTTATATGAATAAGAATTATAAGATTTGATTTGAAATGAAAAGTTATGTGATTCAAATCAAATATTATAGAAATTATTTTTCTAATACTTGGTGGATTAATTTGATGCTTCATTGTATGTTACTAATAATTGAGATTTATTTTAATATTTAAAATAAAAAGGAATAAAAAAAATAAAGGAGATTGAAATATTTATCATTACAGGGAATCATCTTAAAGTGAGGCGATAGCAGTTTGTATTTATCGCCTATGCCCAAAGATGATTTATTTGATGAATCTTGAGGATTTGTGTTACATTCTTATAATTCTGGGAATTTGGATTCTTTACCTAGAATTGTTAGAATATTGTTTCTCCTTTGATAGTTGTGAACTCAATATGATTCAATAAAAGTTAATATTTCGATTATGTATAATGGTCTATACAGAATTAATATGAATCTTGAGTTTACAATGATCCTATAATTAAATATTAAAATAAAATAAAAGTTCATAAACTCCTTGAGATTATGCTTACATCTGCGAGTCATTCTATATTTTCGTCTCATTAAAGAGAGGCATTTTATCACCATATAGATAACCTATTGAGATATGATTTTATATATATCTAATTCATGTAAAGTCTCAGGCCATTGACACTCTTAAAATGTGCATAAAAGAGGTCGAGAGACAATTAGATAGAAAAGTTAAAATCATCATATCTAATAGGGGTGATGGATTTTATGGCATTCATGATGGATCCAATTATCATTCTAGTTCTTTTACTAGAATCCTGGAAAATCAAGGTATTCAAAGATAATTTACTGATGTGTCGTAGCACAACATAATTGCTGAAAGGTATAATCGTACATTTATAAATATGATCAGGAGCATGATGTATTATTCTTTTATACCCAAATTAATGTGAGAAGAAGCTCTAAGGACAACTATGTAAATCTTAAATGGGGTTTCTAGGAAACCTAACTTAAGATATTTACATATTTTGGATTGTCCTGTAGAGATAAGGATCTTCAACTCACATAAAAGAAAATTAAAGTTAATAACTATTTTTGAATATTTTGTTATTTATTCAGAAAAGTTTAAAAAAGGGTATATGTCTTATTGCTCTAATCATAGTACGATGATGGTTAAATCTGGTAATATAAGGTTCCTATAAAATAGCGAATCAGTGGGAGTAAAAATCTCAAATTTAATTTTGGTATAGAGGAGATACATGTTGTTACTCCTTTATTATTCGAGAGATTGTTGTTACTCAAATTATTAAATAATTTGATAAAGGTGAACAACAAAATAACATTACCAAACTCCCACATTATATATTGATATCGCTGATAATGGTCTTATAGAATAACCACAATTGACAGCCTTGAAATTTTTTCAATGGGAAAGAAATCCTGTCATTTATGATTGTGTAGTATATCTATAAGAATTATATTTTGATATAGGAATCAGAATAGATCCCTTATTGTTTTCACAGGTCATGAAAGGTAACGATTCTGAAAAAGTAATATGATACAATATAAGAAGAGTTCAAAATCAATAACCAAAATGGTGTTTGATAAATTCGTCGAATTGTCCAATAATTGTAAAAGAGTTTGTTATATAAATATAACTCAATGGACAATGTTGAACGATGTAATGGTCAGACTTTTAGTTTTCAATATGGCTATAGATTTTACTCATAAAGAATGTATCATAACGAGACATTTAGTTTTTAAAATGAACTCGTTAAGAATCGTCATAACATTAGTGACTCATTATGAATTTGAGTTATATCATAATGATATGAAAATAAATTTTTGATTAAGGATCTAGTTTTATATGGATTACTCTGAATGACTCGCAGAGAAAATGAAAGAAATATATAATTTGGTATGCAAATTCAGGAATCTATTTATGATCTTAAACAAGCTTCTAGACAATGATATAAATAAAGTTTCTTAATATCATTGATTTCTTCAGATTTAAGAAAAATACTATTAATCAGTATTTATATCTGAGGATCAGTGGGAGCAAGTTTATTATATTGATCATATATGTGGATAATATTTTGCATTGCCAATAGTGACTTGGTTTATTATACTAAACCAAGAAATTATCACTAAAAATTTAAGACGGTTGATATGAATGAGACATCTTATATTATTAGTATTGAGATATTCAGGGATATATCTCAACGATTATTAAGACTATCTCGTAAAGGACATATTAATCGAGTCTTTAGATGATATACAACTTTGTTCAACAAATCATAAAAGTAAAATTTTAGTTAAAATTGAATGCTTTAAAATGACTTGAAAAGAATCGATAAAAGAAATATTCTTTATATACGTGATTGAAAGTCTATGCTCAAGCCTATATCGAAGCAGATATCGTTGTTTTGCGGTTAAAATACTAGATAGATATTTGAGTTATCCAGAAGAAAAATATTAAAGGACTGCAAAGAAAAGTAATAAGATATCTGGAAGGGACGAAGGATTATATGCTCACATGTATGAAATTATATCAGCTTGAAATGATGGTGTTTTTCAAATGCTGATTTTATAAATTACCTCAATAATAGGAAGTCCACCTTATGGTTAAGATCTATATCAATTAGAGAGGCAATTTATTATAAAAGTTGATTTTGTGGTATGCTTTGAGGCCACTAATCAAACTTTATAACTGCGAAATTTTATCTCAGGACTTGGTGTGGTCAGACTCAATTGTCAAGTTGCTGAAGATATTTTGTGATATCGCAGTAGTTTTCTTCTCTAAGAATGACAAGTACTATTGCATTTCTATGCATTATGGTAAAAAGTACTTGATGGTTAGAGAAGATGAGTCCAGAAACATCTAATGTCAATTAATTACTTGAGTTCCACTGTATTGACGATCCATTTACTTTGAACTTCTGACCTTAAGGTGTTTTGAAAGAACATATTCTTATGATTGGGTTTGTGTGCAACCCATAAAGGATATGGTGATGCATATTCGAGTGACGTAATTGACATTTTTACTTACGTACTTAAAGTTATTTGTTTCGCTATCCCGCTCACAGTTATGTATGTACATATTATAATTGAATGAGATGACAGGATTGTCTTGACAAGATAAATTACAGGGATCATTTTGAATTACATTAGGAAAGGCTAATAGTATTATAGTACATAGAAGGAAGTGTGACATTGATGACATACAACCGCTATGACTCGTATTACTAGTCAGACTTAATGTAGTATTATTATATTCATTGGACTTATTAGCTTGTTTTTAAATTCGCGCGCGTATAAATAGTTTTCAAAATTTCAGAATCCAATTATGCAAAATTATTTTCAAATAAATTTTATCTATTTATTTTGATTTTGAATATCTTTTGTATCTTATCAATTAATGGGCCAAGTGGAGAATGTTAGATAATGTGGCCCTATTTAATTTGATAAGATATATTAAAGATATGATTGGATTCTGATTATGGTTATTGGCTAATAGAAAGAAAGTCTAATCAAAGTGAGATTCTTTAGAAGAGACCCTTGATGGGAGGAAATCTTCTAATATCTTATCCTAGACCCTTCTGCTCTCGCCTATAAATAGACAGGACCTCAGGGGACTTAAGATGTGAGAAGCAACACAGAAGCATCTAAGAGTTGCGTAAAGATTAGCAACACAGATGCATCTAGGAGTTGCATAAAAGAAAAATATTTCACAGACATAGATTGAGAGATTACAGTCTCCTCTCAATCTCCCCGAGCAATCAATTACAGTGGTCTGTGAAAGGATAGGAAGAGAGGAGAAGGAGTCTAGTTCTCCTTGCAGACAGCGGAGGCGTTGGATCTAAGAAAGGTATTGATCTTTCCTCCTTTCTTCATGGATGGCATCAAAGGTACACATCATAAAAACAGATCTATTGTTTTTTGATTTCGATCCTAGCATTAAAGTTTTTCCGCATTACAGAAACATGATTAAAGATTTTTATGCTTATATGATCTCCTTGCTTACGGCCGACTTGGGACTCGTAGAATGCGATTAAAGACGTGTTTAAGCTTGTATGATGATAACATGGCTTTGCCAGAGATGCCATCTCTATATTTGAGATAATGGTAAACGATGCAGTGATGTCATATGCTGCAACATTTGCCAGTCTCCCGTCTTCTTGTAGCCATTCTGGATTTTAAGAGGAAGTCGGGAGTAGAGCCAAAGCTGAATGACTATTCGGGCATGGTAGACATGTTAGATAATGTGATCCTATTTAATTAGATAAGATATATTAAAGATATGATTGGATTCTGATTATGATTATTGACTAATAGAAAGGAAGTCCAATCAAAGTGGGATTCTTTAGGAGATGCCCTTGATGGGAGGAAATCTTCTAATATCTTATCCTAGACCCTCTGCTCTCGCCTATAAATAGACAGGACCTCAGGGGACTTAAGGCGTGAGATGCAACACAGAAGCATCTAAGAGTTGCGTAAAGATTAGCAACACAGATGTATCTAGGAGTTGCATAAAAGAAAATATTTCACAGACATAGATTGAGAGATTAAAGTCTCCCTCTCAATCTCCCTGAGCCATCAATTACAGTGGTCCTGTGAAAGGATAGGAAAAGAGGAGGAGTCTAGTTCTCCTTGCAGATTGGCGGAGGCATTGGATCTAAGGATATTTAGATCTTTCCTCCTTTCTTTGCAGATGGCATCAAAGGTACACATCGTAAAAACAGATCTATTGTTTTTTGATTTCGATCCTAGCATTAAAGTTTTTTCCGCACATGTATAGCATGATTAAAGATTTTTATGCTTATAATTGGTATCGAGTCCGTGTTCTTGAAATCAAAACTTTAGATCATTATTTTATTTACGATGTTTGATCCGACTCGCCAAATCAGTATTCCTATCGATTTTGGACGCGACCGCTGGTTTAAAGCAAAGACCATCACGACTATGACAGAGGGCATCATCGCCAACACCGGCGCGCGCGCGCCGACCATAAGACGTGCGCGACGACGAGGGATGGCGCAACCCATGGCCGAGCGCGGCCGTGACACGCGCGCAATGGCCATGCTGCCGCCGCGATGGCGCGCAGCGCGCGCGCAGCCGTGACGGCGACGCGCAGCAGCCGCGCGGCATCGAGGCGCGCGCGGCAGAAGCGCAAGGCAGCCGCTGGCAGCAGTGTGGCCGCAGCAGAGAAGCTCTCGCGCAAGGGGGCGCAACCGCCGCAGCCGCGGGCGCAGATCCTCGCGGCAATGGCACAACTGCCGCCGGCCGTTTTAGCACAAGACGCGCTACGGCAATGCTGCAAATCACGCGCATGACAGCGCGGCAGTGCGCAGTGGAAGAAAGGGTTTTTGGCAAAATTATAGTTTTGCCCTTGGGTTAGGGTTTTGCCAAATTACAGTTTTGCCCTTATGTATTTTATTAATACTTTTAGTATTTTGACAATTTTGCCCTTTATTAATATGAAAAATTACAGTTTAATCCTCTCAATATATTTATAGTTTTATCCTTATGAAATTGAGAATTTTTGATTTATATCCTCAATTATTAAAACTGATCAAAATAATTAAATTTGTTCATGATCAGTATTTTGAATTTGATTTTGATCAAATTTAGAAAGGATTAAATCTTGATCAATATTTGATTTTGATCGACTAGTTTAATTGGGCTAATAGTTAACCCAATTATGGGCTTACCCAATTAAATAAGATTGATTGACATAATAGTTCTTTTATAATTTTCTCATATGAATTATTGATTGTATTTTATAAATAAAATCCAATTATTGTTCTTGGATATTTATTTAGTTATTCATATGTATTTATTTGAAATTGTGAAATGACAGTTATCTTTCACATAAAAGTTTTTCATGATTTATGTGTTATCACGATTATAGTTATCATATGAGTTTTCTTTATACCGATCAATATATATGAGTTATTGATTGCAAGTTGTAAATAATATCCAATTATTGTTCTTGGATATTTGTTTGATTATTCATATGTATATATTGAAATTGTGAAATGATAGTTAATTTTCACATAAAGTCTTTCATGATTTATGTGTTATCACGATTATAGTTGTCATATTTAATTTTATTTATGCTCATTAATATTCAATAATCATTATGGTTGTTGTTGTATTATTGCAATCGTTTAGCATAAATTGAATTAAAGAAATTTGGTGAATATTATTTGTAATTCATCTTCCTAAGTTTTATCTGACCAGTAGCTGCTAAAGTGGCCTGAGATGATAAGCTTATGAGATATGAATTACAATAAAGTCTTGTCATTCATAGGATATTTTAGATTGTATTTTATATTTTAGTATTGGTCTTACAGTCACCAAAGTAACATAGACAAATAATCTATAAAATACATTATGAAATTGGTCCTAAATGACATTAAAGAAAATAATATTCATAACACACATAATTAGGATATTTAGATAATCCCAAAAGGAGAATCTATTTTGAATAATTATGTGATGGGGTAGGATGAATCTTGTTTTGGATATCCTTGCGGTTTAGTGTTTTATACCCAAAGGTATTAACATTATTCCACAAGGATGGTATCAGTCCTCCATAAATGATTATATGTGTGAATAATAGATATGTCAATATTGAAAGTAAAATATTGATGATATCAATAGATCAACATTCATTATAAAACTCAAAGCATTGATGTTATATTATTACAGTGGTACTTCCTTCATCGTATTTTTATAAATGTCCCTATATTTTCTGAAATATATTTTCTGGAATAAATGGCTTGAGCATATACAAGTTATATTGAATGAGTGAGACCTTGATCATATTATTTGAAGGGAACATAGACTTATTTACTGAAAGTTTTGTGGAATAAATAATTAAAGTGACTGATCAGAAAGATCTGAAAAACTCAATTTGATGATACTTAGACTTAAGTACAGTTTACAACTAGCGCATGAGAATATTTAAGGATCAACATAAATTTTCTGATAAGTCATGAGTTGACACTCAATAAAAGAACTGACTAAAAATGAAAGTATTTGAGGAATTAAAGATTATCTCCTCAATATAATTGATAAAGTTGTAAGCCAAGACTTAGAATATTTGAGTTCTACTCAAGGAGTAGGTAACAATAAAATAAGGATAAAGCATAAGCCACCTGAGTTTATAATTACTATATAAACTCATAAAGGGATTTCTTCATAATAAAGTGTTACTTGTGTAACAATGAAAGTTATATGAAGAAGAATTATAAGATTTGATTTGAAATGAAAAGTTATAAATATAACTTTTATATGGTTCAAATCAAATATTATAGAAATTATTTTTCTAATATTTGGTGGATTAATTTGATGCTTCATTGTATATTACCAATAATAGAGATTTATTTTAATATTTTAAAAAAAAGGAATATAAATCAAAGGAGATTGAAATATTCATCATTACAGGAATCATCTTAAAGTGAAAGCGATAGTAATTTGTATTTATCGTTTATTCCCAAAGATGATTTATTTGATGAATCTTGAGGATTCGTGTTATATTCTTATAATTCTGGGAATTTTGATTTTTTTACCTAGAATTGTTAGAATATTATTTCTCCTTTGATAATTGTGAACTCAATATGATTCAATAAAAGTTAACATTTGATTCTCGTATAATGGTCTATACAGAATTAATATGAATCTTGAGTTTATAACGATCTTATAATTAAATATTAAAATAAAATAAAAGTTTATAAACTCCTTGAGATTATGCTTACATCTGCAAGTCACTCTATATTTTTGTCTCATTAAAGAGACATTTTATCACCATATAGATAACCTATTGAGATATGATTTTATATATATCTAATTTATGTAAAGTCTCAGGCCATTGACACTCTTAAAGTGTGCATAAAAGAGGTCGAGACAATTAGATAGAAAAGTTAAAATCATCATATCCGATAGGGGTGATGGATTTTATGGTATTCATGATGAATCCAATTATCATTCTAGTTCTTTTACTAGAATCTTGAAAAATCAAGGTATTCGATAATTTACGGATGTGTCGAGGCGAACATAATTCTTGAAAGGGATAATCGTACACTTATAAATATGATTAGTAGCATGATGTATTATTCTTTTATATCCAAATTGTGAGAAGAAGCTCTAAGGACAACTATGTATATCTTAAATGGGGTTTCTAGAAACCTAACTTAAGATATTTACATATTTAGGATTGTCTGTAGAGATAAGGATCTTCAACTCACATAAAAGAAAATTAAAGTTAATAACTATTTCTGAATATTTTGTTATTTATTCAGAAAAGTTTAAAAAGGGTATATGTCTTATTGCTCTAATCATAGTACAATGATGGTTAAATCTGGTAATATAAGGTTTCTATAAAATAGTGAATCAGTGGGAGTAAAAATCTCGAAATTTAATTTTGGTATAGAGGAGATACATGTTGATACTCCTTTATTATTCGAGAGATTATTGTTACTTAAATTATTAAATAATTTGATAAAGGTGAACAACAAAATAACATTACCAAACTCGCACATTATATTGATATCGTTGATAATGATCTTGTAGAATAATCACAATTGACAACCTTGGAAATTTTTCAATGGGAAAAGAATCTTGTCATTTATGATTATGTGGTATATCTATAAGAATTATATTTTGATATAGGAATCAGAATAGATCCCTTATTGTTTTCACAGGTCATGAAAGGTAACGATTCTGAAAAATAATATGATACAATATAAGAAGAGTTAAAATCAATAACCAGAATGGTGTCTGATGAATTCGTCGAATTGTCCAATAATTGTAAAAGAGTCTGTTATACAAATATAACTTAATGGACAATGTCGAACGATATAATGGTCAGACTTTTAGTTTTATATGGTTATAGATTTTACTCATAAAGAATGTATCATAACGAGACATTTAATTTTTAAATGAACTTGTTAAGAACCGTAATGACATTAGTGACTCATTATGAATTTGAGTTATATCATAATGATATGAAAATAAATTTTTGATTAAGGATCTAGTTTTATATGGATTACTCTGAATGACTCGCAGAGTAAATGAAAGAAATATATAATTTGGTATGCAAATTCAGGAATCTATTTATGATCTTAAACAAACTTCTAGACAATGATATATAAAGTTTCTTAATATCATTGATTTCTTTAGATTTAAGAAAGATACTGTTGATCGATATTTATATCTGAAGATCAGTGGGAGCAAGTTTATAATATTGATCATATATGTGGATAATATTTTGCATTGCCAATAGTGACTTGGTTTATTATACTAAATCAAGAAATTATCACTAAGAATTTAAGATGGTTGATATGAATGAGACATCTTATATTATTAGTATTGAGATACTTAGGGATATATCTCAATGATTATTAAGATTGTCTTAAAAAGGATATATTAACCGAATCTTGAGATGATTTAATATACAATTTTGTTCAATAAATCATAAAAGTAAAATTTTAGTCAAAATTGAGTGCTTTAAAATGACTTGAAAAGAATCAGATAAAGGAAATATTCTTTATACGATTGAAAGTCTATGCTCAAGCCTATATCGTAGCAGATATCGATTTTTTGCAATTAGGATACTAGGTAGACATTCGAGTTATCCGTATGAAAAATATTAAAGGACCGCAAAAAAAATAATAAGATATCGTAAAGGGACGAAGGATTATATGCTCATGTATGAAATTATATCAACTTGAAATGATGGTGTTTTTCAAATGTCGATTCTATAAATTGCCTAAATAACAGGAAGTCCACCTTATGGTTAATATCTATATCAATTAGAGAGGCAATTTATTATGAAAGTTAATTTTGTGGTATGCTTTGAGGCCACTAATCAAACTTTATAACTGCGAAATTTTATCTCAGGACTTGGTGTGGTCAGACTCAATTGTCAAGTCGTTGAAGATATTTTATGATATCGCAGTAGTTTTCTTCTCTAAGAATGATAAGTACTATTATATTTCTATACATTATGGTAGAAAGTACTTGATGGTTAGAGAAGACGAGTCCAAAACATCTAATGTCAATTAATTACTTGAGTTCCAACTGTATTGATTGTCGATCCATTTACTTAGGACTTACTGACCTAAGGTGTTTTGAAAGAACATGTTTTTATGATTGGGTTTCATGAGCAACCCATAAAGGATATGGTGATGCATATTCGAGTGGACATCGTAATTGACATTTTTACTTACGTACTTAAAGTTATTTGTTTCTGCTATCCTGTTCACAGTTATGTATGTACATATTATGGTTGAATGTGATGACAAGATTGTCTTGACAAGACAAATTATAGGGGTTATTATGGACTGCATTAGGAAAGACTAATAGTGTTGTAGTACATAGAAGGAAGTGTGACATTGATGACATACAACCGCTATTACTCGTATTACTAGTCAGACTTAATGTAGTATTATTATATTCATTGGACTTATTAGCCTGCTTTTTAAATTCACACAGATAAATAGTTTTCAAAATTTTCAGAATCCAATTATGCAAAATTGTTTTCAAATAAATTTTGTTTATTTATTTTGATTTTGAATATCTTTTGTATCTTATCAATTAATGGGCCAAGTGGGAGAATGTTAGATAATGTGGCCCTATTTAATTAGATAAGATATATTAAAGATATGATTGGATTCTGATTATGGTTATTAGCTAATAGAAAGGAAGTCTAATTAAAATAGGATTCTTTAGGGGATACCCTTGATGGAAGGAAATCTTATAATATCTTATCCTAGACCCTCTGCTCTCGCCTATAAATAGACAGGACCTCAGGGGACTTAAGGCGTGAGATGCAACACAGAAGCATCTAAGAGTTGTGTAAAGATTAGCAACACAGATGCATCTAGGAGTTGCATAAAAGAAAATATTTCACAGACATAGATTGAGAGATTAAAGTCTCCCTCTCAATCTCCCTGAGCCATCAATTACAGTGGTCCTATGAAAGGATAGGAAAAGAGGAGAAGGAGTCTAGTTCTCCTTGCAGATTGGCGGAGGCGTTGGATCTAAGGAAGGTATTCAGATCTTTTTTCTTTCTTTATGGATGGCATCAAAGGTACACATCGTAAAAACAGATCTATTGTTTTTTGATTTCGATCCTAGCATTAAAGTTTTTTCCGTATTACAGAAGCATGATTAAAGATTTTTATGCTTACAAGACATCCTCAGGCTGTTAGGGAAGGTACACGAAGCTGAAGAGCTCATTTAGCAAATGTCAGCATCTAGGGAGCTCTTTTTGGAGCCTCTCAAATTTATGGGGATCTAATCTAGGAGAAAGAATTGCAAATAGGATCTTAAACACTGACCATTCCCTTTGCTGGATATTATGTTCTTTTCTCTGACCTTTATGCATCAAGGTGGACTGATGTAGAGAAACCGAGGAAACTAATGATAGGGAGAAGAGTGAACAAGGATCAGGGCATTAGCATGATTGAGTTAAACAACATTTGGCATGGATGATACTTCTCATCCTAGATATCAGGAATATATAGTTGTATCTGGACCAACTAGGTGTATGGATGAAACAATTGGGTAATGTTCTTTCTGTAGATTCACACTTCACAATGTAAATATTGATAAGAGCAAGGAAGTTGTGCTGTCTTATCATAGTTAGAGGCTCACTATCCCTTTTGGTTTGATCAACATGGGTCTTGGGGCTGTGATTTGTATAGCCAAAAATCTCCATCTTTGTGGACATCGCCATAATGCAATAAAGTTTATCTCTGAAATTGAGAACCAAGTAATTGTTGTACGAGATGCAGATTGCTTCCCTTATTTTGAGGATGACATTTGTTGTGGCAGTGGTTTCTGGTAAGAAACTTCTCAAACACTTATATCTTGCCTTTCTAGTAGTAACGAAGAACAAGAATAGAATTGACTTTTTTTTTTCATAGATAATAAGGTTTTAAAATTCTGCATGTTTCTCAATTGCAAATAGTACACTTGCAGTATATTCAGTTTAGATATGAGTAGACATTCACTGTAACACCTCTGATTTAGTCCCACATCAAAAGTGGGCTAAGACTTAGATTTGCTTATATGGGTCTGATTGATGTACTACCATTAACTTTTGTTTATGCATCTTGGGCCAATGGTTTATGCTAAAAAATGTTGATAGGTCAGTTATCCATTAGACCCTAACATTGATGAAACATGATGATTTCAAAAAGTAGAAAAACACACCAAGCTATCATATTTGGCAAATTTATGAACATATAATTATGAACTTAGGAAATAATGTTATTTCATGATTGGCCATATCTTTATCATTCTTACAAATTGAACCAGCAAATGCATAAATAATCCAACTAAGATGGCCATGCAACTATCATGGTTTGAGAAGTCATGCTTATTAGTAATTTGTAAATGAGATAGATACTCGAGTTTACCTAATCACCATGTGTAGATCACATCCACCACACTCTGATTTGAGGATACTTCTACTTTCAGAGCCAAACAATTCAACTCCTTCAGCTCTTACAGTCACCCCTAGCAATATATCTTCCATAAACTGTCCCTGGTATCTTTCCTTGGAGGCTTGGATGTCTAAAGTAAGCACCAAGAATTTTTCGAGGGGAAAATTTTGCAAATCCCCTTGACCTAGAACAAATGTATCATTCAAGTATGAACTTTCCTTATAAGACAAATTTAAACCTGCTAATATTGTGTTGTGTTCATGCCAAGTTGGCATGCTGGATCAAACTTGACACCCCTGAACATATTACTCTGTTGATATTACTCATACAGGGGTAGTTAAATCGTTACTCAAGGTATAACATAAACCTGAGATCATCGCAATGGCTGCATTGGAGATTTTATTGTATTTTAACAATTCACGCTCAATCTCATTTTAAATTGTTTATCTGAGATTGAGTGTTCCTCTACACTGATTTGCATGTTTGATTTCTATGTTCACTTTTAGTCTCTAATGTAGCAGTTGATCAAATAAGACAATGTTTGGAAACTAAGAAAGCTAACAACAAAATTATTTTATCCAATGCATCGCTTTCTAGCTTAAAAGACTTCATTATAGTATTTGACTGCAAATTTTTTAGGTATCTGATTCTGAACACCCAACTCCAGGTGGCATAAGGCCAAAGTTACTTGCCTTGTTGGATGATTAGCTGTATTGATGGTATGGATTGTAACAGATGAAGAGTTTGACCTTGGTACTTGGAAGACTATGAGCTTTGCAATGAGCTTCTTTATTGCGTGGAGGCAACGATGCCATGTTCCATTTGATGGCAATGGCAGCAGTGGACCCTTCTTTTGCCAACCAGGTTTTAGTAGGTACCCGAACTCCTTTGCAGCTGCCACGTATAGTTTAGACCATAATTCCATTGGGAGTATCTTGCCAGTTGTTTTATCTTGGTATTAGAAAGCTTACATGTTTATTTTGCAGAAACTGCAGACAACTCTATGCCTGTTCTCATGAACCTCTGTGCTTAAAAGTCATTGTAATCTAGGTCAAGCATGGGCAGGAAATGGGTTATGGGATTAGTAGTTGTATAGAGGATGGACATGGAAAGAGCTTGCAGAACATCTATGCTATAATTGGTCCAGTGTAAGGACAGATGCTGGTTGTTGTTGTTGTTGCAAGACACTGTTTAACTTCAAGCAACTTTAGTTGTTGCAAGACAGTAGGATGCATTGAAACTTCTATATATCAAGGATTCATAAATCATGGAGGATGTTTTGGCTTTGCAATCTTTTGTGATAAACACACTGTAGTGATTGCAATATGTCAAATGTCATTATTGGCCTACAACTAGGTGATGGTATCATGGTCTGAAACCTTTTGAATTCTTGAGTCCAGCCATTGAGAGGGAATAGAAGTTACTGAGCAAGTGATCATTTGTATATATGAATTTGGAAGGATTCAAATCCTAGACCCAAATGAACACATTAGATTTGCATAGGAGGTCAAACATACTTACCTACTGAAGACCTGGGTCAAGTCAAGTCATGAAACCAAGGTATTTACATTTTGATTAATGGATCCTGAACATCATATGATCTTCTCTAGCCAACATTCAACTTAAATGTATTTTACTAGTGTTTTTGCCTACTCTTGAAAGGTATATCTACTGGGCACTACGTATGTTTGTAAAGTGGACAGTCTGTGTATTTGGAATTCTCTGCATAGCTTCAACTTGATGCGTGGCATACCAATCTCATTCTTAAATTTGTTGTTCATGTCTGCTACCAAGAAAATATGAACTTCAAGGCCAAATGATGGTTGACAAGTTCTTGCTGGAACAAGGAACTGCATTGATTTGGACTAGGTGAGTAGAATTCCACCTAGGAGCATTAATGGTTGGACTCAATCAAGCCCTTGCTACAAGCAACTAATATTGACACAATTGCATACATAGATGTTCCTTCAAAGTTAATGGTTTTCATATTTATCCTATGTATTTAAATTTAACTTGCACACACATATTTACATATTTTCAGAACCTAAAATTTGATATGTATTATTGCAGTAAGCCTCTGTTAGCCACTATAAATTCATTGTTGATTGAAGCTCTAATTCAAATCAACAGTCATTAAATTATGGTCTTTTAATATATTTATTGCTTTTATTTTTAACTTAAGTTATGGAATTAACATGATAAATGACTGATGGGGAAATTATGATTGGAATTGGAAGTACGACACTAATGCATAGTTATCATCAGAGACTACGAATATTCCTACACATCATTATTTTAGATAGTGGACTTCATGGTTGGACATGGGACTTGGTGGGCACTTTCAATGTATCTTTATGAATGCAAGACAACTTAGTTGATTTCTTAGGGGTGAGGAAAGAGGAATTTTGGGCATCAAGTCCAAGTTTGGGGTGATGTGGTCTCATCAACATTGAACAATTCCACATGGTTTTGGGGCCAATTTATTATAGATTTGGTCTATGAAAGATAAAGATTTTAAGATAAACTTACTCTAATTGTCATACGATATTTCATCTATATTCATAATATGCCTTGATAATTGTGCTAGTCAATGATTCAGAAGAGGAGTCTGTTACAGTAGATAAGAAGAAACCTACCAAATCTTAACGGGTCAACGTGAGCATCGACAGCAACATGCCACCTCTGGGCTTTCAAGTCCATACCAACAAATCCGGACAAATAACAACACGCTTTGTTTTGGTCGAGACCTAAGAAATCATCGTCGTCGTCTTTGCTTCGTCTCTCGTTGTGTTCCCGTCTACAATACGGTAAAAAGCCCGCATCCGTCTTCTTCCTTAAGCGACTAATTCTACTCGATGCCTTGACGTCATTGGAAGTGGGGAGAGAGAACACAGCACTCCCACCTCTCAAACGGCTATAATTAGAGAGGTTTGAGTACAGTGTTAGGGAAATACGACTGCATTACCCAACAGCCGCAGACAAAGAGGAGTAATAATAATAGAGGAAGGGGGAAGCGGAGAGAGATATCAAGGGCGGGTGGGACGGCTGCGGGAACCGATCCGCGCCGGGGGAGCGTCGCTGTGGGTAAATCTTGCCTTTGGGGAGAAAAAGACGGCTTTTATTTTTTTGTTCTTGTTAGGAAAAGGTCGATCTTTTTCTTTGGGGGTGTTTCTTCAGTATGCCGGAGACCGGGTACCCTTATCGCTCCAAGAAGACGGATGATATCTGCGACGACGTCTGCGGTGAGGTAGTCATCTCTTCCGATCGCAAGTTGTGGCGATCGATCGCGTTTTCTCCTTGTGAACCCTACAATGTTCGACTGAACGCCTAAGATTTCGTGCTTGTCGTCCCTAAATCGGCAAATCTAGGGGTTTTAGAGCCTTTCTTGGCTTTGATCTATTCTTACATTGTGTTTGGACCTTGTTGCAGGCTTCAAGGGCAGCTCTTAGCATGTCTAAGCGGCTCCGATGCGCCCTCCGGTGGTTCGATCTCAAGGCGTTATTACTTCTCTTGATCGGCGTTCCCATCCTCATATTCGTTATCCATGTACATGGCCAGAAGTTCACCTACTTCCTCCGGCCATTGTGGGAAT
Organism: Musa troglodytarum; assembly: GCA_023547065.1. Lineage (NCBI taxonomy): Eukaryota > Viridiplantae > Streptophyta > Magnoliopsida > Zingiberales > Musaceae > Musa > Musa troglodytarum. Next base: position 12,543,420 of record CP097510.1, read on the forward strand.
CCCCCCCTAAACCCTTCAGAACCATGCCCCATTACCACCATGAGAACGTCTCCATGGAGAACCTGTGCAAGCTCCACGGATGGGGAATTCGAGAGATTCCTAGGCGCGTCTTTGATGCCGTCTTGTTCAGCAATGAGCTTGACATTCTCGAAGTCCGGTGGAATGAACTCAGCCCGTACGTCTCGGAGTTCATCCTGCTTGAGTCCAATTCGACATTCACTGGCTTGAAGAAGCCCCTCTTCTTTGCGAGCAACCGCCGCTTCAAGTTTGTGGAGTCACGGTTGACTTATGGGACTGTTGGGGGAGATTCGTGAAAGGGAGAATCCTTTGTTGAGGAGTCCTACCAACGAGTGGCATTAGATCAGCTTATCAGGATCGCTGGCATCAGCGATGACCTGTTGATCATGTCTGATGTTGATGAGATCCCCAGTGGCCATACAATCAACCTGCTTAGGTGGTGTGATGATATTCCAGAAATGCTTCATCTCCAGATGCGGAACTACCTCTACTCCTTTGAGTTCTATGTTGATGATGATAGCTGGAGGGCTTCGATTCACCGATATCGAGATGGCAAGACCAGATATGCCCATTTTCGTCAGACTGATGACCTGTTAGCTGATTCTGGATGGCACTGCAGCTTCTGTTTCCGGCATATTAGCGAGTTTATATTCAAAATGAAAGCTTACAGCCATGTCGATCGTGTCAGATTTTCCTATTACTTGAGTCCTTCCAGAATTCAAGATGTCATATGCCATGGAGCAGACCTGTTTGACATGCTTCCTGAGGAGTACACATTCCAGAAAATCATTGCCAAGTTGGGACCAATTCCTAGTTCTTACTCTGCAGTGAATCTTCCAAGTTATCTAATTCAGAATGCTGACCGTACAGATACCTTCTCCCGGGAACTGCAAGCGAAAGTGGCTGAGTAAATTAGTGGCTTTTCATATTGATTGAAGGTTACATGAAAAGTCTTGATGATAAACTGGTAACTGTAGTCTCATAATGGAGATGAGTATCTGGAATAGGTGAATGGTTCCTTTGAAAAAGAGCACAGGCATGGATAGTTCTTGTGTTCATGTGCGATGATACTTTAAAGAGATGATAGCTTCCACATGCGTGCCTGGGGCCTACTAGTTGGCTCAGTGGACTTTTGACTACCTTCAGAGATTGTTCATGTGTTCCTTCCTCCATGGTATGTGATATGACACCTCATTGTTGTAGGCTCAAAAATGGGTGAGGTTTCCAATTGTTCTATCTCTGGGATTCATTTTCTGTTGAGACTGATTTATTCATGTATTCTTCTACGGAATGGGCTAGATGCTCTATAGATTTTGTGCTTGTAATATATGATTTGATTTTGTTCTCCATTTAGTGTCATTGTTTCCTCGGTTTGTGCAGATTAATCACACATCAGCAGAAGCTTAATAAATCCAGCCTTTAAGTATATGACTGCAATTGTCCGTAGCAGTTATTGAAACTTTGCTAGTGTTTTGCATGTATTCACGGTCACTTTGCTAGTGTTTAGAACACAAGATGCATGAAGATACTTAAGAGAAAATCACCAATTCCAACTCATGAAAACTTTACCTATAATATTTATTCTGTGTGCTGTTTTTGGACGACATGTCACGAGCATTCTAACGCAAGAAATTATCAGAACCCTCTAAATTATTTGGGTCCAGGTCTCGGATTTTCTTCTACCATTCATCTCTATCTAGATCCTGATATTTCGAATCTAATCTTTCAATTTGTTCTTTTCTAATGCTTTTAACAAAATTCTTTTCTTTTTCAGTTTTTCATCTGCCTCTTTACTTTTGTACCACTTTTGATGCAATTATATTTGCTTCTCATCTTCAACACAGGGAATCGAGGTCAGTCCTCGTACTAGTCAGTAGGTAGCTCCAGCTCGAATGAACTTTTCTGTTTTCTGCCAACGACTTGTGACATAATATTAGCACCTTTTTCAGGCAGTTGAGAGCTGTATATACTAATTTTCTTTCTGCATTTTGTGAACCATATTATATTTCTTGATAGCATACTTATATATGTAATCTGCAGATTTTTTAATATTTATCTGTTCTTACGAGTTGTTTGGATACTTGAATGTTGTGTTAGAGATTCTTTCCTGGCTATGGTTCTAAGAATTGTATGATAGGATGTGGTAACTATCTGGGGCTACGCTGTTATTATGGCTGTAGTGAACAAGCTTCTGGTTGAGCCAGCTTTTCTTGTCATGGGACCTTGTTAAATTATTGTATCACTTCATTATCCCTGGCATTCATCTGACTTCATTAGTTACTTGTTGCAATTTTTCTTTTATTTTTTAACAAGTAGAGTAGTGATGACACTTTATAACAGACCTCGATGTTGGTCTTTTCAAATGAAAATACTCTAGATAAATATAAGATCTGGAATCCTGGAGAACAGTTTTAGATAAGGAAATGGCAAACCTGTGTTACATATTGGAAATTGGAACTTCAGCTCCAATTCCATGCTGGAGGTCAGAATTATAGGAAACACATTGGCTACAAGATTTTGCCAGTCTTTGAATAAATTGCAAGTGATTTACTAGAGCTCCACAAAAGCTTTTCATTTCTGTTCTTGGAGGCTGAATCACTGAATAGGTGGCCGTTTCTGTTCTTAGAGGCTGAATCACTGAATAGAATGTGGCATATTTGCAGTATGTTTGGCAATTTCAAATCTAAGTCCAAGTTTTCCATTATTTCTGCAGTAACTTTGGATCTCCATGTAGTGTTCTGGCATTGCAAGTTTGCAGCATGTTTTCTTGAATTAAATGATGGATTCTGACAGCAGCAAGTCTTGTTATAAGTATTCCATAGCACAGAAGTGTCTTTATCTGTTATGCAATTAAATGTCAGTTACATAATTTGGATCTACTTTATTTCTCTTTTACCCTTATTAAGTGTTTGTCACACAAAAGGTAATACCCAAAGTCCTGCACCTGTTTATCATTAAAGCTATCCTCCTGTGGAAAAGAACTGTATCCAAGAGTTTCTTCTTCCTTGATACATTTATAGAATTATTGGGATATTGATAGATGTTTGTTTGGAGAATAAGTGATGGAATAAGGACTTACAACTTGCCAGGGAGGCCTTTTCCTATTGAGACTTGCATTTGGTTAACAAGCTACTAGCTTAATGTACTAAAATGACAAATATTACTTTTTCTTATGAATTCTGAACTTAACAAGAGGAATTATTAGTCTTTCAGTGAGCAGTAGTCTTGAATTAGAAAGCAACATGAAGCTTTCGTCACATTACTCATGTAATATGACTGACTGTGTGAAGTGATCTCTTGTTGAGGCTTAGCAGGTCTAATATCGAAACCAGCACTATGGATTCGCCACACTTGCTTTCCTTCTTGATAGACTTTCTGTGATTTGTGTCTTGACCTAGAAAGAAACATGAACCTTTCATCAGATTTCACAAAGTAATATGACTATGACATTGTGGAGTGATCTTTTCCGAGTCTAAGCATGTGTAATATCAGGACCAGCACCATGGATGCCCCATTCTTGATTGGTTTTGGTAGCAGACAGCAGACCAAGTGCCTGTCAAGTCTCCAGCATGTGCAGTGGGAAAAGCATCATCAGAGGTTCCTATTTGGCCCCCCATATTCCGGTTGATCAGATTCCTCCTGTTCTTTCAGGTTGTTCTTCAATCAAAATCAATAAGTTGATTTGTTTCACTTTTCTCTCATTTGTTTTCATCTTAGTCCACTCGAACAATCTAGGAAATTAAACTAAAAATGTTGATATTTTTAAATGATATCCTAATCTAACATGATTTATTCAAATGAAAATTATAGCGAGATGACACTGCATCACTCATGCACATTTGATGCCCGTTGAATCATGGACAGGGTGTGGGGGAGCAAACAGCTCATTGAACTGGTCAATTCCAACATCATCCTCCTTTTTTGGCTTCTGCATTAACTGTTTTGGGCAGATCATATAATGGATATATCTTTCATTTTGCTTTCAATTTTTGCTCTGATTATTGATGGATTTTACAGGAATATCTACCTATAGTGATTAGATTGTATAAGTCAATTAGCAATCATTCTATCAAAAAAAAAAAAAAGAAGAAGACATTAACTTTTTTGGATTGAATTAATTGGTGCTTTAATACTGAGATCATGTTTTAGAGATGTAGGAAAAGAAGAATCAGGCACCTTTAAGGATTGATTTGGATGCTTAAACCAAGTTAAATTTTTTACCTCATATTTTAATTTAGCAAAAATAAAAATTGAGCAAAGCCGGTCTTTCATCCAATAAACTTCATGCATTGTGTTACTAGGGATCTGAAAGTATAAATATTTCTTTTTTTTTTCTTTCCTATATATATATATATATTCTACAGTTTAGTTTTGGATAGAGAATAAAATGAAAAAAAAGTTAAAAAGACTTTAATAGAAATCATAAATAAAAATTAAATATTTAAATTTAATTAAATGTTTGATTTTTTAATGCATCCCAATGGCAAAAAATTCAAAAATTCATGATTTCCCGATAGAATCTTATTTCGATGGAGTTTCGGACTCGAAAAAGAAATGATGAGTTTGCCAGTTCAGATCGGTTTTATGATACAATTGACATTGCAACAGAATCAAACCAATTCAAAAACCGCTTTACGATTTTTCCAGTCTAACGAACTGATTCATCTTTTATGCATCAAAATAATTATTTAGAAGTTTCTTTTAAGGGATTTCAGATCTCAAATACGCGCGCGTAAAATGATTTCTTTAAATTGGGGGTTTGTTCCTTCGTGAAAGCGTTCGAACTGGGGTTCTCCGTTTCGTCCCTCGCGCTCTCTCCGGCTCCCATCTTCATCTAAGTACTCCCACGGAGGCGAGAGGAAGCCATTGCACCGCCACATGGAGGGCGTCGCAGACCACCCCGCACCTTCCCCACTGTAGATGATAAGGTCATCTTTTCCGGTGGCCCAACTCTTCTTCCTCCTCTTCCTCCTTTTTTGAGTTCTCGCGCCCTATTTGTATCGATCGATTTGTCTTTGTGTTTGTAGTTGAGTCTGCTTAAACGTTCGATCGCAACAGCTGCCGCCGCGGGGAACATACGCACCGCCGTTGAAAGGTTCGTCTCTTTCTCCGCCTCCCTTGTTTCCCCGCGAAATCCCAAAGCAGTTGAACGCGAATGCTTGTGGCTTTTGAGATGTGTGACGGTAGGAGCATAGTGTGTACACCTTCTTTGGTGGATTCCTGCCATTTGACACACTGATGAACAGTGATAAGGAAGAACGCAAGGGAATTAGAATTGCGAGCGTCGAGAAGTTTTCTATGGAACCTCGATGCAGACGGAGGCAAAATGGTAGATCACGAAGCATCAAGATTGGGTCATAACCATGAACACCCTTCAAACCGATCTAGGAGTTACGAGGGAACTGAGAGATTAGCTTCCTGGTATTGAGATACGCTGATGTGCTACATGGCACAGACTGCCATTAGGGCATATTTGCCTCTTCCTGTGCTCGGTTGTTGTCTACCAAGCTCATATGGCACAAAAACGTCATTCGATAGGGCAAGTCTCTGTATGAATGACCATGATGTATAAATTAAATGAATCGAGTCCTTGTTAAAGATATGCTGAACAATTTCAACAATTTGAAGAGTATTTACCAGAAAAAGAAAGTGGAGAAAGAGAAGTTCTCTTTGAGGAGGAGTGGATAATTAATGGTCTCTGCTGGTTATGTTATTTTTCAAGACGCATTTAGAACTCTTTGCAAAAGACTTTACGTTTTGAGATTCCGCTTAAACATGCATTAGAGCTGAAAAGAGTGACATGTGTCACTTGTTGCTTTCAGATAAAATCAATGGATTATTCAGTATGAACATTGTTCTGAAAACTCTTGCCAGGCATGCTTCATACATGGAAAATTGTGCTCATTTGCGCTTTATTATTGAAGGTAAAATTTTCCTGAATTAACTTTAGCTGTTTAAAGGTTCTGAAAGGATCGGAAAAAAAAAAGAAAAATTCTGGTAAGCAATCATTTGCAATGTCGTTCCTGATAGTTCACAATCATTTGCAATGGTGCTGATCTATGGCCAGGTATCTAGCAGTTTACATGTATCCCCACCCTGGTTTGGGATGTGAAGGTGTTGATTCAACAATCGCACAAGCGTGCATTAATTATGGAAGCCAGTAGATAAGACAGTGAATACTGCGGGAGGCTGAGGATGCCTCAGGAGTTGTTATCAGGGCTTATGCTCGGTTTTGATCAGGATGATTAGCATGTAACCCAAACTAGGCAAGATGGGCATCAAGGAACACAGTATAAACTTCTGATACCCAAAATCTTATTAATTTTAACGTCAAGGTAATGAATTACAATGTGCCGTTAATTATTTGGGAAAAGTTTTTGCTGATTTATGCTTGACAATGGAGAAATCAATTGCATAATCAGATAGCTAGTGAGAGTTTGTCACTATCTAACTTGACAATGTCACACATCAGTTACCTCATGCTAAGATAAATAATTCATCCTTCTCTTATTGTCTTTTTTTTTTTTTGCTAGCTCAAGATGTGCTCACTATGGTTTAAATTGGACTTTTCTTCAATGTTTTGGTTTTATGTGAAATATATGGTGGCTTCTGTGATCAAAATATGCAAGCTCAACTTTTGTTTAGGTTGCAAATATTGCTTTGTTGTCCAAGGGTGTGAGACACCCGACACTCGAAGTACGACTTGAAATATTGAGGTCATGCCTACAAGAGCTTATGTAAGCTGGCCATCATTGCATACCTTCAGGTATTTTTCTCAACTTCAATTTACGTAATACCATGCATATTGCTATGAGATTTTCATTAGGTTATTTTTTCTTGGACTTTTCCGTGCCATGTTTGAGTTATATGATGGTCAATTTTGGAATAGTGGAATCAAAAGTAATGGGATCAGGCTTTCTGTTTGGCCAAGCGAAGCACATTAATTGCAAGTTTATAATCACACTTTGAAGCATGGAATACTTTTCTTGATCTGGTACCAGCAAGGTTTAAAACTTTTTGGTCTGCCCTTTACTTGTTGGGTCTTTAGCTAAAGTTGGGTTTATTTCTGCTTACTGTTATGAACCCTTGGGTGCCTTATGGTCTCTTAGTTGACATCTAACGTAAATATCATGAATTTGATTCTGGTAATATGATTTCAACCACACACTGGTCATAAACAAGGCCCTTGCTTGTCCAGGAAGTATTGAGAAGGCTTTTTATTTTGTTCTGTTTTGCAACAGATCATTTCTGCTACTAAGATGAACAGTTTTTACAATTTTTTCTTCTAGGCCACCAACCTAAGTGCTAGGAATCCTAGGATTGATCTCTGGTTGCATGATTATAAACTGCACTTAGGTAGCTTTTCTTTCAGCCAACTAAATTATCTTGAGTGTTTGGGCGAGTGGGTATCATCATAAACAAAAAAGGTACAAGTTCCCAACACCCAAATGAATCTAGTAAACTATCTTGAGGCAAAAATTTACTTGTGAACTTGAGCATGAAGCCTCCTAAGTACACAGATCATAGAGGATAAAGACAATGCAATGGCTACATTGATCACAACAAGGACATGTTGTGTGCTGGGAGCACTGGAATTAAGAAGCTTTCTCAGATTTAATTGAACCAAAGAGTTCGGAGATGTCCACATTCTTGCGAATATGATGAGGGCATTTGTATAGTAGATCTTGGGCCTCAGAGTACCTACCTTCTTTGAAGAGGGACCGGAACAGATGCAAGTAAGCTGCAGGCGATGGATAGTTGTTCACCGTCAAGGCTTTCAAGAACTCTTCAGCATCCTCAGTTGTCCCACACTTGGCTATGTAGGAAGGGAAAGGATCTGCATAAGGTGGAAATTTATGGATCTTCATCGAACGAAGAAGCTTCAATGCCTCTTCCAGCATTCCTGATTTCAGCAATTCTTGAATCAAATGCTTGTAGGTCGCTTGCCATGGCTTTACATGCACCTTCACCACCATCTCATGGAACAGTGTATAGCCGGCATCCGCCCTGTTCTTGCTGCACAGGCCTTTCACCAAGACATCCAAAACGTCCCCATCTGCCTCACAGTTTTTCTCGATCATCTTCGCCAACAACTCCAGGGCTTTATCGACCTCCCCCGCGGTGCAGTGCCCTTGTATCAGAACTGTCCAGGTCTTGAGATCAGGGTACAATCGGCTGCTTCCATTTCATCGAACACCTTGCAGGCGTCGTCCAATCTCTTGGCCTTACAGAGCCCATACACCAACTGGCTGTAAGTGATGTTATCCGGCTATAGCCTTCGAGCCTCATCTTCTTCAGGATCTCTTCGGCCTCGTCAAACTTGCCGATGCTGGTGAGCGACCGATGGATCCCATCATAGACCACCTTGGACAAGGAGTACCCGGCCGCCTCGTACTTCCTCACGACCCTGAACACCAAATCGAGATCCGGGGCGTCGTTCAGCGCGATCTGCCTCAGGAGGTTGCCGCAGTCCTGGATCGCCGGTTTGTACGGCCCGTCCATCATGAGCTCGTACAGCTCCACGGCCTCCTTCACCATTCTGCTCTTGAGGAGATGCCTCGACACCTTGATGTAGGTGTCGATGTCCATCTCGTGATCCTTCTCCTTCATCTCCTGAATCAAGTCCCAGAACTGCCCCATCGAGTCCTCCTGGGCGAGAACACGGGCCAGGGCGTTGTACGCGACGGACCCGTGGTCGTACCCCGGCCTCCCTCCGGCCCACCGGAAGAAGGCCAGGGCCTGCGCCGGGCGCGCGCGGACCTCCCGGAGGACTCCAGCTACCGCGACCTCCGTCAAGGGGAGCTCCAATTTCTTCTCCACGCCTTCGTTCCAGTCGTCGGAGTCGAGAATCGTTCTCGCGGCGGCGGAGACGGCCGCCGCAGAGGCGGCCTGCTGGGCAGTCCTGGAGTAGAACTGGGCAAGCGCGGCGGACTCGGCGGCCAGCTTGTGCCTCTTGAAGTCGGAGAGGAGGGTGAGGTAGGTGCTTCGGTCGACGGTGTGGCCAGCGTCGTGCATGGACCTGAGGAAAGCCCAGAAGTCGGTGAGGTGATCGGGGCGGCCGAGGATGCGGAGCATGAGGTTGTAGGCTGGGGGGCCGGGGGCGAAGCCGGGCCGAGCTGTGACGCGGCGGAAAAAGGACAGGGCCTGCTGCGGCTTCTTGTCGAACTTCTTGAGGACGTAGAGGACGGACTCCTGGGAGGGGAAGGGGAGGTGGTCGGCGACGGCGGCGACGCCCCCGCCGTCGGAGACAAGGGAGGCGGTGGTGGTGGCGGAGGTGAAGAAAAGGGACGGAAGCGGAGGTTGGGAGGGGTTGGTTCTAAAGCGGAGGAGGGAGGAGCAGGAGGAGGTTAGGGACAGGAGACGGAGTCGAAATGAAGAGCAGAGCATCGTGTTCGTTCGTTGGATTTTGGCCTCGGCCACTCAACGTGGTGTCTCTGTTGGGAAGACGAAGTGTTTGCCAGAACGAGAGTGAGGGTTGTGTTTTAGGGTTTTAGTCAGGAGATTTTTATTTTATTTATTTGTTGGATTTTAATTTAGGAGAATTGAGCAAGAATAGAAATAGAGATCTAGATAGAATTGGGTAATTACCCCTTTCTTTATTAACAGGTCAAATGTTCGACAAGAGAATATTAATGTGTATAAAAATGATAAAAATGAAAAAGATATATATATATATATATATATATATATATATATATATATATATATATACTGCAGAACGATCATATCACCATGAACAAAATTATCCTAAAATGATTTTATTTTTACATAATATGACTTATTTTTTAAGACTATATTATGATGTAAAAATATCAATCATCTTAGCACCCTAGAACCCCGATTGACATTTGATTAGATAAGAGTTTAGGATAGTGTTGGGTGTTCATTGGATTTCACATATTAACACTTTAAACATATGATAACTTATTATTGCATTCGGCACTCGGTGAGCAATCCTTTGCGGAGTTATGATTATTTATTCGCTTTCTAAAGTTTTTATTTTTATTTTCTCTTCTTTCTCTCTTACACATTGATTATTTGTTGAATTATTTGTAAAGTTATCCTCTTCGTAAAATATTATGATTTGTCCATCACTTCTTTCAAACTAATTAATTTACTTTTCTATAAATCTTTTGGACCTGAGCAAGGTTATAACTAGGTTGACCCTTTACGAACGAATAACACAATGGAGCTTCATAATCTAGGCTATTCTAACTAAGTTCGACATATTGGCGTAAGGATGTTTTACGACTTAGGTAATTTTAGCTAAGTCCATAACATTGACATAAAGATGCTTCACAACTTAGGCAATTTCAGTTAAGTTTGTGATATTGTTACAAGGGTGCCTCACGATTTAAGCAATTCTAATTAAGTTCATAATATTGTGATATTAGAGTGAGCAAGCAATTCGAACAAACAAGAAAAAAGTTTTATAATCTCATCATAGTGAAGCATCGTGACGAATCGAGCAAGATGAGGCAAGCGAAACCATTACCCCAAGCAACTGTAGGTGGGCTTATAAGTGTAAACTCACTCAAGCTGTTGGAGTTGCTCAAGAGGAGCGCGATAGTGAATAAGACAAGCGAGAAGTCGACTAATCTCTGTGAGCGAAGGAGGCGCAATCCAGAGCACCGACCAAGAAAAGAAGTCATAAGGAGAGGCTTACATCTATAGAAACTCGACTTGATGTTCTTGAAGTGAGTTTGAAGGAATTCTACTAAGGCCAACAAAGGCTTCTTGGGATAGAGAATTTGAAGACAAAGTTAAATCTCAGATTAATAAGGTCGAGTCCTTAATCGATCAATTGATGGAAGACATCAAAGACTCCATGCAACATCTAAACGAAGTTGTGGCGGAACTCACGTCCAATGTTACATTGCTCACAATGGCTCTTAATGCGGGAGGGGGCAACACTCGTGTTATTGTACTATAGAACTTGAGGGCACCTGAGTTGCGTTGCTATGGGAGTGTAAGGAATACGAAGGGGCTTGAGAATTTCTTATTTGACATGGAACAGTACTTCAAAGCTACGAGGCTCGATTCTGAAAAAGCCAAAGTTTTAATAGCAATCATATATCTGAATGGGTATGCAAAACTTTGGTGGCTAATATGGTGAGAAAAGATCCAACAAGGTTAATGTCGAGTGGACAGAGGGAGGAATTGAAGCGACAGTTGAGAACTTAGTTTCTGCTTGAGAACACAAAGTTCATTGCAGGAAGAAAACTTTGACAACTCTGCCAAGATACTTCCATTCGGAATTATATGAAGCAATTTTTTACATTGATATTATACATACAAGATATGTTCGAGAAAGACAAGTTGTTCAGCTTCCTTGATGGTTTAAAGCCATGAGCACAATAGAAACTGAATCGAAGGAATGTCACTGATGTGATTAGGACAATTGTAGTCACGGAAAGACTCACTGACTTTGTTTCCTTAGAGGACTCGGGAAGAAGAAACAATCTTAGAAAACCGCCCACCCAAATATTTTCGAGGGAACGAGTCTGGAGGCAAGCATAAGAAAAGAAGTTGCCACAAAGAGCCAAGCTCAAAAGGGAAGGCCCTAAAACCTGATGGATGCTTCTTGTGCGGAGGATTGCACATAGTGAGGGAGTGCCCACAAAAGCAAGTTCTCAATATCTTAAAAGCATTAATTCACCCCCCAAGATCGGACAACGGTAAGATCGTTTCCCTTAGTTTAAGTAGTTTGGAATCTAACAGTGATGATGAGGAATCGCAAGGACCTCGGATGGAAGTAATGTGTTTGTTGAATAAATTGCAAGATCAAGTGGGGGAGAACATGGAGATGAAGCCATATAAAGTAGGGAGCGGTGAGCTAATGTATGTGGACATTAAGCTAAATGGCCAAATAATCATGCGATGGTGGATATAAATGCTACTCATAATTTTATTATCGACTGAGAAGTAAGGTGACTTGGGCTGAACCTAGAGAAAAGCCTGAGTCGGATGAAGGTTGTGATCTCGGAGGCTAAGAAGTAAGGGGGTACCCATCAAGATTAGGACATAGAGTGAAAGCACAAACATAATGGAGATGTCATTAAATTACTTCCAAGTGATTCTCGAAATGAAGTTCATGCACATGACGAAGTTGGTGCCAATGTCATTTTTAAACTCCTTATGCCTAGTGGAAAGTAACGACTCCTGCGTGGTTCTAATTTCTCGAGGAGGAATCAAGGACCCACAATAATTATCAGCATTATAATTAAAGGAGGTACAGAAAGGTAAATTAACTTTCATGCATACTATAGCAACGAATATTTTGAAGGAATTCATAAATGTCATGCTACTCGAGTTGTTAAAAACTCTATCGCCATGGAGAGACGTGGATCATTACATCGAGTTGGAGTCGGGAATGAAGCCTTCAATGAGACTACCATACTGTAAAGCCCCTCCAAAGTTGACAGAGTTTAGGAAGCAATTAGATGAACTGCTAAGTGATGGTCTCATTCGCAATTCTAAGCATCATTTGGAGCTTCAATCCTCTTCTAAAAGAAACAAGATTGGAGCCTTTAATTATGGATTGACTATCAGGACCTAAACAATGTGACGGTGAAGAACAAGTATCCAATCTCGCTCATCATGGACTTGTTCGACCAATTGAGTAAAGCAAAGTATTCATCTAAACTCAACCTTTGGTTGAGCTGCTAGCAAGTGCATATTGTTAAAAAGTAATGAAGCGAAGATTACCTGTGTGATTAGGTATGGATTGTTTGAGTTCTTGTTAATACTTTTTGACTTAATCAATACTCTAGTCATATTCTGCACTATCATGAATTAACTATTCAATGAGTATCTGAATAAGTTTGTAGTTGTCTACTTGGATGATATCGTCATTTACAATCAAACTCTTGAGGGGCATATTGAGCACATTCAAAAAAATTTCAAGATTCTTAGGAAGAACACTTTGTTCGTGAAAAAGGATAAATGCTACTTTGCTTAGACAGAGATTTCGTTCTTAGGGTATCGAATTTGCAAAAGTTCCATTCGGATAAATAAATCAAAGGTATAAGTTGTGGCAGAGTAATGAACACCAAAAAGAGTATCGAAGCTGATATCCTTCCTTGGTTTTGTTAATTATTATCAATGTTTCATAGTTGGGTACTCAAAGCGCACAGCTCCACTAACGGAGTTGTTGAAGGAGCAACGTTGGCGATGGTCAGATAAATACAAAATGATATTCCAAAACTTAAAGACTGATGTGTTGGAATAACCGATACTCAAATTATCGACTACGAGAAACCTTTCAAGTCCATACGGATACTTTGAACTTCGTTAATGAGTACTTATATAGGAGGGTCACCTGGCCTCACGAGCTACAAGGTCAATGAAACCGAGCAACGGTATACAGTGTATAAGGAGATGACAACAATGATCCATTATCTATAAGTTTAACGGCACTACCTTCTCATATCATGATTTGTACTAAGGATAAATAACATTGTATTGAGTTATTTCCAAATTCAAAATAAACGCTCTCAAAGCAAGCACAATGATAGGACTTCCTAGTTGAGTTTGATATGACGATGGAGTACAAGTCTAAAAGAGCAAATATCATGGTCAAGTATTGAGTCAAAAATGGAACTAGCGAATGCTATGCAATTGGAAGGTGAAGGCCAAGTAAGTGTACGTGATCCTTAGATAATAACCCTGATGAAACTAATCAAAAAGGATAAGACACAATGATTTTGGATCCAAGAAAGATTTATTTATTTCAAAGAGAATAGAGTTTATGTTGCTCGAATAGAATTTAAGATGTTAACTTTTGAAAGAGTGTCACAATTTTCTTCGAAACATCCGAATATTCACTAAATGTTGACTCGATAGAGAGAATCTTCTATTAGCCCAAGATAAAGATTAATGTAAAAAAAATGGTTTAAATATGCTTTAATTATCGACAAGATAAAGGTAAAACAACAAAAGCAACCTTTGGAATATAAGAACTGATATCCCTTCTTTAGCCTAGCCAAGAATTTGTATGAAGTTAATGACTAATTTTTAAGACAATGTTCTTATGTTGTAAAACATGATACGTGGAATCCAGGTTGTATGTTAACCCAACAAGAAATAAAGTCATAGAGACAAATGTATGTTGACCCAGATTGATAGGTAGCTAATATGACGTCATAATAAACATCGGTGAATTTCCACAAACTATTTAAATAAATGGAACTAACAAAAGTTGTCATTGTTCAATGACTGCTCGACTTGAAATATTCAGATATGCAAATTTAATTGACATCAAAACAAGCCTATCCATTTTCCTTTATAGAAAAAACCTATCCATGTGTGTAAAATACCAGGCCTACGTGTGTCATGGATTCAATTTGCTACTACATTGTTTAGGAATTGGGGAGTTACAATCTCAGACAAGTCCTTTTTTTTATGTCGAGAATGTTAATTGTCACCACTATTTGAGAACTGAGTGTGTTTTCCTACCATCTCTATTCACCATTGGTAATCGTGCATGTCAGATCAATGATAAGCAAGTAGAAAAGCAACAAGATACAAGAAAGTGAGTTATTAGCAACACCAACCAACGTGATCTCATGAAACCAATTCTATGGCCGCTCTTGAAAAACCAAGATGGCATGAACAACGGGTGCCGGAATTTGCTACACGCCTCCAGCTGCATCGGATGAATCAGACGGCAGAGCAGGGAACCAGAGTTCGATACGCGTCCCCCCGGTGCCAAAGGCAGCATCCAAGGCCCGAGGCGAAATGACACGGACGACGCACCCATAGCTCTCGAGGATCTCACGAGCAATGGTCAGCCCTGCAACAAAATTCCATGTCATGTTGTCTTCCACCATGCCATCTGCAAAGAGATCCACTCCAAATGGTGTGAGAGAGCGCATTTGAGTCTGCAAGAAATGCAGCGGTGAGGATATGATGAGCTGATCAAGTTTTAGATTATATGTAGGTGCCAGATGCCAACAATCAACTCAATTATAATCAGACTAGTAAACATACATTTGTATTGAATAAGATGAGCAACTAGACTTGACTACTACTAACAGTCTCTACAAATGAATAAGCCTTCTCATGCCACAAGTTTTGGATGGTAGGAACACAAACATAGTAAGAAGCAATGAATGCTATAAACAAGAAAAACTTATTTTTTGGAAAATGATTTATGTGTGGAAGACCAAATTGCAATAGCAAACATCTCACAGGCCATGTAATGTGATTGGCAGCCCAGCCAAACAAAATATTTTCACATACAGATAAAACTCATTCTATCAAACAACAGCATGATACCATTCAAGACTGAATATTGACTCTTTATACTAATCCATCAATGCCTAAAAGCATGATTTCGTCTCTGCTATAAACAAGAAATATTTATTTTTTGGAAAATGATTTACTGTGGAAGGCCAAATTGCAATAGCAAAGATCTCACGGGCCATGTATTGTGATCTGCAGCCCAGCCAAACAAAATATTTTCACATAATAAATAAAACTCATTCTATCAAACAACAACATGATACCATCCAAGACTGAATATTAACTCTTTATACTAATTCATCAATGCCTGCATGCATATGATTTGGTCTCTGCTATGTCAGCTACATAGAAGTCACATACAGGAACATCTATTGCTGGTTTATGAACTAACAGTTTATCTGTACATGAAATCCTCTGATGCACAAAAAGGAACCATTCAAAGTGCTCCAATGGAAGAAGAATTGAATAAGCAAGTTGATACTTACCATGTAATGCATGTCAGGCCCGTCGTCATCAATTATGACCAGAGCACCACCAGCAGGTGCTCCAGTTGCATATATTTGAACCTTCCCGCCTATGCATGTGCGCAACAAAGCCCCTCTATCAGATTACTTAGTGCCTGTCGAGAGAAGATTCTTCAACGCCAACCTGGAGAAACTGTGCCAGTTCATTAAGTTCCAGTGATCGTTGTTGATTGTCAGAGAGGGAGAGCAGCTCCAACCAGATCTTTCAATATATCAGAAACAACACATGGTCTGCCTGACATAAACATCAGAGACAAATGTCATCCAGAGTTCCAGGCAATCTAGTGAAGTTCATACATCACAATATATGGCATCGAATAGACCAGCAAGTTCTATTTAGAACACAAACATAAGTCTTCTAACTATAAAGGAAAAATAGTACAAGTCTCAAAAGGTCTTTTATAGATGCACAGGACACCCACATAAACGGTAGATTCTTAAGAAACATTACCGATATACAAGGAAAACCACAGATTCTGAATGCTCCACAACCAGACTATGTTCCTTACACAGAATTAGGCCATATAACTTCTGTTCATTTAATTCAGCTGTAGTAAGAGAATTTTGTCAAGACTAATTTTAGTGTCATGAACTTAAAATACAAAACAAATCTGTTCTTGACAATTTTAGTTGTTAAGATTTAACAGGTTGAAACAATCTAATCGTAGGTGATTAGATACAAAGCAAGATCTTGCTCTCCAGTTTTTACTAGGAATAAGCAAGTTTGCAGAGAAAAGGTCATGTGTTCCTTTGGAAAAATCTCTCTATCATCTATGGCTGGGGGGAAATATGGAAATTTAACAGGTTTCTTAAAAAATGATCTGACTTTTCTTATATTTTTTCTCTCTGAAATGAAAAGTAAAGTTTTCCATCTCATCCACCTGTTAAACCTTTCAACACATGTTTGGTAAAGAACAACTTCCAAATTTCCAGCACTCCCAACTCACAGAAAGAGAAATGAAAACTGTTCTCTTTCCAAACTTCTTTGTTTTGCCTCTTTCATTATTTCAAACAATAAACTCCTTTGGGGCATATGAAGAATTTTTTCCGATGGTTTGCTTCTAACAAAAGTGTCTTTGACGGAGAAGTTCAAAGAAAACAATTAATGTATGCATTTGGTCATCCAGGTTCATGATAGCTTCTTACCAAATCTGTCAAATTCAAAGGCTTAGGCCCACAAGCTAAATAGCCAGCTCTCTGGAAGAAGCATCTTTGCAGAGTCCCAAGCTAATGCAACAAGGAGTAACCCTCCAAGTCACTCTTAAGGCTTGGAAAATGATAATAGATGGAGATATATTATTATGACTGTTTTCATCTCAAAAGCAACCAGTTCAAGCTCCCTGAAACTACTGTGAAAACTATATCAAGTTCAAGGAGCAGCATGTCTCAAAAAAATCAAGGATCAGTATCAGTCCAGTCTGTTCTATGCTAAAATTGTGTTCTCAAAATTGTTGTATAATCATTTCTCTCTATGGCTTTGTCTCTATACATTGTTGACAACCAGTTAACAATAATTGGCTGATAGGCAATCTTGTTTTATCAAAACTTCTGGGAAATGGTTACAGAAACTGCTAATACATACTTTTTTCTGTAAATTAAAATTTATATTATCTTACTATATTTTACATGATCATTAAACTCCAACAGTATGATGTTTACTCTTTAACTTATTTGATAAAAGGTTTTAATAGTTTAAGGTACTAAAATATGCCAGAATATAAACAAGACAAATTTTTCTCAAAGAGGAATACTTGAATTATGGGAGAAAGCTTTGCAACTAGCAAATACAATAAGAGAGTTTGCCATGATAAGCAAATTAACTTTGCAAAAAAGCTAACCTGATCGACAAAGGTAAACTTAGAACTTGAACTCAGAAATCGTACACATTCCATGTAAATTTCTTTAATGAGGAAAAAATCATATTTAAAGTGTTCCTCTGGTTGGCTAACTTTTTTTCTTTATCATAGGTCACTTAAATTAAACAAATGGAATGGCTGTATTTACAGATCACAAAAAAATGTCAGAGATAATGAAAAGTTCTCTTTTGGAATTTAATGCAATAGATTACCTGGTACTGTTTTGTTTTAGTGGCGCGAGCCAAAGAGGTGGCATCGGCATTGCTAGGTCTTTTTTTCCAGAGCTTAGTGGTAGCACAGGTTCCGTCTTCTGCATACAATATGTTTTGCTCTCGCTTGAATCATTCTCGGATGGCAGTGACCTCGACAATTCTTGGTGGCTGAACTTAGGATCATGCATCTTCTTTATTGTTTCTTCATTGTATCGTACTATATTAACCTGGGAAAAATCCAAACAAGGGCAATTAGAACCATTTCTTACTGCATAGAAGTGGTGGTACCTTCGACTTGCCCACCACAAATTCTCAACCAGTGATCAACATATGCAATCTAAGCTGATATCAACAAAGCCATGCAAGAATGTCTTAGCTATTAAATGACCTTCTTTTTGCCAAGTGAACTCAAGTCTAAAAGCAAAAGACATCAGGGGTTACAGGTCATACACAATCCCCATGGTCCACAGGCCTAACCAACGAATTCGTGCTGTTAATAAGGTGTACATTAAAAAAAGAAAAAATGTTGTTGGGATTTGTGGCAGCAACTTATGCCCATTGAAATTCCAGAATAAAAGCACCAAATTTTTTATTTAGTTATAGTCAAACGAACTTGTCATGACAAACATGTGGGCTGTTTATCCACGTTAAATATTTCTATTCATATAATATCGTAGGTGAATCATTTTGTGGCTTTGGTGATGAAACTAACACCTTGGTGAGATAGGCAGAATCTTGAAGCTGCTGTAAGGCATCTTTCATATGATCACCCTGCATAAGTAAGTCTTCGATGATATCATATGAAATCTGCAAAGGAACACAAGTTATCAAATTCCAAGTTGGCAAAAGGTTTCCCAGATGTAAACAGTTTGAAGTACAAAAGACAAACCTCACTTCTCTTGACATGAACAGATAACATTTTTGTCAGAGCTCTAATGCTAGAAAGAGGTGCACGAATCTGTCACAATTAATTATATTAAACAAGGAGCAAAGCAATGCACCTACTACACAA
>CP097510.1:12564487-12662486 GCA_023547065.1 Musa troglodytarum
AATAACAATAGCAGGAAATCAGTATGGAATGAATGTAAGCACTACCTTAGACAGTTGGCATAAAGAAATATAAACCTGGTGAGATTTTATGCATAAGCTGAACAATTTTTTAAGGCCTCTGATAGAAAAGAAGAGACATTACATTGGGGAATAAAATAGGGTTTCTAATATAACAACAACTACAACAACAACAAGCTGCAATGTTCCAACTATTTGGAGTTGGACAATGTATCTTTTCTAAGCAATGCAATATCTCTAGTTAAATTAAGAGAACTCAACCATCTTGTTATAGTTCTAAAATGCCAAGGTCTCTCTTCCACTTTAATCACCCCACCTTTACTCAATGAACAATGTCTTCATCAATACTTCTTGCTATTGATCTACTTTATAAACAACTGTAGTATTGTGACGTACATATATTTTATCAAATCAAAATAATTATTGTTTAAGCCTCTCTTTTCTAAAATGTGTCATCACAAATCTCTAGAAAGTTTATCATACTTTGTTTTTGAGTCAATGAAAACCATGTAAAAACCTTTCTTCTCTCTATATAGTTTTAGTTGTCACAATAAACAAATAGCATTCAAGATTGATCTTCTGGGCATAAAATCAAATTAATTCTCAAAATAGCAATTTCACATCTTTTTTTTATTGAATCACCCTTTTTAAAAGTTCCATTATATGACACAATAGTTTGATCTCTCTATGGTTAGAATAGTTTAAAATCTCTCCTGTTCATGTAAATTAGTAATAAAAAGCTCTTTCTCTATACATTATACACCCTTTTTATCCTCAAATTTTTGTTAAAAATTAGTCAACAATATACTTTTTGATCTCCTAAACAATTCCACATCTTAATAGGGATATCATCATATCTATGCTCTTACCTAATTTGCCAACTTTAAAATTTCTTCAGTTAACGTTTCTAATTATACAAATAAATCTATAATTTCTAAACTTGTAGTTCAACAATATACCTTTTGATCTCCTAAACTCTTCCACATCCTAATAGGGGATACCATCATATCTACGCTCTTACCTAGTTTGCTATCTTTAAAGATTTTTCTTCAGTTAATGTTTCTAATTTTACAAATAAATCTATAATTTCTAAACTTTTAGTTCCTATTCTTGTCTAAGGCAAAGTATCAACAGAATGTTCATTAAATAGAAGTAATTCTTGCTTCTGAAATATATTGATGTCTGAACCTCCATCTTCAACGACAAAGGAAAATAAGCATTAGGTTTTAGATAATTTTACTTACAACTTCTTGAAAAAAACCACCAGCATAATAGGAAGGAAGCAATTAAAATGAAAATTGAGGATTCTCTGCTGTGGACTTCTACCTCGAGGTTTTCATGTAGTTATGATGACCTAACTATCATTTGCTTCAACTCAGGATCTCATACAAACAAGATGGTCACTAGTAGAGTTAGATATAATTGGCTGGTACCTACAGTCGTCACCAGTACATTTTAATCAATAAAAGTGGGTCTGGTATATTAGGAAGACCCAAGAGTTCCAAGGCCAATCCACAAAAAGCAAAAAAGTCCTCAGTGTATGTTAAGCCATCAAATACTTGCAGGCTTAAATATTTTGCTATCCTCATTTACAGGCAAAGATGCTTATATTTTTGTACTGGTCTCAAAGAATCAAAGGATTCAAGGAGAAACTAATCCTCATTAAGCCTTGTTTCAAAAAAAAGATGTGGTTAAGTACTAATACTTCCAGAAACCTCTGTGTGCTTCAGAAATTCATGAAGTTTTTCATCTTATACTAATTTGGTTGTTACACCAACTGATGCTATTTTGTTTCTCATGTCATCACCCTCTGAGTCTTTACTTTGTATTCGATACTCACAAGAACATTACAGCAAACACCTAAACTACAATTACTCAACGTTTGTAACTTCTATTAAAATTTCATCTATGAGCGGGTCTAATTAGCACCAACTCAGAGATTATCATGTTCCAGCTTGCCGAATAGACCACAGTAAGCGATGGCATCAGTTGGTAAGCAAATTGGGATCCCTTGATACAACCACACCAGACAATCCACGCAAGAGAACCAGACTGACCGACAAGACGGCGTCCGGATCCACAACCATGCGAAACAAATCGAGCTGCTCGAGGCAGAGGCGTTGGAAGTCAGGGCTCGGCAGGACAAGCCCTTCCTTCCCCTGTTTCTCCACCCGCTGGGTGAACACCACCGGCGACGACGGCGAGGCCCGCTGGATGGCGGCGGCCACCGCCGCGGCGGAGGAGGGGACCAACTCCGCGGCGTCGTTCGAGTCTGTGAGGGCCACGGGATGGAGAGAAGAGTGGATTCTGAAGATCGGAGAAGGGTATCGGCTTATGGTCGATTTGGGCCAAAAAGGCGAGGGGTTGTGGAGTCCCAGAAGAATGGGATTAGTATGAATGAGATGAAGACGTGTAGGGAAGCGGGGATCGATGCAGTAGAAGAGCGAGTTCGCCGCAGCGATTGCGGAGGGCAGCATCGCCGGCAGCTCGGCGGTGTTTGACGTAGAGGATGGTGGGGTTGGGAGGAAGGGGGTTGAGGCAACGGTTTCTTGGAGATGCACTATTTCTTATCCTCGTCACGAAGCTGCCTTAAAGTTTTAGCGAGTCACGATAAGTACCCAGTTCCTTATCCCAGAGACTTTCTCATCCCACGTGGCGTTGGCCGGTCCGGGCAAACTACGAGGAGAATAAAGAGGGGCGAAATAGCAGCGCAACTTACACCCAAAGTGCACTAGACGAAGACGGGATTATTTCCACAGCCTCTTATCCTTTTCTTTTTCTTTTTTTTTTTGGGTCCTATAAACCTCGTCATATCTTCCATCTAAAAATGGACTAAACTTGGAAAACAAAAAAAAAATTGGTTTACATGAAATATAATCTATCATACTGTACATTAATCTGTATTGAAACATCTTGGAGTTCAAATTCTAAAATTTATTTCTAGCTTTGACGAATAATTAAAGCCATTATTTCATTTTTGAATGAACAATACCCAATATAAGCAATGACTAAAGTTAGAGACTAATAAATGGGTAGGTTCTAAGATGAAAGAGATGCACCATCATGGCAACGACAAATCACCCAAGTATATATAGATAACTACTATCAAATTGGCATAACCGAGTCAAACAGATCGAGCACACCTGCATTAAGCAGTGAATTGTGGATGGTTTACATAACCTTGTTAACACTTGTCGTTGGTATTCGTCTATGGAGGGTATGATGGACGAGCTTGTCAGGTAATTTTCTTGTTGCCTAGAAGAACAAAAAAAAAAAAAAGAAATTATCTCCAGTTGACTACCATCAAGTTGAAGCAAAAGCCAAAATAAGAGGACAAGATAAGACCGACAAATTCTTGACAAACCTCTAAATCAAAGAGTATACAAAGATGCACATAGATAACCAATAACTAACCTAAAAGTGCCTCGTGTAGAATTGGCTCACATCCAATATCTACAACCGGTTTTCCACCAGGTGTTACTGCATTAAACCTGTTAGCTTCATAGGCACGGGGTGCCGGTCTTTGCTGGGAAGTTGCTGGCATACTCTCAACAACGAGTTAAGTGAGTTTATCTGCACTCAACATATGAAGATTTTAGAGCAGGTCGGAGCAGTCTATACATTTTCATGACAATGCAAGATTTCAATTAGCAGATGTCTCAATCGGATCGTTTTTATATTTCGACAATATAACTAAGATTTCACACCGAGGTCTAAGGATTGCTGTAGAATCATCAATTATTAGATACATAGAAAGAGGTACTAACCTTCATATATGGACAGGAAGTACAACCTCCATGAATAGAGCACCCTTCACCGGTTGCCACACCGGGAACAACAGCAAGTTCTGTGATATCACTTGGTACAGCAGAATTTGGACCCTGAGACCCATTCACCGATGTCCTTGATACTGAATCCGATGAGACTGGAAATGCAATCTCAACTTTAATTTTACATCTAAATTCCCTTGAACCCAGTAATCCACGAACTGCAGCAACTATGGAAGTCAACATCCCTGATTCGGTTCCTAACACAAACTGTAGGTGATCGTCGGTGTCCCTGTCCAAAGCTTCCTGTACCCAGTTTTTAATGAAATCCAAAATGTTTTGGGTGGAACCTACAACTCCCATTCCTCTCCTTTTTGCTTCCATTGTCAAAGAAAACATTTCACCTGGAACTTCAAAATGAGCTGTTAAAAATGCATCACAGTACAGCTCTTTTATTCTCTCCGCTACTTCATGACCAAACATATCAAGCACAACTCAGTTACCATCCTGTATGTTAAAGTTGTACGAGTTTCATGATCAGCAAAGGCAACAGACGAACACACTGGGATTACCAGATATTGTTGATTTTTATTAGAGAAAGCATTTGCAATAATTTTTATTTAAACATGAGTGTCAGTCAGTAGTAACTAAAGAACTGCACAATTTCCATATAAACCATGGTCTGTCTAATATATTGTTAGATTTGAAGCCTGTTAAAATTCCTACACTATGAATTGTCCCTGCCCGATGTCAACCACGTTCCTTATAATAACTCAGAATCTAATGTGGATAAAACTTCAACTCCATGAGAAAGACAGGGCATTAAATTGACAAAAAAGAATTCATTTGTAGCACAACTGTATGTCTCCTTTCCCATAAGCAATTTAAGGCACATTCTAGCATGTCTTATCAATAATTTGAAACACTCAAGTAAAATTTCTAAAAATTTCTTCAGGATAATGCATCCAAAAGCACCTCAGACATGTCTGTGCTATTAGCTTTCTTTCTGTGATATAACCAAGCAATACCAGAAGTGTGCGGTAGTACATAATTACATTATGCTACAATAAGAAGTTGGTCAAAGTAATTTCTTTGACCAACTGAACATGCATAAAACCTTATAACTAAAGATATTGCGAATGACAGCTAAAAATCAAAGTAGCATTTCTGTGTAATAAATGCTGATTAAAGAAAGGAAGAACAGTGCAACGGTCGACAAACCTGGTAGTAGTGCAGCCTCTTCAGTAATGATCTTATTGAGTTCCTATTATGCTCTGGATGTATTCCTGATATTTCTTCATCAGTCATGTCAGCCATTTGGTGAAACAACTCCACAATATTTGCACCCATGTAGGAATCAGGACCATACCAAACATTTAAATCTGGTACTTGAGCAAATGCCTTGCAAATATTTTATTAGAGAAAAATCAAAGTATGAATATACGAGATTAGTAATCCAAATTGACGCAATGTGCTTCGCTAAAATATGCAACTACCAGATAAGAAATGCAAAATCTAATAGGGAGCAAAAAGTTTACGAGCATTACCAACCTGAAAAATAGTCTGCACAACATTAGATGAAGTGCAAGTGATTGTAGGGACCAGTTCATGTCCATAGGCCTTAGTCTCCAAGGAGTATGTATGTATATCACATGCAGTGAAGGAGGTGAATTTGAAGGGCCTCCAAAAACTGCATATATGTTGAACTCGCTGCTGCATCCGCCAAAGAGCAACCAATTAATTCATTGGACATTCTGTACACACCAACCTGCATGAAACCTATTGTGGTTAAGAGTCTTCTGAAAGATACCACTGTGCAAGATAAACCAGTTAAATGTACTTCAAGATGCATTCATGCTTGTTTCTAAAAACCAAAAACAAACATGATTGTTGTTAATTATTAGTATCTCAAAATGAGTTAGGATAAAATCTAAACTCAAAAAATTTTAACACTCTAATATCCATAATGAAAATAATTATATAAAGAATGCATTTGATTTTCCTTTTCAGAATGTAGGCAGAGTACAAGAGGCTGCTGAGACTCAATATGTGATTGTCATGTAAACTTAAATGTATGCATGTTGCAGCATCTGAACTGCACTGTTGTAGGAGATTCACAGAGCAGTATAAGATGATGATGGAGACATCTCTGCAAGAATAAAATGAAGAATTTTTTGTTAAATGTAAATAATAATTGACAAACATCATAGCAAGACAAAACTTGAAAAGTTCAAAGACCTGAAGATATCTTCCACTGTGCCAGAATAAAACCAAACCATAGTTTTTATAAAGAGAACATTAGAACCTTAGAACATATGAGTATAGTCCTTTTAAAAGCAAGAAGCCATACATCTGAGTCCACCAGCAAACAACTATTTAGTATCTCAGCGACAAGATAAAATCCTGACTGTCGCACAGAGGCATGCCAAACTACCAAGGGCATATGGTAGTTGTCTGACCGGTACTGCTATAGGTATTTTGCAGTGCCAAAGGTGTGCAGAAACTCTTTTATCTGAGTGGCAGACTAGTACTGATCCATGCAAGAACTGGCAAAGTTCTTGGCCATAGGCAACTCTTGGGCAAAATAGTAAATACCAATGCATCTGCTGGATCATGACCAAACAACAATCCAATAAAGAAACAAAGAAGATAACTGCTCTGAAGAGACAATTTCCAAGTTGTCTGACAACAATTAAGTAATAGGCTCTAAGGAAAGATGGCATGACACCATGGAGCAATTGCAAAACAACATCAACTAGGTCTTGTCACAGACCATCTAAGTTCATTATAGGTTTGATTACACCTAGGTTCTAAACCAAATTTGTATATCTCTTATCAGGAATTGACAAATCGATCCACCCATTGACTGGTGTATGAACTGTCCAATTTTGGGAAGACTGTCCACATGCGGTACTCTTGTGGCAGTGTGTGTTAGTGTACCATGTGCCAGTACATGGATCCGGTCCAGTTATGGGTCAGCATGGACCTGGTACTCAAAATGTAGAACCTTGATTCTTATACTTGGTGAGTGTTAACAACACCATAGAAGTTTTGAAAGTTTTCCAAGTCAATGGAAATAATTATAACCTTAATTTGTGAAGACCTAATCAACCACTATCAATGTTCAAAACCCTAAAGCAAATAATCTGACTATAATGATGGGTTCTTTGGAGCAAAACCTTAGTTCCAGCAGTTGATTGTGTTCATATAGTGTTAATGAAAAGCTATGAACTTGTAACTTGTACGTTTGTAAATATCTTAAGGGAGCACAGAACAAGAAGAATGAGTACGCAAACTGTTCATTAATAAAAATAAATGAAAACCACATACCTCCTTAAAATCAGCCTGATCAAGTATTGCACGAACATTTTCAGACATGAAGTCCACACCGAGTACTGTAATACATTTGCATCCAGCTTCTGCCATTTTAACAGCCCTATCTGCCATTACCAAGGAATCAGATATGTGGATGTGAGGCCACAACTTCTGTGCAGCAGTCAATATGCCTTGGACCTCTGGATCCATGTAAAAATGTGCAACGACACCGATTTTCTTTTTTTGTAGGACACTCACCAGTTCTTTAATTTTTGACTCATCAGGAGATAAAAACATTGTGTGCAATTACACTACAATGAGATGATGAGAACTTGTCAAAACTTCCGTTCATGTCGAACAGAAGAGTAATGCAATGAATTCTTCTTTCTGCATGACACCAACATAAGATGCAGTATACATACATCTATTTATAATGAAATATTCATCTTCACTATTGTGGCACATCCACAATTTGTCAGCATGGTTCGGCACAAGGTATGCATATACAAACACAAAGACCTGTGTCTGGCAAAGGGTTTGTGCACAAAACTAATATTAGGTACTACGTCTGCAATTGATGGATTGATAATTGTGGATATAGCAAATAGAGTTGAAGACCACAGTAGTTCAGGCTACAGCAGAATAAAGTACAACAATGGCATTACAGGTGTCTAGACGAGTAAAAACAGTGACGATCAAACAAATACAATCAAAGATCAAGAACATGCAACTAATGAGAGAATAAGAACTCGTCCACGAGGCGAGCGAGGCGGTGGCGGGGGAGACCGGAGGCGACGGCGGAGTAGGGGAGCGTGGGGCGGGGTCTGGAGGCAGCACAAGGCGAGGGGCCGCGGCCGCCGACGAAAGCGTTCGGTGGAGGGGAGAAGCGGCTTATGGTTAGGAGCAGGGCTTCATATGAGAAACCTTGTAGGTACTGTGGCTGCGTCCAGTACCACCGCACTCTCTCTCTCTCTCTCTCTCTCTCTCTCTCTCTCTCTCTCTCTCTCTCTCCGTTTCTTGTTTACTTCTCCTTCTCCGGTTAATGCCCTGCTATAAATATGTGGAGTGGCCAAAGAATGGATGGGAGGCAACAGCCTCCGGAGGCGAGACCGGAGAGGTGACAGAGTGGCGTCGGGGCCTGTGGGGCCACTTCTTACTTTTAGTCTTATATAGAGAAATTAAAAAAATGTATATTCTATATATATAGGTTTAAAATCTATAAAAGAATGAATTTATCCCAATGAATTTAGTATCGCTTATTAATCATTAGGGACTATAATTACTAATAATTATTACGACAGACGAAGGATAGTTTGTTGATGAGGATTTAATGCGAAATTAAACTTTTTGTGAATATATATATATATATATATTGAATATGTAATTTTATTTTTTTAAAGATCATGCAATTTTATTATTTTCTTGGAAAAGCAATATCCAAAGAATGGAAAGGTAAGGAAGACATGGTGGTTTGAGTTGATGATGCACGGAAGGGTCAATAAAGATGTAGCTCCTTTCCCATCGAATTTGACCCGAGAAAGCTGAGCATTTCCTCTGTCGCCCACTCTCCCCTCCCCCCACCTCCGCGCCCACGTGCCCCTGTCTCTCTCCTGTGCCTTGACCTTTGTTTCACTTTCCTTTGAAGATTTTTGTTTGACTCTCGGGATCGGTGCATGTTTGGAGGCCTAACGCATAGCAGCAACGTTGGATGTGAGTTTGTGCTTTTGTTAGACCTGTACATGCGTCAAATTTGGAGAGTTACGTGATTCGGATTTGACGACTTCACGGAGACGTGCTGGGAAGAAGCACCCGTGACACCAAAGTTTCATAAACTACACCTCATCAGTTAAGCTCACGAGTAGAGGAGGATGAGGGGACGATCACAGGGTGTGAGGTCGATGTATGCGGGCTCCTCTTGGGTTCATCGCCAGTGATAAAGATATTATTATTATTCAATCCACAAGTTTAGTATATATATTTAAAATATTATTACGAAATTTGAACTAATTAACATTTCCTCCACGTGTTTATTAAAAAAGGAAAAAGGGAAAACAACCAATTGCTTTGATGATAAGGTTCATACAAACCAAAAATGAAGGGACAACCATTTGCTTTGATATCCATCCTTTATACAACCCCAATATATCGACATTGAACATATTTATGAAAAGGAGGTAGAGCTGCAACAGTTTCATATATGTCGGGAAAATGAGATACAATCGACATGCATGTCTCCACGAGTTTCTTGTCATCCTAGGAATAAGCACTTCTCGAGAGATTCCCCAACGAAACAAAAGATATGAACAATTAACGCAACAGAGAACAAACGAGTTCTTGGCGAGCTACCTGAATAAATCATTAACGCAACAGAGAACAAAATCATATCCGCTATACAAAATTTTACAAGACCGCTTCATTGTAAATGCAAAAAGGTGCAGGTTAGCAGAAACCTTCAATCGAAGGAATACACGGGTTAGCAATTTCTTGTGAAGAAAGGATGCAAGAGAGCTGCGTTTGCTGCCAATCGGTTTGCAGGGTCGTATCTCAGAAGCCCCTGTAAAAGATCGATGAATTCCCCAGCTGAATGATCCATGTGCTGCATCACCAGATTCTGCAAAGAAAAGCTATCATAAGATGCTCGAATCATCGCAAAAATTTTTGGCTACACCACAAGGGGAGGATATGAAGCACAAAAACCAACAGACATTCCGTCCGCCCACCTCTTTTAAATTAGCAAATAACGGGTAGTTAAATGATAGATAAATGTGTATTAAATAGGGTAGTGCCTGCAGCCGGGGAAGTTTCAACACAGCTTTCATGCTCTCTTTTGAGGTTGCACACTCGGGCCAATTCAAACGACCCCTTCGAACATACCTCTCAGCATCTCGGCTGCAAGAAAATTATAGGGACAAACAGTCGATTACAGCTACACAAAGCAGATTGCAGTAATTTTAAACACTTGTAAAAGATAGGATGGATATCACAGGGACTTACGCTGCAAGTCGCAGCATGTTTGAAGGTAATGGTCCAAGAACCCGCTCCATCATGGCCAGGTGTTCCAAGTTCTCATGGGTCTGAAACAAAGTCTCACCCTGCAGCAATGTTTCATGGCTTTGAGTAATGCCAAAGAATGTTAACAGATTTTAAAACAAAGACGCTTCACTCCGATAAACATACTGAGCAAAGTTCAACAAGAATACAACCGCTCCAAATATCACAGGGATAGCTCCATCCAAGTCCTAAACTCAATCATTAATATTATCAAACAATAAGTAAATGGATGCAAACAAAATGATCTCTTTGTTCATTAAACAGAACTCACCCAAGATAACCTCAGGTGCCCGATAATGTCTCGTTGACACTACATAACTATTGTCGCAGCGATCATAAGTTGTGCTTCCAAAATCAATCACCTTGATGGCACTTGATTTTGGCAATCTCTTGAAGTAGGAACCCTGTTTCGGAGATCGGGATGACACCTAAGTAAACAGTTGACTATTAGTGCTGCAATGGCATTCCAATGGTTATTAAACCACAAAGAAAAGGAGGATTCAGCTAACATATTACTAAGAGCAAATGTCAACCATAAGGTCAAACTTATTTTCAACAAACTCTAAGTTATATCATTTAAGACAGAAATAAAATAGTACTTTGTAATCAGGTACTTTGATGTACTCGGAGAAACAAGAAGAATATTCTCAGGCTTTAAATCAGTGTGAATGAGGCGCATGTCATGCATAACTGCAAACAAATAGATAAAAGGAAGTGACTACAGAAGATTCAGAAAAGTTAAACCACTGGTAAGAGATCATCAAATCTCAAGTAACAGTGGCCAATAGTAAGCAACCAGATACAAGCCCCTCATGAGAGTGAAGGTGTTGTTCCATTGCAAAGCTATTATTATGGCCCAAGAATCTAGGCCTTTACTACCACACTTTTTATAGGTTATATAACCATAAGGGTAAAACAAAACAAGCAGAAAAGACAGATGAAGATGAACAATAAAAATAAAAGATGTGGAAGTACTGTCTACACACATGCTACACATTCCAATAGTTGTCTGGCAAACTCGCGGACAAGATCAATTGGAAATGAGCGATAACTGTTTTTAGAAAATCGTATAAGCTTGGACCAAGCTTCTCAAATACCTGTTAAGATCATTTAAGTTGACAGATATTTTCAACTCCCAACTGTATTTGGGAAAGTAGGGAAATTATCACAACTCATATACTTACAATACAGATATGGTTACGATAGTCAAACCAGTTCCAGTATTTGCACACAACTGCAAGAATGCACCATCTTATACATGTATAATCTTAAACCTAGTAAAACAATTAAAAAGAGTAGATCTAAAAAGAGGCAACATAACTGATGCACAACACTTACCGACTTGCATTCTTATCATACTTCCCAAGCTGTTGCAGCATATTAATCTCTATCATAGCAGCTTCTCTGTACTTATTGATGCCCCGGACAATTTTGATGGCTACCATTTCCTCCCTTTCCCTATCCCAACATTCCAGAACCTGCCCAAAGGTACCTGAAATCACAGGACAAGAAAAAGTGATGAAGTGAACTACAGGAGGTGTAGATGAACCACTTGGAAACTGGCAGAGGACAGCATTAGCAGTAAATGAGATAAATCCCATTCAGATTCCATGCAACGAGAAAATGATTTATATGAAAGATTAGGAGGGATATCGACTTGCCTTCACCCATTTTGCTGTGAATCTTATCTGCCAAAAAAAAACAGAAAGTATGAAGTCAGATAAACCGTAGCAGCATCCACAGAAAGCAAAAAGATGTCAATACAAGAAAATGCAACAAAGTCAAAGCAAAAAATACATATTTTAGCAACATTGTAGATGATACCTAGTAGTATATTGAATAATTAAGGACGTTACTGTTTTCAAAAAATTAATCAATAAAGTATAAAAAATGACAGACTTGTGATAGATGAAAAATAGATTAGATCATAGATAGTAATCATACAAAAACAACTATGAAGTATAGATATATTTTTTTAATCCTATGGTAAAACTTGGGCATCACAATCTTGTATACTTTATAAAACCCAAAATTGACTCAGAAAAATCATCACTTTGCCAAATAATGAGTCCAATTGGCTAAACGCATTAAGAAGCCATCAAAATGATGCAAACTCCGGCATATACTAAAGGTTTCTAGAAAGACAGACTTTTAACGGATAGATCACAGAGCATATATATTGTTTACATTTATACAACAAAACCAGCAGAGAGAAAGAAGCATTTGGAAAAAATGATCAAGTATGATTACAGCGAGAAGTTAAACTTTCTCCAAGTTCAAACTTGTAATGTCCATCTTTATCATCTCCTCTCCAAGGAGGGGAAGCATGTCGTTCCAGATCCTTTGCAGACTGGGATGCACAAGTGTGATCTGAAGCACCCCCCGGAGGAACCAAGCTCTTCATGTTAACTTCTTGTCCACATAAGATACCTATTTGAGCCTACAGACAACCACTGATTTATTTTCCTCCCATCCAACAAACAAAATCATTATTTCCTTATAAATTCATTTTCTTCACTTTCATCATGGACATTCAGAAAACTAGGTGCTGTTAACAAACAAGAAAGCCTAAAGCCACTATACAAGGAACAATATCGAAGCTTTATAGAATGTCAAGAGCCAAGCTCATGCTAATATGTATATGCATTTATCAGATCAAAATTCCTTATAATACATTAACAAGCCGATGGATTAATCATCACCTAAGAACATTTGCAATATAAGATAAACAAGAAACTCGCCCTGTAGTGTCAGTGACTTTTGTTAAAATGCGAATACAAGTTCAACATAATAGCTATCACACATCAATAGCTTAATGTAATGGCAAAGAAAAACATCCTAACATTGTTTAAATGGAAACACTGAAAAAAGAAGTTAAAAAGAAAGTTAAAATTCTGTCGATCACAATTTCCTGTTTAAAAATGATAAGTGAAGGGAATTGATTTTCAATAAATAATACGTTCCTTTCTTTTAAAGAGCACGATATACAAATTCGATTCCTTCTTAAGGGAAAAAACGGCGTCATGTCTGTTTCTTTCAGCTATCTATTCATAAGAACCAAGAAACAGATCAAGTTCCTATACGAAGAGATACTCCACCTCGAATCCAGATCTGGCATATCATAAATCTTCTAAAATCATAGTCAATTTCCAAAAATTTATCCGCTTATTTATGGGAAACATTGATACTTTTCCAGTTCATACTACCAAGTCTTCAAAATCATGCAGAAAAGAATAAAAAAGACGACGACGAGCACCAGCGACGAAAGATACACATAACGGTTGCCCAGATCCATCAAGATAGAAACAAAAAAAAAGATAACTGAAAAGACAAACTACGAGATCAAACACGAAAGATAAAAGAAAGAACAAATAAAAAGTGAATTACGAGAGATCACCTCATTTTACCGCTAGATCTAAAGAAAATCTGCCCTTGATCTACCCGATCCGGGATCAGATGATAAAATAGAAGAATCAAAACAAGGGAGAACAACAAGGGGGCAATACCTTGGCCGCGGTAAGGGGGTCAACGTCCCACCCTAACCTCGGACGCTTCCGGGGCCGGCGATCCATCAGAGGGTGGGGAAACTCCTTCAAGCACTCGATCTCCATGATCGACTCGATTCGAGCGAGAAAGAGGAGGGAGCAATTGAGATTGGAAGACAGAGACGAGGAGGAGGAATAGGATTCTTGTGACGGAAGAAACGCAAACCCGAACCCTAGAAAAGGAGGAGGATAAGAGGCGCGGAAGGAGGCGATGCGGTGGCTGCTTGTGCTCCGCACGTCGTGTATATATATATAGAGAGAGAAGAGAGAAACCCTAACCATGGTCAAATTCTTCGCCAACTCGGGTTTGTAGCTAATCCTTAATTGGGTTAATGTAACCGGTAGACTCCAATACCTACCCATCAAATTCTTCTTCGGACTAAATTAACACATTTAATTTTTTTTTATTTTTAATTTAATTTAATTAGATAAATATGAAAAAATAGTTTATTATTAGATAAATTCATATTATTTTTTTTATTTTACCTTAAAACACGTGTCAGTAGACCAAACTATTTGAGCTATAAATCAATTGATTTTTTTGGACGTTCAGATCAAATCACACTCGATCATGCGACATTCAGATCGGATCATTCTCGATCGCATGATATGATCTTGTAAATATTAGTGGATTCAAAGGCAGCCTTACATGGGCTCCTTATTGGATCGCATGGGCTCAAATCTGAAGAGCCGCAAGGATGCTCCGGGTTGTAGAGTCTGAATTGCAAAGAGTCTTTCTATGATGCTTAGCTACGAATTGCATGATTCTGGATGCTAAGCTACGAATCAATCTGATGAGTGATGATACGAAGCCAAAGGCTAGTTTTCCACGCGTTTGTGGAAGAACTAGTGTGATCAGGTTTTCCACTGTTTTGACGTGCAAGTCCACGTTTGAAAGCAGAACGCTTTATGAGTCGTGATCGTTGTTTGATGTCGTCGATCGGTGAGTCCATCTGATTGTACCGGTCGGTAGGACGCGTTCTTCGGTTGACTTGAAAAGTCCTCCGTCTTCTTCCTCTACTTCATCCCCCGTGCCACCTGCACAAGAAGCACGAAGCTACAAGCCGCTACTTCGGCCCTGCTAGCCTCACTCTACAACGTTCTCTTCTCAGTAGCAGCACCGGCTTGACTCCCGACATGCCGCTGCCTCCTTCGACGGCCTTCTTCCTGTCACACCCTCTTTGGATGAGCGCCACCGTCTCCTTTTTCATCGGCTTCACCATCGGCCTACCTCTTCTTCTTCTGGTGGTCCGTTTTTCTTCTCTCCCGGTTCGTCGTCCACCGACGCACCCTTAGCAGGATCTTGGCCGAAGAGGAAGCTCCTGCGGGCGCTGCCACTGTCTTCAGCCCGATGCTCCGCCACCCGGACACCCCCTTCTTCCAGCATCTCCAGCACGAAGGCCTACCCTTCCTCGCCCAGATCATCGGCCGGGGCGGGTGCGGCGAGGTATACAAAGCCGAGATCTTCGTCGAGAATCGGACGATCCCCGTAGCCATCAAGAAGATTGACCAACTTGCTGCAATTGGCGCCGCCAGCCTCTGCCAGGAGGAGTCGGCGCTCCTCAACATCCACACGCGGCAGATACGGTCGGAGATACTCACCGTGGGGCGGATGCACCACCCCAGTCTTCTTCCTCTGCTGGCCCACGTCCCCAGGCCCGACTGCCACTACCTCGTGTACGAGTACATGCCGAACGGGTCTCTGCACGACGTCCTTAAGAAGGGTAGTTTGCAGTGGCCGGTTCGGTACAAGATCGCGGTCGGCATGGCCGCCGGCCTCGAGTACCTCCACATGCACCGGCCACAGGTCATCCACAGGGACCTGAAGCCGGCGAACATACTGCTCGACTGCAACCTCAACGCCCGGATCGGCGACTTCGGGCTGGCGAAGGTGGTGCACGAGATGATGAGCGGGTCGGTGGCCTCCAACAACGTGGCCGGCACGCTGGGCTACATAGCGCCGGAGTACTACCAGACGTTGACCTGCACCGACAAGTGCGACGTCTACAGCTTCGGGGTCATCCTGGCGGTGCTCGTCACCGGCCGGTTCCCAGCGACCAGTTCTTCCAGGCGACGGACGAGATGTGCATCGTGGGGTGGTTGAGGAACGTGCTGCGGTCGGCCGACCCGGCGGCGGCGATCGACGGGAGGTTGATGGGGAAAGGGTTCGAGGAGCAGATGCTGCTGGTGTTGAAGGTTGCTTACTTCTGCACATACGATGACCCCGCCGAGAGGCCGAACAGTCGGGACGTCAACTTAATGCTGTCACAGATCAAGCACTACTAAACTGCAACACTTGTGAGCAGCTTAAGAAGACAATGGCACACTACGCATTACTTCTCATTCGCAGAGAAACATTTCTGTGAAGAGTTGAATCTGATTGAGTCAGCACAAGAGTCTTCTTCTTGTTTTAAGAATACAGTAGCACAACTTTCTGCACAATATCATGTGAAGAACACATTCCAGTGACTAAATCTTATGACAAATTATAAACATTCGAACCACATTTTAGCTGAACAGTCAACTCATTTGATCATTGGAAAGGTCGTCAAAGCAATTTAAACCGGTTGTTGTCGGATGGACAATGTATGAGGTTTCGATTGGCCACTCAATTTAGGCATGTACTATTTCTCTGTAGGCTAGAACTCTATCATTGCAGATAACTTAAAGAAGACAAGCTTGACACGAAAACGATGGACTTCTTGTTAGACTTCAACTATATACCTTATAAAACAAATAAACAAAGTTAAAAAGTTATACTCCTTAACATTACATAAAAGGAATGCATCATAATATTTGCTCTTTATCTTTTTGTTATTATATATTTCATAGATAGGTTCTCACAGGATTATAACATTGCTTTATATTCTTTTATTACCTATAAAGCTTAGGGTTTAGGGTTTAATATATATATATATATATATATACCGTTAAATCTTGAATTTTAATGATGAAGTCAATTGATAGGTTATTTGATCTAATCCTATATTATTGAGATAAGTATACAAAATTAAATACGATTACAATAAAGATATAAGACGAATTATCGGAATCATGTTGAGAGTTCAAGAGTCCACCGAAAGTCCGAAGAATCGTCGAAAATGTTACCGGAACCAGCCAAGAATGAATCGAGGACTTGCCGAAGGTTTCGAAAGTTCATTGGAAAGATCGTCGGAGGTTCGCGGAGCTCACTAAGAAGGTTCGAAAGCTTGCCAAAGATTTGAGGAACTCGCCATAAAGTCCGGAAGCCTGTTGGGAGTCCGCCAGAAGAAATCCAAGGGTGTGTCAAAAGTCTGCCGGAAGTTTGTCGGAAGCTCGTCGAAAGAAAACTCGACGTTGTTGAATCTCGGATTTTGATGATGAAGTCAATTGATAGGTTATTTGATCTAATCCATATTATTGAGATAAGTGTGCATGATTAACTATAATAACATGAAGACATGAAGCAAATTACCAGAGTCAAGTTGTTAGGAGTTCCAGAGTCCACCGAAAATCCGAAAGATCATCGGAAGTGCTGTCGGAACCAATCGAGAAAGAATCGGAGACTTGCCGAAGGTTTCAGAAGTTTACCGGAAAGATCGTCGGAGGTTCGCGGAAATCACCGAGAAGGTTCGGAAGCTTGCCCAAGATTCGTCAAAATCGCCACAAGTCAGGAGCACTGTTGGGAGTCATTGGAAGAAATCGAGGAGTGTCGAAGTCAGTCGGAAGTTTGCGGAAAGCTCACCGGAAGAAGACTTGACGCTGTCGATTTAAAATTACTTAGAATTATGTTTTAATTTTATAATTAGCACGTAATTAGGGTAAGGATTAGATAATAATCCTGTTTAACCCTGGTAGGGGCCAACTAGGTCTTATTTGGGCTGATTTGGGCTAAAGTTAGGGCCTGTCGGTCTTCTTTGGAGCAGTCGACAATGGCACCGCTAGACCCGGCGATGGTACCGCCCCAGGTCAGTGGTGGTACCACCAGAACACAAAGCCCGAGGACTTTGTCAGGTGGTGATACCGCCAGTACCTAGTAAACCCGGGATGGGAATCTTTTTTGCTCCATTTTTGAAAGCCAATTGAGTCTATAAATACTCCCCTTTTTCTCAGCTGAGAATACAACCTTTTGAGAAGTTAAAAACTAAGTCAAAGCTATAGTAAAGTATTGTTTCAATAGCTTAAGTGTTCATCTCTCTCTTTCTTTGTGAAAAATTTGTAAGAGAGTGAACCACTTGTAAAAGTTTATAAGAGGGGTATTTGGTTCTTCCATTTCAAAAGATTTGATAGTGGAAGTTGGGAGCCTCATCGGAGGAGGCTTCGGAAGTGGACGTAGGTCTTTCGACCGAACTACTATACATCGCTGCGTACTTTGATTGTGAGTTTTTAAATATTCTGCATCTTATCTTTACTTAGCTACAAATCACTTGGTTTTCTTCTCCCTACTCTCAATTGTATTGACTCGAACTATTTTAGCTAAATCCTTTTTTCGTCGGATTGAAATTTTTCATACGAATCAAGTATCTTTGAAAAATCGATTTCAAGTTTACGAGTTTAATCTGCTACACTAATTCAACCCCCCCCCCCTCTTAGTACCGCTCAGATTTTAACAATTGGTATCAGGGCTTGGTCACTCTCATCTGGTTTAAAACTCAAGAGAGATGGCTTATTCCGGTATGCAAGAGAGTCATTCAATTACACGTCCACCCATGTTCAATGGGTCGGATTACACGTATTAGAAGACTTGTATGAGGATCTTTCTTATTTCCATAGACTTCGAACTTTGGAATATCGTTGAAAATGGATTTCAAAAATTTTCTCTTCTGATGAGCGAATGGAATGAATTGGAGAACAAGGTTTTTGCTTTAAATGCAAAGGCTATAAATGACTTATTTTGTGCACTTGATAAAAATGAGTTTAATTACGTTTCGATTTGTGAATTGGCTTTTGATATTTGACGTACTCTTGAGATCATCATGAAGGCACTAGTTGAGTGAAAGAGTCCAAAATCAACATTCGTATGCATTCTTACGAACTTTTTCGAATGAAACTAAGTGAGTCCATCAGAAACATTTACACTCGCTTCACGGATGTCATCAATAGACTCAAAGCACTTGGTAAAGGTTTTTCTAATTTTGAATTTGTAACTAAAATTTTAAGATCCCTTCCAAAGAGTTGGGATCCAAAAGTTACGGCCATTCAAAAGGCCAAGGACCTTATAACTTTTCCTCTCGAAGAATTCATTGGGTCTCTAATGACCTACGAAATGACATGTCATGCTTATGAAGAGCTCGAGAACCCCCTTCCAAAGAACAAGAATGATATGACATTAAGAACATAAGAAGACCACTTGAAAGGAACATCAAGTGATGAGGACAATGACGATGAGATTGCACTCTTGACTCGAAAATTTAAAAATTCATAAGAAGGAATAAATTTAAAAATGATACTAAAATAAACTTGAATAAAAAAAGAATCAAATCATATGTTACGAATGCAAGAAGCCAGGGCACTTTAAAAATGAATGCCCCCAAGCCAAGAAGAAGCAACCGGAGAGGAAGAAAGCTTTGAAGGTGACGTGGGATGACTCAAGTGGCTTCAAAGACGAAGAAGCAAGCAACAAAGAGGAGGCCAACTTCGCACTAATGGCTTTAGGAGATGAGGTATGTGAGTTTATTAATGAAGATTTATCTTTCGACGAACTTTTAATAGCTTTTCATGAATTATTTGATGAGTATAGAACTATTAGTAAGAAGTTCAATTTATTAAAGAATGAGCATGCTTTGTTACTAGATAAGCTTAATAGTCTTCAAACTCCCTCTTCACCTCCATGCTCTAAGTGTGAACACTTAGAAGTAATAAAAAATAAGAACTTAATACTTAAAGAGACCCTAAATAAGTTTAAGGTTGGTAGCAAGGGCTTGGATATGATCCTTGCAAACAAGGGTTACATCGCAAATAGAAGTGGAATTGGATTTGTGAGTGGATCTCACCAAAATCCTACCACCTTCATTGAAGGACCCACATTATATGTATCACCTCATTTGAAATGTCATTTTTGTTGTAAATCCGGATATGTTATTTATAAATATTTATTTAAGAAAATTAGTCCACATAAATTGATACGGGTTCCTAAAGGAACCATAAATAATTCAATATTAAATGACAAAGTTAGTATATCAATTTTTGAGACATCCAAAATCAAATGGGTATCTAAAAACCATCCTTTTTTGTAGACACACTCACCATCATAAGCTAAGAGGAAGAGATGGTATCTTGATAGTGGATGCTCAAGGCACATGATCGAAGATCCATCTCAATTCTCTATGCTCACTAGCAAAGAAGAAGGGTATGTCACCTTCGGAGACAACAACAAGGGTAAAATCATTGGCAAGGGAACTATAGGTAACAAATCAAGTTTTTTCAATTGATGATGTATTATTAGTTGATGATTTAAAACATAATCTTTTGAGCATTAATCAATTATGTGATAAAGGTTATATCTTTATGTTTGAATCTAATGCTTGCATCATTGAAAAATTAAACAACAACATATCCATGATTGTGTTAAAATAAAATAATATCTACACCATTAACATTGATAAACTTAGTAATAAAATATATTTTTTTATTTTAAATGATGATGCTTGGCTTTGGCATAGGAGATTAGGCTATACAAGTATGAAACTAATATCTAAAATTTCATCTAGAGAACTAGTATGAAAAATTCCTAATATCAAGTTTGTCAAGGACAAAGTGTGTGATGCTTGTCAACTAGGAAAATAAATAAAAAGTAGTTTCAAACCAAAAAATCAAATTAGCACCTCTAAACCATTATAATTGATCCATATGGACTTATTTAGACCAATTGACACAACGAGCCTAGGAGGTAGCAAATATGCTTTTGTAATTGTAGATGACTATAGTAGATACACTTGGACCTATTTCTTAGCTCACAAAAGTGATTGTTTCAAATATTTCTCTAAATTTTGTAAACTTACTCAAAACGAAAAGGGTTTCATGATTTCATCAATTCGGAGTGATCACGGTAGTGAATTCCAAAATCGTGACTTCCAAAATTTTTGTGAATCTAATGGATATAACCACAACTTCTCTACTCCGAGAAATCCTTAACAAAATGTAGTAGAAAGAAAAAATAGAAATTTACAAGAAATGACAAAAACCATATTAAATGAACATAGTTTACTCAAATACTTTTGGGTGAAGCCGTTAATATGGCTTGCTATGTCATAAATAGGGTTCTAGTAAGACCATCTCTATATAAGACTCCATATGAATTAT
Source organism: Musa troglodytarum (assembly GCA_023547065.1). Taxonomy (NCBI): domain Eukaryota; kingdom Viridiplantae; phylum Streptophyta; class Magnoliopsida; order Zingiberales; family Musaceae; genus Musa; species Musa troglodytarum. The sequence goes on from CP097510.1 coordinate 12,585,465, forward strand.
GGAATAACAAAAAACCTAATATTTCTTACTTTAAAGTTTTCAGTTACAAATACTTTATCTTGAATGAAAAGAACGTCTTAGGAAAATTTGATGCTAAATCCGATGAATGCATCTTTCTTGGTTACTCTTCCGTTTTTAAAGCTTTTCGTGCTTTTAACAAAAGAACGTTAGTTATAGAAGAGTCTATTCATGTAGTTTTTAATGAAGTTTCTGAATTTAGGAAAAATAATTTTGATAATGATCTTGGTTTTAATGGTTTAAATTTGAATGAACCCTCTCCTCAAAATAGCAACTTGGATACATCTTCTTCCGAATTTTCCTAACCTAAGGAATGAAAGTATGTAGATACCCATCCTAAGGAGCTAATTATAGGAGACACATTAAAAGGGGTTTAAACTCGTTCCTCTTTTAAAAATTTTGCCCATATTTCTTTTCTTTCTCAAATTAAACCTAAGTGCATTCGATACCTTAAAAGATGATTCTTGGGTTATCGTAATGCAAGAAGAATTAAATAAATTTGAGAGGAATGAGGTATGAAAGCTTGTTCCTAGACCTAGTGGCCATTTAGTTATTGGTATTAAATGGGTCTTTAGAAATAAGCAAGATGAATGTGGTATCGTTGTTAGAAACAAGACTAGTTTAGTGGCCAAAGGTTTCAACCAAGAAGAAGGTATCGATTACAAAGAAACCTTCACTCCTATGGCAAGATAGAAGTCATTAGGATACTCCTTATCTATGATAGTAGTAATAACTTTAAGTTTTTTCAAATGGATGTCAAAAGTGCCTTCTTAAATGGCCTTATTTTCGAAAAAGTGTATGTTGAACAACCACTCGGATTTAAAAACTCTCTTCCTAATCATATATTTAAATTAACTAAGGCTCTTTATGGATTAAAACAAGCCCCTAGAGCTTAGTATGAGAGGCTTAGTTCCTTTCTTATTTCAAATAATTTTACTAAAGACAAGGTTTATACTACATAATTTTTTAAATATTTTAAAAATAATTTTCTTATTATTCAAATATATGTTGATGATATTATTTTTGGTTCTTCAAATAAATCACTATGTGAATCATTTGTCAAGTGTATGAGTCATGAATTTGAAATGAGTCTAAAGGGTAAATTAACCTTCTTTTTAGGATTACAAATTAAACAACTTAGCGATGATATATTTCTTAATTAAACAAAGTATATATTAGAATTATTAAAATGATTTAACATGGATGGTTCAAAAGCTATAAGCACTCCTATGAGCACTTCCATTGAGTTAGATTTGGATGAAAGTGGAGAAAATTTTGATCAAAAAACATATAAGGGAATGATAGGTAGCTTACTTTACCTCACTGCAACTAGACCGGATATCATATTAGTGTAGGTCTATGTGCAAGATTCCAAGCTAATCCTAAGCTATCTCACCTTAAAGCCGTTAAAAGAATCCTTAAATATCTTAAAAAAACTCCTAACCTAGGATTATGGTATCCAAAATCTGATAACCTTGATTTAAAAGCCTATGCGGATGTGAATTTTGACGGATGTAGAATAGATAGAAAAAGCACATCCGGAACATGCCAATTTTTAAGATATGCACTTATTTCTTGGACTTCCAAGAAACAAAATTCGATTGCATTATCCACGACAAAAGCCGAATACATAGTCGCAAAGTTGTTTGAATGAAAAATACTTTAAAAGACTATAGAATTCATTTAAAAAATATTCTCATAAAATATGATAACACGAGTGCTATTTGTCTAACCAAAAATCTCATTCAACACTCTAGAACTAAGCATATTGACATTAGGTATTACTTTATACGAGATCATGTAAATAATAACGATATCATTCTAGAATTTATTGATACAAAACATCAATTAGTGGATATTTTCACAAAACCCTTAAATAAAGAACAATTTGACTTTATTAGAAGGGAATTAGGCATGTTGAATTATCCTCGTGAATGAGTTTATTTTATGCCTTTTTTAGAAAATTTTCATCATCTTTTTGGTTTTCATGGATTTGACCACATCTTTTTTTATTTCATATTATCTTATGACATCTTAAAGAGTGATATAAGACATCATTCTATTTTAATCAAACACATTAAACTTATGTGAAACAGAGGATAAAAAAAACTAAGCAATTGATAAAAAAAAAAAGAGTTATTGCAACCCTCCTAAATCATCTAAGGGTGCCAGCAGTGGCACCGTCAGGACTGACGGTAGCATCACCTGGGCATTCTATTCTCAGGCGGTGGCACCGCCCGAGAGCCCCCCTTATATAAAGGGGAGCTAGGGCCAATGGTGGAACCACCCCCAACTTGTGGAACCGCTCCCAAACTCTCTTTCCATCCTCTCTAAATCTCATTTTCTCCCTTTAGAAGACTAAGAAAAGGTTCCATCTTGGATCAAGACCTCTATCTCCCAAGAAATCTAATATAAGGTAACATTTGAATTTTTTTTTCTTCTCAATACATGGCCTATTCTTTAAAATTTTTCTTGCTCTATCATCATGATTAGATATGGTTCCTAGGAGATCATCGAGGGACAAAAGGAAAAGGATGGTAGGAGATTCATATAATCCATCTCTTTTTACATCTAATGAAGTAGCCCTTAGGTACCCTAATTTCGAAGCAAGAACCGTGCATAAGGGAAAACATGTTGATTTAGGTGATTTAGGAAACCTAGAACCCATTAGGTGGTTTACCGATTTGGATGTCTTGCCTATCTTACAAATCGATGAACCAATTTACCGTAGGTTAGTTAGGTTGTTTTATGCAAATTTAAGCTTGGATGATGATAACATGACAACCTACCTTTTATGAACCCAAATTTGAATTTTTGATAGTATAATATGTGAGCTAATTGGAATCTCCGAAAGGATAGCGATTGTTATTTCAGAGGATAATGGCATATAGATGCAATCAGAGTAACCTACTATGAGGCTTTAGGGACTATTTTTGCAAATCTTAACCTAGCCATAGTCCCTAAAAGCTATGAGCATTTGTTACCTTTCAGTTCTAAAATTCTTCGTCACATCATCATAAGCATCTTTATTCTTAAACAATATCATCATAATGAGATTAGTCAAATAGAGTTAGGTACCATGTATTGGATAATGATCGAACAAAATAACTATTTTGGATACCTGATCCGGCAACATATGATGGAAATAATATCTAAAGACTTGATGTTACTATATGGAGGTTAATCACTAGATTGCTACATGCACATAATATTAGAATATCACCCAATAAAGAAGTGATAAAAGTAGACAGATATAACACTATTAACAAAAACATGCTCAAGAGACTTAGGTACATTTTTAGAAATAGAATAGGGACTAGGCAGCATAGAGGACCGATCTAGTTTCCCCTCAGAGAACAACCTGAAACACTAGTCTTTTGGGGAAATGAATCTCCTCCTCTTAGTCACTTTGGTGCAGCACCATCAGAACCGGCTCCTACTCTATCCTCTGAAGATCTAATCATGATAGAAATAAATCAAATCAAATCACAGTAAGCTGAAATTTTAAATGAAGTACGATAGATAAACCGGAAGCTAGAGTACTTGTATCGACATTTTAGTATTCCACCCGAGGAATAGCTATTGTATTGAATCTTTTGACTTTTGTAAACCTCTATGCTACTTTGTCATACTTTTAAAATTGTCCTAATATATTGTTAGGGGAAACAACTTTTTACCGTGACCGGGGCCCATCGCGGGTCCAGAACCGAGGGTCGCCTCGATGCAGTTCGGGCCGTCGATGGCTCTGCCGCACCGTCCGAGCTCTCCGAAGCGGCTGCCGCTTCCTCGGTCCTCGGGGGCAAGACCTGCAGCAAGGCGGGTCGGATGCTCCGCCCGACCCCTCCGACGCCCAAGTCAAAGTCGGATGGGAGTGAGTGAGTGTATAGAGAAAGAGAGGTAGAGAGAGAGATATCCTTGGGGTGCTGGCCTGGCGGCCGGAGTCCCCCTGAGAGTTGCGGGGGCGTCCGAGTCTGCTCACCTCTCGGACTGTTTCTCTGTGGAGCGAGGGTTCAGAGGAAAGAGATCCAGCTCCCAGATCAGAGATCCGTCCTCCGCCCAGTCTTACCTGTTCGGCTTAAATAGGTCGGACGGAGGGCTCGCTCCATGCCTGCAGTGGCGTCGGGCCCGACCTCGCAGTCGGTGGCGTGGTCAATCGGGTGGGTAGTTGGGGCGATGCTGAGGAGAAGCGACGTCGGGCGGTCAAATCGCGGGTGTTAAGGGACGCAGGAGGGGCGATGACGTCATCCGAGTGTACGACCGAAGACCTGATGTCTCGTCATACTTAATACCCCTATCACTACCCCCCCTCAAAAGGCCACTCCTGTGGGCCAATTTGGAGGGTGTCGCTCGGTAGAACCTGGTTGCCGACTGAGATCTCGGGCGGCGGTTCCACCGTGTCGTGTCATAATTGACTGAATCCCTTTGCAGAATAGGGGGTCGAGGAACCTCAAGACCCAGAAAGCCGCTGTCACCGAACCGCCGTTCGGGATATTGTGCCGAGCCACCGCTCAAGGCCTAGGATGCCGGCGATCGAGCGCCGCTCGCATCATGTACCGAAGGGCCGAGGAACCTCAAGACCCGAGAAAGTTACAGTCACCAACCGCCGTTCGATATAGTGCCAAGCCACCGCTCAAGGCCTAGGGTGCCGATGATCGAGCCGCCGCTCAAGATCATGCCGAATCGCCGTTCGGGATAGAAGTCGAGAGACGCGAGTTCCGTTTGCAAGCCGGCGTCCGTGTCGGAGGTTGAGACTCGCGAGTGGGCCGATTGAACGGTGTGAGCAAGCCGCCGAGGTAAGGGCGGCGATGTCAAGTCTGTCGCACACCCGTCGTTGGGTACTAGGGGTCGAGGTCACGCACACGACCTGAAAAATCATGATAGCCGAACTGCCGTTCGGGATGTGTGGCCGAGCTGCCGCTCAGGGCCTATGAAACCAGGATAGCCGAACTGCCGTTCGGGATGTGTGTCGGTATGCCGCCGGGGCCTATGAAATTCGAGGATAGCCGAATCGGCGCTCGGGATGAGGGGTCGAGGAGACGCCGATTCTCTCGCTGCCGACGTCCGGAAGTCAGGGGTTAAGACGCGCAAGGTCCTCCCTGCTTACCGACCCGTCATTTTGGTGCAAGGGGTCGAGGTCACGCACACGACCCGAGAAACCACAATAGCCGAACCGTCGTTCGGGATAAAGAAGGGGATCGAGGAGACGCCCGATTCTCCTTGCCAAGCCGACGTCCGGAAGTCAGGGGTTGAGACGCGCAAGGTCCTCCCTGCTTACTGACCCGTCATTTTGGTGCAAGGGGTCGAGGTCACGCACACGACCCGAGAAACCACAATAGCCGAACCGTCGTTCGGGATAAAGAAGGGGATCGAGGAGACGCCCGATTCTCCTTGCCAAGCCGACGTCCTAAGTCGGGGTTGAGACGCGCAAGGTCCTCCTTCGCCACGTCATTTTGGTGCAAGGGGTCGAGGTCACGCACACGACCCGAGAAACCACAATAGCCGAACCGTCGTTCGGGATAAAGAAGGGGATCGAGGAGACGCCCGATTCTCCTTGCCAAGCCGACGTCCGGAAGTCAGGGGTTGAGACGCGCAAGGTCCTCCCTGCTTACCGACCCGTCATTTTGGTGCAAGGGGTCGAGGTCACGCCTACGACCCGAGAAACCACAATAGCCGAACCGTCGTTCGGGATAAAAAGGGAGGTCGAGGAGACGCCCGATTCTCCTTGCCAAGCCGACGTCCGGAAGTCAGGGGTTAAGACGCGCAAGGTCCTCCCTGCTTACCGACCCGTCATTTTGGTGCAAGGGGTCGAGGTCACGCACACGACCCGAGAAACCACAATAGCCGAACCGTCGTTCGGGATAAAGAAGGGGATCGAGGAGACGCCCGATTCTCCTTGCCAAGCCGACGTCCGGAAGTCAGGGGTTGAGACGCGTAAGGTCCTCCTCGCCACCGACCCGTCATTTGGTGCAAGGGTCGAGGTCACGCGACACGCCCGGAGACCATGACGGCCGAATCGCTGTTCGGGATAAATGTGGCCGGCGCGCCAAGGCCTAGAATACCGATGGTCGAGCCGCCGCCAAGACCTAGGAGACCGAATCGCCAATCGCCGGGATGGGGGCGGCGCCGCCAAGGCCCAGAATACTGTGGGTCGAGCCGCTGCCAAGACCTAGAAAACCGAATCACGCGGTGCGCTTCAAAACGCGGCTCGCGATAGTGCGGTTCTTTGGAATCGAGGACGCGTGCGGAGAAGTTTCTTACAGGGGGTGTATACGCGGCTCTTCATTAATATGACGCCGGCGCCATTGCCGATGTGATGCCATTGGGCGATGTGGCGGTGTCATGTCGCGCCGCCGGGAGGCGAAAGGTCGAGGCCCCCTTTTCTATAAATAGGAGCCCGCGTCTCTGTCACTTTATCAGCGGAGTTCTCCTCTCCTGTCTTGCCGTCGTCTTCCTTCCAGTATTCTCCATAGGCTCCGGTGCCTTTTAACTTCTTTCAGCCGGTCTCTTCCAGTATAGGTTAGTGTGCGATGGGTCTTCCTTCCACTTCCTCTCCCTCTGCTTCTTCCTCCTCCTCTCCGTCAGTTACAACCCGCGTCGCCGCTCTCCCATCGTCTCCTCCTTCCAGCCCTTCCTCAGATGTGGAAGCGGCGCGTGCGTTGGAGGCCTTAATGTGGCCGCAGGACCAAGACTCCGTCTTGGATGAGCGTATGGTGGGGATACTCCGGCGGCGCTACAGCGTCCCGGAGGAGTTCCATCTCCTGGCCGCTGAAGCGGGACAGCGGGCTTTTGACCCGGTTCCCAAGGGCTTTGCCCTGACCACCGATGCCCTAGAAGCCGGCTTGCGCCTTCCCCTGCACCCAATCATCGTATCTTGCATCTCCCTGTGGCGTATTTCGCCTTCCCAGTTACTCCCAACTCTGGCGGTATTTGGTGGCTTTCAGGGGAATGCCATTACGCCAATCGCCGACCCGCAACCTCTTCCTCTCTTGCTTTCGTCTCTTCAAGGGGTGGGGCTACTTCACACGCACAATAACAAAGGGTGGAAGAGGCGCTTCTTTTTGTCCAGATGCCAAAAGGAGGTTTTGGGGTTCGGTGGTCGTCAAGGACTATCGACAACTCTGCCCCGGCCGAGTGCCGAGGAGCGCTCACCTTGAGCGAGGTAATCCTCCCTTCCTCTCAGGCCATCCGAAACATGTCGGAGCAGTGGCTGGTGGAGGCCGGACTAAGTCCGCGCCCTCGGGGTAGGCCGTCGTTGTTTCACCTTTCTTTTGTACTGCTGTCATACTCTATCTTCTGACATCTCTGTTGTTCTTTGCAGGGATGGTGAACCTGCGGTCCTTCCACGACTCGGGTGCTCAGGGGACCATCTCCGCGCTCTCCGGCGGTTACTAAGCGGCGGGGATGGCTCCGCGCACCGTTGAGGAGGCGCCGAAGAAGAGGCGAGGTCAAGGGCGTGGTGGACTGGAGGCGCCGGGCCATGCCGGCCGGCGTCGGCGACCGAACCACTGCCAGAGAGTCTGGTCCCGACCAAGGGGTGGCCGGGAAGGGCCAGCGTCCTCCATCCATGCGCAGGACTGTCTTGGGTCACATCGGGAAGGATGAGCCGTTCCTTTCCCGAATGATGGGGAGGTCCTTCGGGCAGCGGGCGACCTCTCGTGGCCCGGTGGCATGGTCTGTCCCGGGGGGACAAGGTGTGGGTCGGGGGAGAGCCCTCGGCCCGCTATCTCCGGGGGGCGCTCCATCCCGACATGGCTCGGGACTTATACACGCTCCCCTCGGAGGCGCTGCTCGCCAAGTCCGCTAAGTCGGTGTTGTGGGTAAGCACCGTTTTGCTTGTATCCTCTTGGCTTAGCTCTGTTCATCCTCTCGCCGCTTTTTCTTGTGCAGGTCTCCACTACACCACGGCCCTCCTCGACCGAGTGCATGACTCTGGCCGCCTGGTGCATGGCCTGGGTGAGCGCAACTTGGAGTTGCCCCGCCAGCTCGAGGAGGCCCGGCGGGTCGGGACCAGGCGGTTCTTGCCGGCCGTGGCGCGGACATGGGCGCGAAGTGGCGCGTCGACCGCCGAGCTCGAGGCCGCCTCGGCGGCGAGGCCGGGCTGCAGCTCCTCGGACGGAAGCTGGAGAACCGCCTCCGGCAGGAAGAGGCCTCGGGATTGGCTGCCAACCTGGCCTCGAGGGAGGCCGAGCTGCAGGCCGCCAGGGAAGCCCTTGCCGCTGCGGAGGGGAGTCGGCCAGAGAAGGACCGGGAGGCGGTCGACGCCTACAAGAAGTCGGAGGGCTTCCTCCTCGGCCTGGACCGGACGGGCCGTGTATCATACGAGTATGGGTACAAAGTTGCCCTGGCCCGGTTTCGAGCATGTCCTCCAGGCTCAACGGTCGAGGAGAATCGCCGTTTCATGCCCCGAAGATCAGGGGGTCGACATGCCTGGCGAGGTTCCTTTCGACGACAGCCTTCCCGACGCTGCGGCCTGAAGACCTCTTTTCTTATTTTTGGAGGGCTTCCTTCTTTCTTTTTGTAATACTTCTTCCCGATTGAGGGCCCATTTTGTAATCCCAACTTTTTGGTAATACAAACTTGCTTTCTTAATACAGTCTTCAACTTCTTTCTAATGGCCTGAGTCTGGTATTGACTTACTTCCGTTTTGTCCTTAGACAAAATATTTCTTAAGGTTGTGGACGTTCCAAGTCCTCGGGAACTGCTGCCCAGTCATAGTCGCGAGCCGGAACGTTCCCGGTCGGACTACTTGGATTACTCGGTAGGGGCCTTCCCACTTGGGTGCAAGCTTGCCCCTTGAGTGAGCGGGGTCGCTTATCGCCTTGCGGAGGACTAAGTCGCCCACCCGAGGGGTCGGCGCACCCTCTTGTTGTAACTCCCGCCACACGCCATTTGTGCGCCAGTATTTTTACGTGTGCACTAGCCCTGCGTTCTTCCAGTAGGTCTAGGCCAGCCCGAACTCCCTGGGCCGAGGTGGACTCCTCGTAGTTCTCCACCCGGAATGTTGGGATGACCAATTCGGCAGGTAGGACTGCTTCCACACCGAATGCCAGTGTAGGGGACTCGCCGGCCGTCTTGAGGTAGTCCGCAGAGACCATAGGATGTTCGGGAGTTCGTCGACCCACTCGATCGGGCTTCCGAGTCCTTTCCTAAGTCCATCCGGATAGATCGGTTGGTCACTTGACGAGCCCGTTAGTGCAGGGTGGGCCACCGAGCTAAACCAAACCTTAGGATGTGATAAGTTGCGCAGAACTCCGAAAACCGTCTTGTGGCCCGAACCGGGTCCGGTGATGATAACGTTAGGCAGACCAATCGGGTCACAATGTTCTTCCATACGAACTGCTCGACCCGTTCGGCTGTAATGGTTGCCAGGGGCTCGGCTTCCACCCACTTGGTGAAATAGTCTATCCCCACGATGATGTGCCTCCGCTGGCCGGACGCCGGGGGGAATGGCCCCAAGAGGTCCATTCCCCATTGAGCGAAGGGCCAGGCGCAATCCATGGAGGCGGCGGGACCGCGAGGAGCTGCGGGCGCGCTGGCGGCAAGTGTCGCACCGCCGCACGAAAGCCTTGGCGTCTCGGTGCAGCATAGGCCGATAATAGCCCCAGCGCGATATTTTGAAGGCGAGTTCGGCGCCCATATGCTCCCCACAAATCCCGCCGTGGACCTCGGCGAGAATCACTTCCGCCTCGCCGGGATCTAAGCATCGTAGTAGGGGTGGGAAAATGACCTTTGTAGAGTCGGTCGCCGATTTCGCAGTACCACGCTGAGTTGGCGAAGCCGTGCCTTGACCTCATCCATTGGCGGGATCCTCGCGTTGTACTTGAGTACTTCACGAATCCATGTTGGTGGGGTGGTCGGGACTCGGGATCCCGATCTCCATGATGGCGACCGGCCGGTGTGTCGGCTCTTCGACCTCGGGATGCTCCTGCAGGTTGGCTCCGAGGCCAATTTCGCGGTGAGTCGCGCTCGTTGCAGGACACAGGCACCTGGGCCAGTGAAGCGTGGAAGTTAGAGGTCCGGGCTTTTACCTCGGTTAGGTATCGGGACATGGTGAGTCCGCGCTCGATACTCTCCACCAACTTGCTCGGCGACAAGTTGGGAATCCGTGAGAATGTGGATGCTCCTAGTTGCATCTCGGCCGCCAAACGGAGGCCTGCCAACAGTGCCTCGTATTCGGCCTCATTGTTTGTGGCCGCAAAACCGAAGCGGAGGGAACGCTCGAAAGAGTGTCCGTCGGGGTCCTCCAGAATGAGTCCGGCGCCGGCTCCCCTGGAGGTGGATGACCCGTCCACGTGCAGCATCCAGTCTCGGTGGATCTGCTCTACGCTTTCAGCTTCCGGTGGTGTCAACTCCGAGATGAAGTCGGCCAAGGCACAGGCCTTGATGGTCGTTCTCGGCTTGTAGCGCAGGTCGTACTCGGATAGCTCCACCGACCACTTTAGGAGGCGCCCTGCTACGTCAAACTTAGAAAGAACTTGACGCAGGGGTTGGTCGGTCGATACCTCAATCGTATGGGCTTGGAAGTAGGGGCGTAGCTTCCGAGCCGCTAGGATGAGTGCCAATGCCAGCCTTTCAATGGGAGGATAGCGCTGCTCCGGTCCACGCAGCACGTGGCTGGTGTAGTAAACCGGGCGTTGCGCCTCGGGGGCTTCTTTCACAAGCACCGAGCTCATCGCATCTTTGTGATGCCGCCGGTAGAGGGTAAGCTTCTCGGCGCCGACACCGAGGTAAGTCGGGTAGCTCGGACAAGTGCCGCTTCAGCCTGCAAAGGCTTCCTCGCACTCTGTCCATTGGAAGTTCTTGGTCTTTGAGGACTCGGAAGAAAGGAAGGCACTTATCCCCCGATCGGGATAGAAACCGGGACAGAGCCGCTATCCTTCCGTTAAGGCCTTGAAGCTCCTTAACTGTGCTAGGGGATCTCATGTCGGTGAGAGCTCGGATCTTCTCGGGGTTGGCATCAATTCCTCTCTCGTGTATGATGAACCCGAGGAACTTTCCCGATGTTACGCCGAAGACGCACTTGGCCGGATTAAGGCGCATCCCATATCTTCTCAGTGTGGCGAAGGTTTCCCGCAAGTCGTCGAGGTGTGCAGCCCCCGTTCGGCTTTTCACGATCATATCGTCAACGTAGACCTCCATGTTTCGCCCTATTTGCCGGGCGAACACCATGTTCACCATCCTTTGGTAGGTGGCGCCTGCATTCTTTAACCCGAAGGGCATAACTTTGTAAGTAGGCTCCTTGGGGTGTGTGGAAGGCTGTATGTTGCCGATCCTCGGGGCCATCCGGATCTGGTTGTAACCGGAATAGGCGTCCATGAAGGAGAAGCGGGCGTACCACGCGGTTGAGTCGACCAGTTGGTCGATCCTAGGTAGGAAGCAATCCTTCCGGGCAAGCTCGATTCGGATCGGTGTAGTCAACACACATCCTCCGGCTTCCATTAGGCTTCTTGACGAGGACTACATTGGACCAGCGAGTACGGACCTCCTCAATGAAGTCGGGCGCCAAGAGCCTATCAACTTCTTTCTGCCGCAGCTTTTTGGCGCTCGAGGGCCCGAGGCCGGTCTCTGTCTCACCAGCGTGGATGGTGTTGGCGACCGGTCGATTCGGGAGGTCGGCGTCAAGCAAAGACATCGGCGCTTTCGAGGAGGCGATGAGCTGCGCGCTCTTGATTGTCCAGTCGGGCCGATCCGGTATCCGTCGGGACGGTCGTCTTGCGTGAATATTAACCGCCGGGTTTGTTGGCTCGGGATGCTTTCGGTCGGGCTGTGTCCGCGTGGGTCTTCGAGGCGGTTCGGCCTTTTCCTCTTACCGGGAGGTCGCCGTCGGGTAACACCGTCACTGGACTCTGAGGATCTCCCGCACCTCCCGACTCCGTGGTGGGGAACCAGCGTCCGGTGGTATGTGGACGAAACGGCCCTTAGCTTTGTTGAGGTGGGTCGACCGAGGATGGCGTTATGCAGATGGGAGAGTCGACCACGGAAAGGTTACCAGAGTCTTGGCCTTGAGGAATCGCCGAGGGTCAATGGTAGGTTCTGACACCGCGGCGAGATTGAGTCGCCCGATGAAGCTGTGAGTGCCGAGTGCAAGGCTTGAGGGCTTCCTTCAGCAGCCTAACTTGAAAGGCCTCGAAGTAGAGGATGTCGGCCGAGCTGCGATGTCGACCATAATCGTCGGACACTGCGTTGGCAATTCGGGCCCGACACCACGGCGCATCGTCATGCTCTGCTGCTCCATATCCACGAGAATGTGATCTCGGCTCGGAGGAGGTGATATTCCCGATCGCCGCGGCAGGCGTAAGCCCTTCGACTCAGCGCTATGTCCTCCAGCGGCGGGTCCCCCGGTGATCACGTCGTAGTGTTGCTCGGCCGGGCCCTCGGCGCAGGATGGTGCCGCGGTCTTTGAAGGTATTGATCGAGGTGACCTCTTGGATCGGCTCTTCAATTTGCCGCTTCAACTCGTAGCATTGCTCCGTGTCATGTCCATTTTGCCGATGGAAGCGGCAATACCGGGTGCTATCGGCCAGCTGTCGCCGGCCCTTCATCTGGGGTGGCGGCCTGAGCATTCCCCGCTCCTTTATTTGGAGGAATATTTGCGTCCGAGGCGGCTTGAGGGTAGGTGGCGACTCGGCGCGTAGGGTCGGGCGGCCCATGCGGCGCCCTTGGTGTGGGGACTCCCGCCTGGTTGTCGGTCCCGATCGGGATGGATTAGGAGGCCCCCTTGGTCGTTCTTCCTTCCTTCCCGACATCCAGGATTCGGCCGCCACGTATTGACTCGCCCGCTGGAACATCTCCGCGATGGACATGGGGGGTCGTTCCACCAAGGACCAGCAGAATCTCGACGGTCGGAGTCCCATCATAAATGCCTGCACCAATAACGATGGGTGAGCATCCGACAACTCCCTTACCTCCGTGGTGAACCTTCGCACGAAGTGGGAGAGGGGTTCGTCCTCCTTTTGCTTCAACCCCAGGAGGAGCGCGACAGAAGGCTTTGGCCGCGCAAACGCCAAAAAGCGTAGCTCGAAGTCCTTGGCGAGCTGTTCAAAGGATGTCACCGACCCGCTTTTTAAAGTACTGTACCATGTGCGGGCGGATCCTTTCAACGCGTGGTGGGAACGCTCTGCACATCAAGGCGTCCGAAGTTCCGTACAGCGCCATTTGAGCCGGAAGGCGGGGACGTGATCGGATGGATCACTAACTCCATCATAGAGGTCGATGGAGGGGAGGCGGAAGTTCAGGGGGACTGGGTATTCCCGTATGTCGCTGACGAACGGGGACTCCCAGTGAGACACTTCCCTCTGTTCCTCTTTGGACTTGTGGACGTCCCTTTGCACCTCCTCCAGACGCTGTGCGATGGACCGGATCTGAGCCCGAAATAGGTCCGTCGAGTCTGAAGACACCGCCTCGGGTTCGGGCGGGACGTCCTGGTTTTCAAGAGCCCGGGTTCCGTCCTGAACCCGGTGGGAGGCTGGAGAAGATGGTACTGGCGGTATCGCCTCATGATGCCGGAAAGAGGTTCCGGCCTTTGGAGGTTCGGCTCTGCCGCCTCCTGGAGTAGGCGGGGGAGGACAGCCTGGACAGTACTTGCCAGGGTCCGGACCTGTTGGGAAAGGTCCTGAAAAGCCTCCACCGTGACGGTGGGGGGAAGCGGTGGAACCCGACTCGGCGGGTAAAGCCCAGCGTCGCTAAAGATATTCCAATAGCGATCTATAGTTGCGGCGGGATCGTCCCTCCGGGGTTCGGAGGTCCGCGGGACCTCCGCCGAGGTGCCAGCCGGAAACGACCTTTCGTCCATGAGTCGTTAAGGGCGGAGCAGGTGGTCCTTCGACAGAGAGGGCCCTCCTTCTAGCGCCAATCTGTTAGGGGAAACAACTTTTTACCGTGACCCCGGGGCCCACTGCGCGAGTCCGAAACCGAGTCGTCTCGGTACGGTTCGGGCCCGTCGATGGCTCCTGCTCGCGCCCGTCGAGCTCTCCGAAAGGCGGCTGCGCGCTCCTCGGTCCTCGGGGGCAAGACCTGCAGCAAGGCGGGTCGGATGCTCCGCCCGACCCCTCCGACGCCCAAGTCAAAGTCGGATGGGAGTGAGTGAGTGTATAGAGAAAGAGAGGTAGAGAGAGAGATATCCTTGGAGTGCTGGCCTGCCGGCCGGAGTTCCCCTGAGAGTTGCGGGGGCGTCCGAGTCTGCTCACCTCTCGGACTGTTTCTCTGTGGAGCGAGGGTTCAGAGGAAAGAGATCCAGCTCCCAGATCAGAGATCCGTCCTCCGCCCAGTCTTACCTGTTCGGCTTAAATAGGTCGGACGGAGGGCCTGCCATGCGGGTGGCGTACGGGCCTGACCTCGCAGGTCGGTGGCGTGGTCAACTGGGTGGGTAGTTGGGGCGATGCTGAGGAGAAGCGACGTCGGGCGGTCAAATCGCGGGTGTTAAGGGACGCAGGAGGGGCGATGACGTCATCCGAGTGTACGACCGAAGACCTGATGTCTCGTCATACTTAATACCCCTATCATATATGATGTTGTATGTTTCTTTTCGAAATTTTTTAACTTCGGGTATGTTTATGATATCATCTATTCGGATTTTGAATGACATCTTTTGAATGAAGCTCTCTTTTCTATCTTTCGATCGTAATATTTTTAATCTTGATGATGCTTTTATGATGTTGTAATATTTTGAATGATTTGGTGTCTTCTTCGAATGATGGATCTTAATGATATAATAAAATTGATTTTATACTCCCTCCACCACCTTTAAGCATGTTTCATTTCATAAATTCATAAATGTCAAGTTGAAGCTTGATGAATTTTGATATCTCATTCTCGATTGATCATTTTCATGTATAAATCCTTTCATCCTCTTTCATGTATGAATCTATCATAACTTGATAAATGAAGATTGATCATTTTCTAAATTTTATAAATATGATTAAAAATGATCAAATCACTTTTTGGGCTTATCCTTCCTCAATGACATATGATAGTCTTATTCTTACTTTGATATATTATGAATGACCAGCATCATGACACTATATGTGACTACTTTTATCATGTTATTATGATTCACCTCCTTTTTGATGACAAAGGGGGAGAAGAATGTATTCATGACTTGATCGGATTGAGAAAAATAATGCCAAAATGAAATGATATTTTTTTATTTTATTTGCTTGTGCCATGCTTTGTAATCAAAAATTGATTGCTATCCTTAAAAGCATCACAATATATCTCAATATATCTCAAATGCTTAAAATGTAAATTTTTTAGAAATCGATATCATATCATGTTTAAAAAATGAGTTCTTTTTATTGATATGATAAGCTATTATTTTATTTGATATCACGTCTTGATTTTGTGCACTTTATTGATATCTCTTTATCATTATTATATTTTAATTTATAATTAGTATCTTTTGTCAAATGATGAATATCTATTATTTGACTTGAAAAGGTGTTATGACATTGTGAGAAATATAAAGTTTCATATTTATGGATGAAAGAACATGCTTGTTAAGCATGATGATAAGTTCGAATGAAACTTATCGGTTTTGGCTTGAATTCAAGAAAATTGAATTCAAGTATTTTCTTTCTCATAATATAGCATATAGATAGGGGGAGTTAAGATTAACTCCATCATCAATTAATTGTCATCATTAAAAGGGGGAGATTGTTGAATCTCGGATTTTGATGATGAAGTCAATTGATAGATTATTTGATCTAATCCATATTATTGAGATAAGTGTGCAGGATTAACTACGATAGTATGAAGACATAAAGCAAATTACCGGAGTCAAGTTGTTGGGAGTTCGAGAGTCCACCGGAAGTCCAAAGGATCATCGGAAGTGCTGTCGAAACCAACCGAGAAAGAATCGGGGACTTGCCGAAGGTTTCGGAAGTTCACCAGAAAGATCATCGGAGGTTCACAGAGATCACCGAGAAGGTTTGGAAGCTTGCCCAAGATTCGTCAAACTCGCCATAAGTCCAGGAGCCTGTTAGGAGTCCGTTAGAAAAAATCCGAGGGAGTGTCGGAAGTCCGCCGGAAAGCTCACCGGAAGAAGACTTGATGCTGCTAGTTTAAAATTACTTAGAATTATGTTTCAATTTTGTAGTTAGCACATAATTAGGGTAAGGAATAGATAATAATCTTGTTTAACCTTGGTAGGGGCCAATTGGGCCTTATTTGGGCTGATTTGGGCCGAAGTTGGAGCCTATTTAGCCTTGTTGGAACAGTCTGACGGTGGTACCACCTCAGGTTAGCAGTGGTACCGTCGACTTTAATACCTGGCAGGCGGTGGTACCGCCCCAGTCGTTGATAGTACTGCTGGCGTAATTACCTATCAATAGTAGTACCGCTTGCAGGCTATGATACCGTAAGTGCCAGGTGGTGGTACCACCAGTACTCAGTAAACCTGGGATGAGACTCTTTTTGGTTCTATTTTTGAAAGTCAATTGAGTCTATAAATACCCATCTTTTTCTCAGCTGAGAATACAACCTTTTGAGAAGTTGAAAACTAAGTCAAAGCTATAGCAAAGTCTTGTTTCAATAACTTAAGTGTTCACCTCCCTCTTTCTTTGTGAAAAATCTATAAGAGAGTGAACCACTTGTAAAAGTTTGTAAGAGGGGTATTTGGTCCTTCTCCTTCAAGAGATTTGATAGTAAAAGTTGAGAGCCTCATCGGAGGAGGCTTCAGAAGTGGACGTTGGTCTTTTGACCGAACCATTATATATTGCTACGTACTTTGGTTGTGAGTTTTTAAATATTCTACATCTCATCTTTATTTAGCTGTAAATCATTCAATTTTCTTCTTCCTACTCTCAATTGCATTCACTCGAACTATTTTAGCTAAATCCTTTTTTTATCGGATCAAAATTTTCTATACGAATCAACTATCTCTGAAAAATCTGTTTCAAGTTTACGAGTTTAATCCACTACACTAATTCAACCCCCTGCCCCCCCCCCCCCTCTTAGTGTCGCTTAGATCCTAACAAACATGTCGGTTTTTGCATAGAATATATTTTTGATTTTATAGTTTACATGTAATTAGGGTTAGGATTAGGTGATAATCCTGATTAACTCTAGTAGGAGCCAACTAGGTCTTATTTGGACTGAATTGGGCCGAATTCAAGGGTCATTCAGCAGTGCTGGACCATGTCTAGCGGTGGCACCGTCAGAGTGAGGTAGTGGCACCACCTCGAGAACTAATTTCCAAGTGGTCTGGGTGGTAGTATCACCCAGTGTCAATGATGGTATCGCTGATTATTACATTGTGATGGTACGCTATGACGATGATATCGCCAGTCCACTGAGATCGGGGACTCTGTGAGGTGGTGGTACCGCCCAGTACACTAATAGAACAGGGTCAATAAGCAATGGTACCGTCAGTACTCGAAAATCCGGAATATGACTCTTTTTTATTCTATTTTTGAAGCTAATTGAGTCTATAAATATCCTTCTCTTCTCAACTAGCTAAGCATATTTGAGAAGTGAAAAAACTGAGTCAAAGCTATAGCAAAATTATATTCGATAGCATGAGTGTTCACCTCCCATGTTTTGCTTTGTCAAAATTTTATAAGAGTGTGAACCACTTGTAAAAGTTTGTAAGAGGAGGTGCTTGGTCCTTCTCCTTCAAGAAGATTTGATAGTGGAAGTTGGGAATCTCATCGGAGGAGGTTTCGAAAGTGGATGTAGGTCATTTGACCGAACCACTATACATCGCTGTGTACTTCTCTTGATGTGTGAGTTTTAACTTTCTACATTTCATTTTATACTTGTTGTGAGATCTCGATTTCCTCCTATCTACTTTCGATAGTATTCACTTAGCTGAAATCTTTTTCGTCAAATCGAAAATTCTCTACGGATAACTCTTTCCAAAATCGATTTCAAAAATACGATTTTTATCCGTTGCACTAATTCACACCCCTCTCCCTCTTAGTGCCGCTCAGATCTTAATAATACAAATATACATACATACATACATACATATATATATATATAATAATAATTATTATTTGATTTCTATCTTTGCCTCTCATATGTTTAAGATTGATTTTTCTTTAATTTCTTCCTACGCATGACATATTCTCTAACATAGAATTTTTAAGAAATTAAAAGAATGTTATCTTATCAAATAATGGGGCTTAAAAATACAAAGATTTAGGAAAATAATCCGTTATTTGATATACAATTATTTTATTCTTTTTTTATAGAAGTACACATTCAATGAATTTCCAACAACCTTTTTAGCTTCACATATTTATCTCATAGTGTTGGGAATCTTTAGTAGCCTTCTGATTTATCTATCCTCAATTTTTATCCCTTTAAATTATAGTATAGATTATGTCCCTCCAAATATTAAGATCATCCACTTACATCCTTCTCGTATCATCAATGTAAACAAATCTAAAATTATCCTCTACTAATTATAGATAATTTGAAGAAAAAAAATAAACATTGTCAAAATTCAAATCATAGTCAACTAATAAAGATTAATTACAAAGGTATACATGTATGTTTATGAGAGATTTCATGGATAGATAGTTTAGTGTTTTGTCTAATTTGTTGATCACACCTAAATGATGTATACTTATCACACCAATAGCAAACATTGGGCTATTAGATGGGGCCCAAGAAACATCAATTTTGACCCAATTAGAGGACTTGCCATGCCTAATGAAAAAACATATGAAATTAATTTAGTTTTGGAATCCAATTTAATTTGGGTATTATGATTTATTTTTTCCTTTAAAATAAATAATGTTAATTTTGTCAAATTTCATTGATAAGATTTTATCATGCCCTAAAACTTTTCTTTTGTCATCTCTAACTTGACTACATCAAAATAGCTTACCATGAATCATCAGAGATATTTATTTCTTGACCAAAATGTTAAATAATGATAAATTCACTAATAAATCACTGAATGCCATAGAGTATGAAAAAAAAAAAAATACAATATACATGTAGCAAGCCAAAAGAAATATATGTAGCATGTAGAAAGCCAAATAGAACATAAAAACCATGGTTCCAAGTTGTTGAGATGAAACATATAATCTTTTTGGTTGAGATGAAACATAAAAAATAGAACGAGTGTCACATTATCATCTTGATGGCTCCAAGTTGTTATATGTAATAAACTAAATAAAAAAAATTCCTATGTTGCACTAATTCTTGCATCAGAAATGAAAGAACAACTTTTAAGAATTATTCCTTCATTTTTGGATGTGCCCAAACATGCATAAGAAATATGCACAGGGATTCTATAAGTGGACAACAAGAGCAAAATGCTTATTAATCATAGCAAAGTGGACATTAGAAGCTATAAATCAAATATAATTGAAAAAAAGAATAGAGACAATTCAAAACAAATTTTTTTGTTAATCATAGTAACAGCCTATAATTTTGAAACCTTAGATCTTTTGGTCTTTCAACCTCTCTTGACTGTACTTCATCTTTTTTATAAAAGTATATTCAATGCATTATATTAGTTTCTTTTTTCATTTCGATCAAGACAATGACTCATATTTAAAAAAAAATCAATTCTCAATTTAATTACAATGTTTCAATTTAATATTGCAGGGGCAATCACAGGACACACCAACCTTATCCGACAAGATTTTTTTGGTGTAGATGGATTGTCCACAGTTGATCATGTCGTGTCTTCTTCCTCTTCTTTTTTTTTCTCTTAAATATAAATCCAATAATTCAGGAATGTTCTAGGATCAGTGATATACACTAAACCCAAGAATTCAAACACCATATGCTTGGAGGATAGTGCAGTGAAGAAGAAGTTTCTTCTTCTTGCTATGTCTCAAAAGATGGGTAGCTGTAAATCAGCTTTGAGCAACTTGCGCAGGCAGAATCACTGTGGCCTTTCTGAGAGCATGAGCTTAGGGTTTACTTGTTGAATTGAAAGAAAGAAGTTTACAGCCTTTAGCAACTTGCACAGAAGCACTGTGGCCTTTTTGAGAGCATGACGAGCTTAGGTTTTACTTGCTGAGTTGAAAGAAAGAAGTTTACAGCCTTTAGCAACTTGCACAGAACCACTGTAGCCTTTCTGGGAGCATGAGGAGCTTAGATATTACTTGCTGAGTTGAAAGAAAAAGGTAGACAACATTGATGCGCAGTATGGGCTTCAACAAGATTGAAGGGCGATTAAACATACATCTACATGCAATGAAAACTTCAATGAATTCAGAGATTTCTTTCACGTAATCAACAGTAGTGCATGTAGAATAAGAAAAGCCAGCTGGTTTCTGACATTGTTCTCTTGTCCATTTACATGCATTTGACAATGTAGCTAATGAAGTTGGTGTGGGAAATATTAATTTAGCTTATCCAGCAGCATTCCAATCCATCCTCATTGTTGGCTCTCTCTTGTCCATCGACATGCATGACACAATGTAGCTAATCAACTTAGATATATATATATATATATATATATATATATATATATATATATATATATATATATATATATATATATATATATATATAGAGAGAGAGAGAGAGAGAGAGAGAGAGAGAGAGTATTGTGAGTGGGTTAGTTGACTTTAAAGTTGACATTCAAACAAGAACAAGACACAGATGATCGAATAATGCAACAACAGCAGCAACGAATTGTGCTTGTTTGTTTCTTTGCACCAATCACTAAAATAGTTATATGTTTACGTTGCATGCATGGCATATTTTTCTCTATCTTTCTCGCATCAGCATCTCCACCTATCGAGACTCTTCCTGCAAAATTTGACGATCTTAACCTGACCCAACCCAACCCATCCGATGATCCAATTAAATTGACTCGCTAGGTCAGCCAATTTGGTGGTGTTCATCAAACAAACTAAATTTGATGAGTATAATTGAGTTTGATACCGTAACTCGTTGTATTTAGTAAAACTCAACATGAAGGTGAGTCGATCTGATCCAACCCAAAAGACCCATCCATTCTAAGAAATTTCAAGAGAAGTTGCATATAGGGTTTGGCATTTACGGAAGCAGAGTAAAGGATTTTGTAATCCTTTGAATCATAGTTATCACTATGGGATCCGATCAAATCTCGAATCATTAAGATTATATCAATTGAGTTTACTTAAATCGGTCTAATTTGTGAGTCAACTCAATCGTGGGTCTGAGTTCCGGTTGGATTGGCCGGCCTGATCCGAGTTACATGGGCATGTGCACTATATAGACAAAGGAGATAATAACTCAGGGTTAGTACACGCACGTAGAGAAATGTATACCGACAGTGTTTGTGTACCATCCTCCAACCATGTTCACGAAGTTTGATTAAGTTATCCCAAGTTGCATATTAAGATGGCTAAACAAGTCAACATTTGCTTCATGTGATTGGTACAATAATGGCACATAAAATTCTACTTCATATTGGCTGAGTCATGTCCACCAAATTATCATGGCTGTTCCAAACTCTGTTCTCCACCTTCATCACCAACAAGTCAGTTTCAAGATTCATCTGAAGCTGTGGTTGAAAGGCAGCTTATCAGACTTAATCATCATGTCGTAAAACAAATAGAATTCTGCTTAATCTCTAAAGCCAATAGAATCATACCAGAAGACTTTGTTTCTAGGCACTTGAGGTCCTGAAGACTTGTTGGTCTCTCTCTCTCTCTCTCTCTCTCTCTCTCTCTCTCTCTCTCTCTCTCTCTCTCTCTCTCTCTCTCTCTCTCTCTCTCTCTCCCCATCATCACCAGCAGTTCGTCATCAAGATATGTTCTAAAGTTTCAGCTGATATTTACCTCATCAGACTTCATCAACAATCACATAATCATATTGGCTGTCTACATTTCTAAATCCTCACAGAGACTATAGACGAGCAAATGTTTATTTGGAGTCTTACAGACTTGTTTAGGGCCTACAACTGGGACTCTGCCCACTGCTTTCCTCAGCTCAATTTCTGCAAATTGTGATGAACGGATGATATTGTCTACATTGTGCCTCATGAAATGATTGATGCCAGCCTGGTCTGCATTAGTTGCAGCTTCATGGCACATGCGCTCAATGTTCCGTACCTGCATTAGAATCTTCCATTTAATGAAGTCATACCAATTTGCAAGGAAATCGAGTCAGTTCTCTACATCATTCGTTGTACATAACTTGCGCATTCAGCCTGTGGAAGAACTTGTACCTTATGGTTCCTGAAACCATTGATCCAATCACTTGAATGCTGATGTTGAAAGAGAACAAAGAGCAATTACTGGAAATAGTAGAGATACATATACCGATGCATTTCACATTGTTCTATAGCAATATAACATCAACTCCTCTTTCAAGCTTCCTTTTTTTTAATTGTTGTCATCGTGCAGACAAGAGTGGTCAAGTGGCCATGCTTTGTTCTATCTGCAACCAAAGTCTTACTGCAGCTTTAGGTGGAAGAAAACTTTCCAAGATAACCAAGACCCTGGTGGCAAAAGAACAGAAAAGATGAACTCATGGTGATAGAAGTGATGACCTCAAGTTATGGATGAGATTGCAAAATCATGAAGAAGCAGTTGCAGTGGCTGTTCCTTCTATTGGTCCCAAAAGATGGCTGCAAAGCAAGTTGGGCAACTTGCACTCCAGAGTTGTCACTAATGCGTAAAATTTATGACTCATGCATGATAAAATTTCATGATCAGCTAAAAATGTAGATCCAGATTCATCAGTATGTAAAGTTTTCATTCAGATAAGTTGGGTCTTCTTTTCCTTTTTTTCGTATGTGTTGTTTGAGAAAGATGTCTCCTTACAAAAGCTAAGGCCATATCCCACGCTGCGGTTCATCTTCATACAAATGATGACAACCAAGAAGATAGTATGCATAAGTTGACCATGTCGCAAAGCATGCTATATAATCATTCTTCTGCTAAATTTTCTACGTAGGAAATTAGCTTGTCCTTGATTCCATGGGTTGAACATAAAAGTGAAAGCAGCAAGGAAGCAGAGAAGGTTAGCTTTAGATAATGGCATCACTTCTTCAAGATTACAAATGTGGAGTCACCCTCCCCAGATAAGTCTGCACCATATGGTATCCTTTAGTAGCATGAAAGCAATCTGTTCAGCTAAAACTGTGGAAGAGCTGGTCACAATAAAAATCAAAAACTGAAAGCCTTTAATCTGTTTCATGACCTGCATATCTAAGGTGTTGCCCGACACAGATTTGACAGACTGCCCTCTCCTTTCAAGTACATGCAAGTTGATTAGTTCCATGAATATATTCACCACTCGTTTTTTTATCATCAGTTAATTTGTCGGTAAGAGTTTGCAGATATATATTGCGCATATAATGAATAAATGTACATCTGTAAATCGTTTTAGAGTATATATTGTCATGTTTTTTTTATGCATTCTTCGATCCTCAGTTCTAATGCTTTTATTCAACATAATCAACTTGCTTATTTACGGCTTGGGTTAATAGTGTTGCGATAGGGAGGACATTTAACTAGGCAAGTGGACAACAAAAAGACCAAACATTTCCTCATCTCCTACATCTATCTTGCATCTATCATGTGTTGGAGCAGGATGTAAATGTTAACATGCTGGAAGACTCAAAATGAGCTGGTCATAAAACTGGTGGGCAAGGTGAGTAACAAGAGTTGAATCAACCAGGCTTCCAGATTTGCCAAACCACAGTAACTTAACTGACACTGACTCCGGATCTGTCTTCTTCCAGCTTTACTGGTTGTTTACAATGTGCAAGGAGATGCAGATTGCCTCAGCGTATCACAACATGAATCAGCAAAGTTGCACCTAATTTAAGTGCTGCAGCTTTTAAAATCCTCTTTCAGATTCCAATCAAGTCAGACCTTTAACTCAATTGATTGACTGATCCAGAACAGGATTCCCTCAACTTGTCTCAAACTATATGTTTCAGCTAACATGCTTTCTGTTAAGAATCTAAATTAACTAAAGACAGGTTTATTAGTTAAGTTTGCTGGGCGGCAACCATTTAAATGGTGGATTTATAAGAAACTACAGCATCCCAAAAGGTTTCATTCGAGGATTAGTAGGACTACCTGACACTGCCAACGATTGCCAAAGCCCACTTGGATATCAGATGCAGTCGCGTTACACCAGATTCATGCTCCATCTGCACCACAAGCACTGAGACCGTCGGTGTTAGTCTTGAGTGTTCATCATCAAACTTCACTCAAATGAACAAATTGATAGAGTGAGAACATGATCTCCATGTTTGACTTTTTTTCACTATTGGAGTCACCCAAGGTTTCAAACAGCACTCCCAGTTCCCGTCCGGCGTGCTGGGTTTCACAGTTGCAGGGATCGTTGGTCCAGTGCTATGGACCATTCCTTGTTCCTTCCTTTACAGCTGAAGCCATCATGGAAACATGATGGCATACAAGCTTACTGAGTACATAAAATTGGCATCAAGAACCTTCTATGGTCAGCAACAAAAGAATAAAGCCAGGGGAGGGGACACAAAGTGCGAACTTTCCATTTGTTTTCTTTTTTTTTTTTTTTTTTGGGTTCTACAGAATCTTTATTTCGAATCGGATCGTTGAGTAGTGGGAATCCGAACCCGCCAAACCCTCTTGACCTCCCCGTCCAAACTCCCACTGCCGACCCGATACTCCTCGGGCTCGGGCTGGAGCTCGGCGGGCGCCGGCACCGGAACCGCGACGAGCGACCTCACACCGGTCGAGTGCCCCTCCATCACGCCCAGGCAACTGTAACCCTTGCCTTCGCCTTCCTTCCGCCAGATCCTGACCGTCCGATCGCTGCTGCCGCTGAAGAGCACGTCCCCGACGCACGCCAGGCACAGGATGGCCTTCTGGTGCCCACGCAGCGCCCCGGCCACAGCCATGTGGTCCGCCGACTCCTCCCGCTCCCACACCAGGATCGAGCGGTCGCAAGCTCCAGAGTACAGGACCGCCCCGTCGCCGCTCAGAGCCAGCGCGTTCACCGCCGACCGGTGCCGCTTCAGCGTCGCCACCAGTCCATGCTGGGTGTGCCGCCGCCTCCGACCCCGGCCCTCCTCCGGTGGGGAGCGGGCCCAGACTCGGATCTTCCCGTCCGCCGACCCCGTGTACACCGTGCCGTCACCTGCCACGGCCACGGCGTTCACCGCGTCCTCGTGGGCCGGGACGGACTCCAGGCAGCGTAGGTCGCCGGCGGCGCGCCAGACCTTGAGAGTCTTGTCCCACGACACGGAGTAGAGCAGGTCGCCGCGGGCGGCGACGGCGGAGACGGCGTCGGCGTGCTCGATCCACATGAGCTTCTTGTGGCGGCGGATGGCGACGTAGTTGCCCGGGAGGGGGAAGCGGAGGAGGCGGTCGACGGCGGTGGGTAGTGTGGCGTTGAGGCGGTGCCTGCCGGAGCGTGCCGACCGGCGCCACACGCGGATGCGGCCGTCCTGGTGGGCCGTGAAGAGCTTGCCCGCCGAGGACAGGGCGACGAACTTGACAGAACCGGCGGACGGCACGGCGTCGAAGGTCTCGACCTGGCGGACGGTGACCAGATCGAAGACCGTGATCTCCGAATCCGAGGCAGAGTAGGAGGGACGCGGCGGCCGAGACGGCGAGCGCCGCTGCTGAGGAGGTGGGGCGAAGTGACTTCAAAGAAGCGAGGCAGAAGTGGAAGGCCGGAGGGGGCGTCGTATTGAGGTAACCGGAGATGGGCACGCTGGATTGGAGGGAGGGGAGAGAGGGGAGGGTGACGATGGAGGCGGCATCGTCAAATACGACGGCGGCGGGGGCGTCAGATGAGGAGGCGGAGGAGGCGGTGGAGGCGGCGAGGCGGAGGGATCGTGGCTGCGGTGTCGCAGTGTCGTGCTCCGCCGTGGAGCGGAAGGAGAATGGGATGCAAGGAGGCATCGGAGAAGATAGGAGGAGGGAGAGCGGAGCGAGGACATGCGGGGGAGATGAGCTATTTATGGGGTGAGTTAGCAGAGTGACCGTCAACGCACGCCTCTTGTCGCAGCCAATCTGTCCGACGTTGAGGATTTATCTTACTCCGAGGCGGGTAAATTAGTGGGTGAGTAATTTGGGTGATAAACTCGACCAATTGCGTCAGTATGCAATCGACAGCTCGCACGTGCTTAACACGTGATGAGTAGGCGAGGGCTGGCTATGACGTGGACAGAAAAGTATTACTTATAGCGACGTAGAATTATACGGTATATATACAAGCAGCAACGGACTAAATGACAATATAATGTGGGGTTGTATGCATAGGCATGAATATTGGATGAGTCTTATTATTGGATGAATATTGCAAAACTTAACTCTTATCTTATTATCTAGCATAATTTCTTTTAATTTGTTTATATTCTCTTAGTTAATTGAAGATGACATTTATGAAATATTTAAAAACCCTCAAAACAAAAATATTGTGAAATTATAAATAATAAGTCATAAAAAATGACATAATAAGATGTGGTTTAGGCATGGATGTGATTGATCTTTTACTGAACTTAATTAGAACTCTGATATTTTTTTCCATGGCCTTTAGATGATCCTCTTGGATTAATTATGCAATTGGAAAAGGATGAATATTTTGCAAGATAAGGGTCCATTGACACTATTTATTTGCCCTTTATTTTATTTATAAAAGTGAAAAAAAATCAGATTGATACATATCATATCTTCGTTAACTTCAGGGCTAAGTGATGAATATTACCAAAATTTACTACATAGTCACTAGATAGCGACACAACTTTCTGTTCTTGCAATATTATTAATTCTAGTTATTTTCTAAAAAGTATCATCGCCAAATATGTTTTAGTTATGAATTTTAGATTTTTACTTAAAACATAAAAAGTTAGATTTTTATATAGTGATGAATGATAGAAAGAACCATTCTTTGTGAATCATCTAGAACATGCGAGAAGTGAAGAGTTTACTGATGGGAAAAATAAAAGGATAGGTAACAAACAATAACTTTTGTATAAGAACAAATACTAGTAGGCCGTAACACACAACGGTATTAAACAGAAATCACAATCAAATAACACACCAAGATTTACGTAGAAAACTCCTTCAACGTGAAGGGTAAAAACCACGGGGCAAACCAGAGAAAATTCACTATAGAAATAATGAATGTATAATTTTTGAATCTCTTACCCAAAACTCAAGCAACAATCTCAAGAGAATAATTGGGATACAAGGATCACGTCACAGTGCACAATATCCAAAACCTCCTCAAGAAATCACAGAAGAATACACTGAAGATCCGATCTAACGAGATGAGAACTGTTTGGATGAGTGAGAACAATTTCTGTGTTTTCCTTGTCTTCTTCCCTTTCTTTTTCTCTTATTTTTCTGCCCTTTTCTCCTCTCTTTGAATCCCTAATGTTGCTGTAAATTTCTGCCCTTTGCTGCGATGTTCAACTTTTTGTTTCGCAGCTACCATTAGCCCCTATATATAATTAGGTTTTAGGTTAGGATTAAAATTAATAAGAGAAGGATTATGGACTGCTAAAGGTCATATGGACTGAACTGAGCTCTCAGCCCAACATTTACTACCTCTAAATCTCTTTTTTTTTTTTTTACCCTTTTTCTTGATAGAAACATGACTACTCATTAGGTCATGACTGCCCTTTAAGAATAAAGGAGGCAGTGATTCCCCAACGAGAACTCATTAGGTCAACTACTCACATCACCATGACTACTCGAATCTCAAATCTTATCGAGCCACGAAACGGGGACCAATTACGACTCTTGTTTATCTTCTCAACATTTAATGCTCTAAAATGACAAGGCAATATGTCTTGTCAAAATGAGAGCAACTCGCTATTCTGCTCATATTCATTGCTTAAATAGTACTCATGAGAGAGAGAGAGAGAGCAAACATGTTTCCAATGACGAACAGGATATATATATATATATATATATATATATATATATATATATATATATATATATATATATATATATATATATATATATATATAGACACACACACACATCATTTTCATGGAACTCAGAAAGAGTTGAAACATTCAAAATATATGGTTCAAGTAACACTTCCAGCTTCCATTTACTCAGCTATTCAATCACAAAACTAGAACACATCAGCTCTACTCAGCCACCTTGCTGAATTCCACAAGACCTTACTCCTATCAAAGTAATATCCTTCAGCTACATTGAACTCTATCAGAAAACTAGAACATATCTATTCAACCTCTTTCTGAGTTCCACAACCACAAACTTTGATGCAGTCAAGTCAACTTCCATTTCTGAGACGAAAGAGAAAGTAATCTTTTTGCAGTATTGGATTCTATGAAAAAACCTGCATCATATCAGCTAATTTTGGCTACCTTGTGAATGCCACAAACATTTTGATGCAGTGAAGATAACTTCTACTTGCTCTTATCAAAGACCGTTGTCACCATCAAAAGCCAACATCCTTGCTTAGAACACACAGCTTCCTGCATGCCCAAAAAGCTGCTGTACCGGTTGTGATCAGCAACCAGTGGTACACAGGACCACCCACCTCATAACATTCCTCAGTGACTTCAGTTAGATAAGGTTCACTTTGATGTGTGACCCCATGCAATGTCTTATACCAATCCACTCCTTTCTCATCAGCCATCGTTGAATGCACTGATCACTCTTTCTCCTCCATGAAGATTAAGGTTTGAAGCCTCTAAGCAGAAAGACACAGGATACAAACAAGAACAGCCAAAAGATACACCATGTCCTCCAATCTTCGGCTATGTAGCATAGAAAAGAACAGCTTAAAAGTGCTCTCCTTATTGGTCTTTATTTAGGTAGCAATTGCGGAAAGTAGACAAAAGCAACATGGTGAAAAAGCAAATGGATTCACTATGGATTCCAAGCAATAAAAGTGATGCAAATTCTCTCTTGAGGAATTGACTAAGATATGTCAAGTTTTAGTTAGGCCAGAGCAATTTTAGATTTAATGATATAAACTGAATTGTGATGGCTCATGAGATTATATATATATAATGAGAATTATATATATCGTTCGAAATGTATTCTATCTCGTAGAAGTAATTTTATAGTCCCCAGGAAAATAGAGTTAGTAACTGGCTTTCTAACCATACTAGATCCAATAAGATGATCTTCTATCTTTGATATTTTGGTTCATTCTGATGTGAACGGTGTAAATTATATCTGTTTTATGCCCAGTAGACCAATTATTTTGCAGTCATTTTCTGGAGGAAAGCTAAAAGTATGGAGATATCAAAGTAGAGGTGCAAAGTACTTGCTTTATCATTATTTAGCGCAACAGGGTTAATTATTGGGCAACTTTAATTGTTCTTTAGCTCTCCATTATTTTGCTAGAATCCAATTGCAGCACTGCCAAAGTGTGCCATAATTGACATAGTTTATTCCTTGTGGGAATAGATTAGCAAGTTATTCACCCTTTAAGTACACTTTGCAGTGTAGTTGATTTGAAATAATAACAGAATTAATCATGGATTCACAAAGTCTTTCTTCTTGACCTGGTACACCTTTATCTTTTTTTTTTAATCCAACACTAGGACGTAAATATTGAAAAAATGGAGAGAAAAAATTATTGGATTCTCTGATGGCTCCTGGGAGACATATTTTGGCAGATTGATTGCATCAAAGAGAGAATCACATTAAGTGCCATTTAATGGCTCTCAAACTGCCTGCCTACTCTGTGGTCAATCATCTGTAGAGAGTGATCTATGTTTTACTGAAGTAATAGTTGCACATGGAAGTTTAGATCATATATTCATTTACTGTGCCAGTCTTTTAGTTTCCACTGTTCTATGGAATGCTGAGAATTCTCTTTTGGAGAAATGCTACCACACTTGCAGTGTTCCATGTCAGACCCAACACAATGCTTTAGACGTGCATGTCTTTGTACTTCAAATGTGAGAAGGAAATCACTGTCAAGCTTGAAGAACCAGTCGTCATGTGCATCAAGATAAGATCCCATTTAATGCAGCAGCAGCAAGATGAATTGGATTGCGTGTTGGATTCTCATGATCTAAATCACCCTCCATGTTACTTTTTGTGCTTCATGTGGTCCAGTATCCTCGATCCATGATGCAGTGCAACCTTCTTTACAGATTCCTAGGCCAAACTTCCGCAGCAGTTCTGTCAGTGAAGTGCCTGAGATCTCTTTTCCTGTTCTTCTCAGCTCACCATCAAAATATAGACTGGTCGGTACACACAACCCATACCTCCCAATAATTACATGATATATAATATTGCTGGTATCTTCTCTGTCAGGTGCGCAAGCTACTGATGAAGAAAAAAGTACCAAAACCAGTGTGATTGCCGCAAGTTTCCATGCAGCCAAGAAACTTACAGCTGAAGTATACATGTTACGGCGCCACAGCTGCATCGCATAGCATTCAAGACACTGGAGCAATAATGGTGTCCAGGAAAACTCAGAAGAAGGCATGAAGTAAATAGAAAGAAGATGGATGTGATATATTATGGTTGGAAGGAGCATGTTACGATGCTGAGATGACATTTTGCAAGGATGTTGAGCTGTTGAAGCAACTTCATCAGCAAATCTATGCATGTTGGCAACACAATATGAAGCAAAAGAAATTGATGAGTAGAAGTATCATCTACTCATGCAATAAGAAAAGGACATGCAATCATAGGTAATCTACTAACAACATTAGAGATTCTCTCTCTCTCTCTCTCTCTCTCTCTCTCTCTCTATATATATATATATATATATATATATATATATATATATATATATATATATATATATATATATATATATATATATACACACCGATATGATATATAAGTCACTATTGATAAGTTAATGAACTTAAAAAAGAATTGATCTTGGTCTTACGTTAAGATTGTTCCTTTACAATCTAGACAATCAGGATTTGAAGTAGGAAGAGAGTGTTTATTGAAATATTATGCATTAAATACGAAAATCACTTTCTTTTGTCATGCATCTACTATCTTTTGGATTATAAAGTGAATTTTTTTTATTAGTTTCATTTTCTAAGGATTGATCAAATTACTCCAAGTTAAAAGAACGGATTTATGTTAAAAAAAAAAAACCATAGGGGGACAAGATTATGCCTATCTTTATTTCTTATGTCGGTAGAGCAGCATACATATCGATTCAACAATTGTTATCATATCTATGGCATTTGTATTTCTCTTTTCTGAGTGTTAATTTTTAATTTTTTAAAATGATAGTTGACCAATTGCGACAAAAAGATAGACAAACAGACGGATAGATATATCAATCAATAGATAAATATGCCAGTGCTTTCACAATTCCATCACATATCCATCCTTTCCTCGGTGCTTGATTGAGGATTACTACTGTGTGAAAGATTTGGAAGAATCCACATCGCCATCACCTTCAAATCATGGTCACGAGGAAACCTAAAATTATCCTCAATATATTCTGAGATTACGTATGATGAAGCTAAGCATGGAAATTATGGCGTGTCACAACATATCATTTCTTGTTTAACTTGACGCTCGCCGCCTTCATGTCAACTTCCACAGTGAGTTTGGCACTCTTATGGCGAGCATCAACTGAGACTTCGATGTGGAGAAGGAATTGCTTCGTTCCAAGATGTTGGTGTGACCCCCATTGGGTTGGTGGGAACAATAATAATAGCACATCAAAGATTGTATTACGTAGATTGTGACGTATCTCCATTCACTTAGAACTTGCTTCATTGGCTTGTGACTCCATACCGACATCCAACTCAAAGTTGTATGGGTTGTGAGTCATATTGGTTATGAAAAATAAACATGTCATTGATCGCACAACAGAAATAATGAGAGTGAAGTGTGTGGATGTGGGAGAAATGCTTGGACGAACCCCATCCATGTCATCTTAGAAGCGCAATGGCTCGATCGGAAGTCTTTTTCGATCATCTCCTTTTCCTATTTATAAGATTCTGATTCGATCGGCTCATTAAGAACGAAAACATCTCTATAATAATAAAAAATTACAGATAAGCTTTTCTTAAAGGAAATAATTTATTATTTAATCATTGGAAATGTATACACCAAAAACGATACGGGTTACAAAATTTTCATTCCAGGCGAAAGAGGAAGGATGCGATTTGGCAAGATTGTTATGAGGAATTCAACTGGACTTTCTAGCTAAGTTCATCCAGCCAACCACTCTAAGAGAGTTGGCGAGGTGGCAAATATATTTGCAAAGGTTTTCCATCCTGCAAGGTAAGAAAATTTTGACCAGGCGTAGTGAATCGGTCATGATCAAAAGGTTGTGGAAGCCATTAAGGAGGACACATCTAAGCCTATCATAAATAGCTCAATATTCTGACTTTTAGAGGATTATCTAGTTGGAGCATCTAACAAAACCCCTTCGAAAATTAAGGTAACAAAGAGTTCAAGAATCTGTGTTTAATTATGAAAGTTCAAGTGTAAGTGCGTACATGAAGAGAGTCACCGAGAAGGATGAAAACCTTGAAGTATTAGCAAAGAATATTATCTTTTGGATGTCAAGTTGACTAGGCGTATTAAGATGATATCATATCATCATCATACCGAGCATGCTCAGATAATATATCACATCATCGCTAACTAAGTGGACCCTCATGATTAATTCGGAAACATTTGTCATGTCTTCGTTGGATATTCTTGATTAGATGAGATGTTATATGTCGAGTTTTGATTATTATCAAATCTAATCGTATCAGAACTAAATGTCTCGATGTTTGCCTCATATTTCTCGAGAATAGATAATGAGAATGAGGTGCGGAAGAATCCAAACTCACATTTGGTTCCCTGCCCAAGCAATAACTCTCTGTACGATATATTAGGATGTTCCAAAGTCTCACCAAGTTGAATGACAAACATCTCATTTTCCTATTTATAAGACTATGATTTGAAAGGTTGATTTAGATATATATATATATATATATATATATATATATATATATATATATATATATATATATATATATATTATATATTATATATTGTACATCAAAATTGAAAATGAGGCTAAAAAAACATAATTAGATAATTGTTAGGGGAAACAACTTTTTTACCGTGACCCCGGGGCGCGGCGCGAAATCCGGAAACCGGGGGGTCGTCTCGGTGTGGTTCGGGCCCGTCGATGGCTCCTGCTCGCGCCCGTCCGAGCTCTCCGAAAGGCGGCTGCGCGCTCCTCGGCCTTCGGGGACGAGTCCTGCAGCAAGGCGGGTCGGATGCTCCGCCCGACCCCTCCGACGCCGTCGATGTCGGCTTTGTCGGCGAGTTCCTCAGAGAGGGAATTGCGGGGTGTCCGAGTCTACTCACCTCTCGGAGTGTTTTTGCCAGGAAAGGGTTCTGGGAGCAAGGATGAGAGAGATCCTGAGTTGGATCGCGGATCCCCATCCTGTCCTACCTGTTCGGGTTAAATAGGTTGGACGGAGGGAGGCTTCCATGCCGTAAGTGGTGTGCGTCCGACCACGCGGTCGGTGCCGTGGTCGGTGTAGTTGGGGCGTCTTGAGGAGAAGCGGCGTCGAGCTGTCACATCGTGGCGGTTGGAGCGCGGAGAGGCGATGGCGTCGGCTGTTATGCGACGAGAAGACCGGTGTCTCGTCACTTAATATCCTTATCACTACCCCCCCCTCAAAAGCCACTCCTGCGGGGCAATTTGGGGGGCGGTGCTTGGAAGAACCTGATTGCCGACTGAGATCTCGGGCAGAAGTTCCACCGTGTTGTGTCATGATTGACCAAAGTCCTTTGCAGGGTACGGGGTCGAGGCGCCGCTCAAGACCCAGAAAGCCATAGTCGCCGAACCGTCGTTCGGGATATAGTGCCGAGCCACCGCTCAAGGCCTAAGATGCCGATGATCGAGCCGTCGCTCAAGATCATGTACCGAACTACCGTTCGGGATGAAGGGGGTCGAGGAACCTCAAGACCCAGAAAGCCGTTGTCACCGAACCGTCGTTCGGGATATAGTGCCGAGCCACCGCTCAAGGCCTAAGATGCCGATGATCGAGCCGTCGCTCAAGATCATGTACCGAACTACCGTTCGGGATAAAGGGGGTCGAGGAGACGCCCGAGTTCCGTTTGCCAAGCCGACGTCCGGTAATCAGAGATTGAGACTCGCGAGTGGGCCAGTTGAACGATGGGTGGCGGCGCTCGAGGTAAGGCGGCGATGTCAAGTCTGTTCGACCCGTCGTTGGGTACTAGTCGAGTCACGCACGACTTGCAAAATCGTGATAGCCGAACTGCCGTTCGGAAGGTGTGTGTGAGCGGCCGCTCAAGGCACAGGAAGTCGAGTAGCGAAGCTGCCGTTCGGGATGTGTGTGGCAGTGCGCTCGGGGCCTATGGAACGAGAATAGCGAGCTGCCGTTCGGGATAAAGAAGTCGAGATGCGATTCTCCTTGCCAAGCCGGCGTCAGGAAGGCGAGAGTTGAGACACGCGTCGAGTCCTTCACCTTGCCGACCCGTCATTTTTGGTACAAGGGTCGAGTCACGCACGACACGAGGAGCATAGTGGCGAACCGTCGTTCGGGATAAGGGGTCGAGAGACGCCCGATTCTCCTTGCCAAGCCGACGTCCGGAAGGCGGAGTTGAGACACGTCAGGTCCTTCCTGCTTGCCGACCCGTCATTTTGGTACAAGGGGTCGAGGTCACGCACACGACCTGAGGAGCATAATGGCCGAACCGTCGTTCGGGATAAGGGGGTCGAGGAGACGCCCGATTCTCCTTGCCAAGCCGACGTCCGGAAGACAGGAGTTGAGACACGTCAGGTCCTTCCCGCTGACCCGTCATTTTGGTACAAGGGGTCGAGTCACGCCTACACGACCGAGGAACCATAATGGCCGAACCTCTTCGGGGTGAGTGGCCGAGCTGCTGCTCAAGGCCCTGAATACCAGTGGTCGAGCAACCGCTCAAGACCTAGAAGACCAGAATAGCCGAACCTCCGTTCGAGATGGGGGCCGAGGCTCCGCTCCAGGCCTAGAAAACCAGAATAGCCGAACCTCCGTTCGGGATGGGGGCCGAGGCTCCGCTCCAGGCCTAGAAAACCAGAATAGCCGAACCTCTGTTTGGGATGGAGGGCCGAGGCTCCGCTCAAGGCCTAGAATACCAGAATAGCCGAACCTCCATTCGGGATAGGGGCCGAGGCTCCGCTCAAGGCCTAGAATACCAGTGGTCGAGCAACCGCTCAAGACCTAGAAAACCGAACCGTCGCGCGCACGGCTCGCGATAGTGCGGTTCTTTGGAATCGAGCGGCGTGCGGGATAAGTTTTTACACAGGG
Source organism: Musa troglodytarum (assembly GCA_023547065.1). NCBI lineage: Eukaryota > Viridiplantae > Streptophyta > Magnoliopsida > Zingiberales > Musaceae > Musa > Musa troglodytarum. Next base: position 12,620,635 of record CP097510.1, read on the forward strand.
GGTGTACACGTCGGCTCTTCATCAATATGATGCCGGTAGCCCGCCGATGTGATGCGATTGGGCGTGTGGCGGTGTCATCTTTTCGCTCCTTTGCCTCGGGAGGCGAAGGTCGATTCCCCTTTTTCTATAAATAGGGAGCCCGCGTCTCTCTACCACTTTATCGGTGGAGTTTTCTTCTCTTGTCTGGTCGTCTTCCTTCAAGTATTCTCCATAGGCTCGGTGCCTTTTAGCTTCTTCCAGGCCGCTTTCTTCCTTTATAGGTTAGTGTGCGATGGGTCTTCCTTCCACTTCCTCTTCTTACCTTCCTCCTCCTCCTCCCCATCAATTACAACCCGTGTCGCCGCTCTCCCCTTCGTCTCCTCCTTCCAGCCCTTCCTCGGATGCGAGCGCGTGAGTTAGAGGCCTTGATGTGGCCGCCTGACCAAGACTCTATCTTGGGCGGCGCATGGTGGGGATTCTCCGTGGCCTACGGCATCCGGAGAGTTCAACCTCTGGCCGGCGGCGGGACAGCGGGCTTTGACCCGGTTCCCAAGGGCTTTGCCTGTCGCGATGCCCTACAGGCCGGGCTGCGCCTTCCCCTGCACCCCACCATCGTATCCTGTATTTCCCTGTGGCGTATTTCGCCTTCCCGGATCACCCCCAACTCTTGGCGGTACACGGTGGTTTTTCTGGGAATGCCACTCGCCAACATCGCCCCGACCCGCAACCTTTTTCTCTCTCTGCTTCCGCCTCTTCAAGGGTCGGGGTTACTTCTGGCCGCACGGCCGAGGGTTCGGTGTGGCGCCCCACCAATAACAAAGGGTGGAAGAGGCGCTTCTTTTTGTCGATGCGAACGGTGGGGTTTGAGGTTCGGTGGTCGTCGAGGACCATCGATAACGCCTGCCGGCCGAGTGCCGAGGCGTGCTCACCTCGGCGGTGAGGTAATCCTCCCTTCCTCGCAAGCCATCCGCAATATGTCGGGCGATGGTAGTGGAGGCCCGAGTCCGCGCTCGGGTAGGTAGCCGTTGTCTAGCTTTCTTTTAGATTGCTGCCATACTCCATCTTCGACATATCATCGCCTTTTGCGAGGATGGTGAACTGCGATCCTTCCACGACTCGGGTGCTCAGGGGACCATCTCCGCGCTCTCGGCGGTCTCCAAGCGCGGGCGGGGTGGCTCCCGCACACCGCCGATGAGCGTCCCAAGAAGAGGCGAAGGCCAAGGAGGTGGTGGACACAGAGCGCCGATGGCTGTGCCGGCGGCAGGCGGCGAACAACCGGGCGCCACCACTCCTGCCGAAGTCTTTGGTCGGCCGAGGCGGCGGGAAGGGCCAGCGTCCTCCATCCATGCAGGACTGTGCGGGTCACGTCGGGAAGGATCAGCCATTCCTTTCCCGAATGATGGGAGGTCGCCGGGGCGCGGGCGACCCTCTCGTGGCCCGGTGGCATGAGTACGTCGGGGACAAGGTGTGGGTCGGGAGAGCCCTCGGCCCACTACCTCGGGCGCTCCATCCCGACATGGCTCGGGACCTATACGCTCCTCGGGCGCTGCTCGTAAATCCGCCAAGTCGGCGTTGTGGGTAAGCACCATTTGCTTGTATCCTCTTGGTGAGCTCTGTTCATCACTTTCGGCGTTTTTCTTGTGCGAATCTCCACTACACCACTGCCCTCCTCGGCCAGGGTGCACGACTCCGTCGTTTGCACGGCTTTGAGTGGCGCAACTTGCGTTGCGCCGACTCGAGAGGCCGGCGGGGTCGGGACCGGCGATTCTTCTTGCCGGCGGCGGCGGCGAACATGGGCGCGGAAGTTGCGCGCGTCGACCGCCGAGCTCGAGGCCGCCTCGGCGGCGAGGCCGGGCTGCGAAGCTCCTCCGGACAGCGGCGGCTGGAGAACCGCCTCGGATGGAGGAGGCCTCGGGTTGGCGCCAAGGCGACCTCGAGGAGGCGAGCTGCGAGCCGCCGAGAAGCCCTTGCCGCGGTGGAAAGTCGGCGAGAAGAAGGACCGGGAAGCGATCGCGCATACAAGAAGTCGGAGGGCTTCCTCCTCGGCTGGCCGGACGGGCGTGTGTCCTCTGAGTATGGGTACAAAGTTGCCACTGGCGGTTCGGCGTGTCCTCGGGCTCGATGGTCGAGAGGATCCTTCGTGTCATGCCCCGAGGATCGAAGTCGACATGCTGGCGAGGTTCCCTTCGGCGACCTTCACGAAGGCTGACTGAAGACTTCTTTTCTTCTTTTTGGAGGGCTTTCCCTTGCTTTTGTAATGCTACTTCCCCACTTAGGGGCACATTTTGTAATCCAAAACTCGTTTGGCAATACAAATATGTTTTCTTCATACATTCTCCGACTTCCTTCGAATGTCCTGAGTTTGACATCGATTTACCTCCGTTTTGTCCTTAGACAAAATATTTCCTCAGGTTGTGGGCGTTCCAAGTCCTCGGGCTGCTGCCCATCATAGTCGCGGCGAGCGTTCGGTCGGACTACTTGGATTACTCGGTAGGGGCCTTCCCACTTAGGTGCAAGCTTGCCCGAGTGGCGGGGGCCGCTTACGCCTTGCGTAGGACTAAGTCGCCCATCCCGAGGGTCGGCGCGCCCTCTTGTTGTAACTCCACGGCTACACTTACGGTATGCGCCCGGCATTTTTACGTCTTGCGCGTTGGCCTGCGTTCTTCTAGCGAGTCTAGGCCAGCCAGAACTCCACTGGGCGAGGTGGATTCCTCAGTTCTCCACCGGAATGTTGGGATGACTAACTCGGCAGTAGGACTGCTTCCACGCCGAATGCAAGGTGAGGGGACTCGCCGGCCGTCTTGAGTAGTCCGCAGGACCATAGGATATTCGGGAGCTCGTCGACCCAGCTCGATCGGGCTTCCAAAGTTCTTTCCTAAGTCCATCCGGGATAGATCGGTTGGTTACCTCGGCAAGCCCGTTGGTGCGGGGTGGGCCACCGAGCTAAACCTCATTTGGATGTGATAGGTCACCTGAGAACTCGAGAACCGAGTCTTTGGCGACCGGGTGCCGTTATCGATGATGATAACGTTGGGCGGTCCGAATCGGGTCACGATGTTCTTCCATCTGGCATTCGACCCGTTGTAATGGTTGCGAGGGCTCGGCCTCCACCCACTTGGTGAAGTAATCTATCCCCACAATAATATGTCTCCATTTGGCCGGGCCAGCAGGAAACGGCCCCAAGAGGTCCATTCCCCATTGGCGAAGGGCGACGCGATCCATGGGCGGCGGGACGCGAGGCTGCGGGGCTCGGGCTGGCGGCAAGTGTCGCACCGCCGCGAAAGCCTTGGCGTCTCGGTGCGGCGTAGGCGATAATAACCACTGGCGCGATGCTTTGAAGGCCAAAGTTCGGCGCCCATGTGCTCCCCACAAATCCCGCCGTGGACCTCGGCGAGAATCGATTCCGCCTCTTCGGGATCTAAGCATCGTAGTAGGGGTGGGAAAAGACCTTTGTAGAGTCGGTCGCCGATTTCACGATTACCACGCTGAGTTGGCGGGCGCGTGCCTTGCCCTCATCGGTGGCGAGGATTCCCTCGCGTTTGTACTTGATGCTTCACGGATCACGTTGGTGGGGTGGTCGGGACTCGGGATCCCGATCTCCATGATGGTCACCGGCCGGTGTGTCGACTCCTCGACCTCGGGATGTCCCTGCGGATCGGCTCCGAGGCGGTTCGCGGTGCGCGCTCGTTAGGACACAGGCACCACTGGGCCAGTGAAGCGGGGAAAGTTAGAGGTTTGGGCTTTTACCTCGGTCGGTGTCTGGACATGGTCGAGTCCGCGCCCGATACTCTCCACCAACTTGCTCGGCGACAAGTTGGGAATCCGTGAGAATGTGGATTGCTCCTAGTTGCATCTCGGCCGCCAAGCGGAGGCACGCCAGCGCCTCGTATACGGCCTCATTGTTTGTGGCCGCGTAACCGAAGCGGAGAGAACGCTCGAAAGCGTGTCCATCGGGGTCCTCCAGAATGAGTCCGGCGCCGGCTCCCCTGGGGCTGGAAGGACCCATCCGCGTCGGACATCCGGTCTCGGTGGATTGGCTCAACGCATATACGCTTCGGTGGTGTCAACTCCGAGATGAAATCGGCCAAGGCACGGGCCTTGATGGCTGTCCTCGGCTTGTAGCGGTCGAACTCGGATAGCTCCACCGACCACTTTAGGAGAGCGCCGCTCGTCAAACTTAGAAAGAACTTGACGCAGGGTTGGTCGGTCGATACCTCAATCGTATGGGTTTGGAAGTAAGGCGTAGCTTCGAGCCGCTAGAATGAGTGCCAATGCCAGCCTTTCAATGGGAGGATAGCGCTGCTCGGCCCACGGAGCACATGGTGTAGTAAATCGGGTGTTGCGCCGGAGGCTTCTTTCACAAGCACCGAGCTCACTGCATCTTTGGGATGCCGCCGGATAGAGGGTGAGTTTTTAGCGCGACACCGAGGTAAGTCGGGTAGCTCGGAGAGGTGCTGCTTGTGCTCGCACTCTGCCGTCCATTGGAAAGTTCTTGGTCTTTGAGGACTCGGAAGAAAGGAGGCACTTATCTCCGGCCAGGATAGAAACCGGATAGAGCCGCTATCCTTCCGTTAAGGCATTGAAGCTCCTTAACTGTGCTTGGAGATCTCATGTCGGTGAGAGCTCGGATCTTCTCGGGGTTGGCATCAATTCCTCTCTCATGTATGATGAACCCGAGGAACTTGCCCGTTGTCACGCCAAAAACGCACTTGGCGGGTTGAGCGCATCCCATACCTTCTCGGTGTGGCGAAGGTTTCCGTAAGTCGTCAAGGTGTGCAGCCCACTGTGCGACTTTTCACGATCATGTCGTCCACATAGACCTCCATATTTCGCCCTATTTGTTGGCGAACACCTTGTTCACCATCCTTTGGTAGGTGGCGCTGCGTTCTTTAGCCCGAATGGCATAACTTTGTAGAAGTAGGCTCCTTGGGGTGTGTGGAAGGCTGTATGTTGCCCGATCCTCGGGGGCCATCCAGGATCTGGTTATGCTTAGGAGTAGGCGTCCATGAAGGAGAAAGCGGGCGTACCAGGTTGAGTCGACGGTTGGTCGATCCTTGGTAGGGGAAGCAATCGCCGGGCAAGCCCGATTTAGATCGGTGTAGTCAACGCACATCCTCCGGCTTCCATTAGGTTTCTTGGCGAGGACTACATTGGGCAGCCAGCGAGAACCGGACCTCCTCAATGAAGTCGGCGCCAGAGCCTATCAACTTCCTTCTGCACGGCTTGTTGGCGCTCGAGGGGGGCGAGGTCTGTCTCACCGGCGGTCGAGGAGATGTGTAGGTGGTGTTGGGAGACCTCGGGTCGATTCGGGAGGTCGGCGGTATCGAGCGCAAAGACATCGGCGCTTTCTGGAGGAGGCGATGAGTTGCGCCCGCTCTTGATCACCCGGTCGGGCCAATCCCGGTATCCGTCGGGCGGTCATCTTGCAGCGGAATATTAACCGCCGCGGGTTTGTTGGCTCGGGATGCTCGGTCGGGTGCTGCGCCCCGTCTTCAGTGGCGGTTCGGCCTTTTCCTCTTACCGGGAGTCGCCGTCAAGTAACACCGCTGGACTCTTGAGATCTCCCGCACCTCCCGACTCCGTGGTAGGGAACTTCAGCGTCCGGTGGTATGTGGACGAAACGGCCCTTAGCCGGTTGAGGTGGGTCGGCCCGAGGATGGCGTTATGCTGTGATGGGAGAGTCGACCACGAGAAAAGTTACAGCGAGTTTTGGCCTTGAAGTCGCGAGGTCAATGGTAGGAATTCTGCACCCATGGCGAGATCGAGTCGCCGATGAAGCCGGTGGCGCCGAGTGCAAGGCTTTAGGGCTTCCTTGGCAGCCCGGCTTGAAGGCCTCGAAGTAGAGGATGTCGGCGGAGCTGCCGGTGTCGACCATGATCCGGACTGTGCGTTGGCAATTCGGGCGACACCACGGCGCATCGTCATGCTCTGTTGCTCCCTTATCCCACGAGGGAATGTGATCTCCGGCTCGGAGGAGGTGATATTCCCGGTCGCGGCGGCTCGGGCATAAGCCCTTGGCCCGGCGCTATGTCCCCCCAGGCGGGTCCCCGGTGATTACGTCGATATGTTGCTCGGCCAAGACGCCGAGCGCGAGGATGGTGCCGCGGATCTGGAGGTATTGATCGAGGTGACCTCTTGGATCAGCTCTTCAATTTGTCGCTTGCTCGTAGCATTGCTCGGTGTCATGCCCGTTTTGCGATGGCGGCAATGCAGATCTTTGTCGGCCAGGTATCGCCCGGCCCTTCATGCGTGGTGGCGGCAGGCATTCCCGCTCCTTGATCGGAGGAATATTTGTGTCGAGACGCCTTGAGGGGAGGTGGCGGCTCGGCCGCGCGTATGGGTCGGGGCGGCCCATGCGGCGCCCTTGGCGGGGACTCCGCCAGGTGCCGATCCGTCGGGATGGAGTAGGATGCCCCCTCGGTCGTTCTTCCTTCCTTCCCGACATCGAGGACTCGGCCGCCACGTCTTGACTTGCTCATTGGAACATTTACTGCGATGGGCGTGAAATTCGCTCCACCAAGGACCAGCGAGAACCTCGGCGGTGCGGCCCCATCATGAATGCACGCACCAATAGCGGCGGGTGAGCATCCGAGGTAACTCCGTGTACCTCCGTGGTGAACCTTCGCACGAAGTGGGAGAGGGGTTCGTCCTCATACGCTTCAAACCCGGGAGGAGTGCGGCGGAGGGCTTTGGTCGCGCAAACGCCAAAAAGCGTAGCTCGAAGTCCTTGGCGAGTGTTGAAGGATGTCACCGACCCGCTTTTCAAGTCTTGTACCATGCGCGGGCGGATCCTTTCAACGTGGTGAGGGCGCCCTGCACATCAAGGCGTCAGAAGTTCCATATAGGGCCATTTGAGCCGGAAGGCGGCGGCGTGATCGGGTGGATCAGCGACCCCATCATAGAGTCGATGGAGGAGGCGGAAGTTCGGGGGCAGGTATTCCCGTATGTCGCTGGCGAACGGGGACTCCCAGTGTGACACTTCCCTCTGTTCTTCTTTGGACTTGTGGTCGTCCCTTTGCACCCCCTCCAAGCGGTATGCGATGGACCGGATCGAGCTCGAAGCAGTCCGTCAGTGCGAAGACACCGCCTCGAGTTGAGCGGGGCGTCCAAGTTTTCAAGAGCACAGGTTCCGTCTTTGAACCGGCGGGAGGCTGGAGAAGATGGTGCGGCATCGCCTCGTGATCTTTGGGGAGAGGTTCGGCGTTTGAAGGGTCGGCTCTGCCCGCCTCTGGAGCGGCGAGGAGGGCGGCTGGGCGATGCTCGCGAGTCGGACGGACTGTTGGGAGAGGTCTGAAAGGCCTCCACCAGTGCGGTGGGAAGCGGTGGAACACGACTAGGCGGGTAGAGCCGTCGCTAAATATGTTCAATAGCGATCTATAGTTGCCGCGGTATCGTCCCTCGGAGTTGAGTGCGGGACCTCCGAGGTGCGGCCGGAAACGACCTTTCGTCCATGTGTCGTTTAGGGCGGAGCAGGTAGTTTTTCGACAGAGGCCCTCCTTCTAGCGCCAATCTGTTAGGGGAAACAACTTTTACCGTGACCCCGGGGCGCGCGGCGCGAAATCCGGAAACCGGGGGGTCGTCTCGGTGTGGTTCGGGCCCGTCGGTGGCTCCTGCTCGCGCCCGTCGAGCTCTCGAAAGCGGCTGCGCGCTCCTCGGCCGTCGGGGCGAGTCTGCGGCAAGCGGGTCGGATGCTCCGCCCGACCCCTCCGACGCCTTGTGTCGGCTTTGTCGGAGTTCCTCGAGAGGAATTGCGGGGTGTCGAGTCTACTCACCTCTCGGAGTGTTTTTTGCCGGAAGGGTTAGGAGCAAGGATGAGAGAGATCCTGAGTCGGATCGCAGATCCCTCTTCCTGTCCTACCTGTTCGGGTTTAAATAGGTTGGACGGAGGGAGTGCTTCGATGCGTAAGTGGTGTCGGGGTCGACCACGCAGTCGGTGCCGTGGTCAATCGGGTAGTTGAAGCGTCTTGAGGAGAAGCGGCGTCGAACATCACATAAGTCGTAGGCGGTTGGAGCGCAGGAGGGCGATGATCGGCCTATCTGACGAGAAGACCAGGTGTCTCGTCATACTTAATATCCTTATCAATAATAAATTAAAATAATGAATAGCATGAAATCTACATACTCCTATTTCCATTATAAATCATGAGAATAATACAAGAGAACCTAAAAACCCATCTATAATGTTTTCGATGGATACATGGTAATTGTATCATGTAAAAGAATGCGTTCCATGAGGTGTTTGGATTATTGGGAATAATGAAAGCATGATGTGCTTCCTAACACGAAGGAAGAAGAGGAAGCATTGCATGTGGCAAAGTAAAGTTGGCATACGTTTATGATGGGACAATTTCCTACCACATTGACAAGGCCATCTGCTCATGTCTCGGCCGCTAAAACTCGTGCCGCCGCGATCAGATGAAGTGATCATGATGGAGGTGTTTTGTTGGACTCAGGTCGGCCGGTGGACATAGCGGGCAAGATATTGCCGGTGGGTTAGGGTTGGAGAGGACATGAATAGTGGGGTGAAAGCTACCAAGTGTTGGCTGTGGGCTAAAACATGACTGTGTGTGGTGGACTCAGCTCAAAGATCGGATGAGGTGAGCGTGCAAGTCATGATTCTTTTTAGGTTTGTTTTGATTTATCTTCCATCATATTTACTGAAATTTTATTTAAAAAAATTTGAAGAGTGATTTGTAGTTTTGCTATGTATTATATAGTTTGCCCAAAAAAAAAAAGAAAGAGAATTCACATATATATATATATATATGTATTCTTCTTCCAAAATATGAAAATAGCCATATCTATCATTATATATTCGTATATATATATATATATATATATATATATATATATATCTCATTCATTCATGGAAAGCTAGATTAACTAGTTTAAAGTATGATTAGTGTAAGCTTGTTTGAATTAAAATAAAATATGAAATATCTTTAGAGAGATATATGTACTTAAGATGAAAATAATATTGAACTTTAGTGGCAGAGTAAGTTTGAAACACCTCGTGTCTATATGGTTCTTGAGAGAGAACTTGTTGAACCCTTTGATACTAAGAGCGATTTTTATGGATTTGCAATTGTTCTTTCATGTCAATCAAAATCTTTCAGGATATCATCTAAGTGAGATGAATTGCTTGAATCAATGTGTGTATACGATATCATTAATCAAAATCTTTCGTCATTTGTTTTGAAATCATCGATCTCTTTTTTTTTTTTTTTTTGACAAAGTCGTTTATGGATCGTATATGTTTACTTTTCGACTAATCTCTTATGGATGGGAATCACATGACTTAAGCAAATTAATAGGTCTTTTTCGTCCGTTCATTTCTGCTTGTACATTAGTTAATATGTAACATATAAAGAAATGAATATATTATATATTCTGACTTAATGTGATAATTATCATATTAACTTGATAAACCTAGAAAAATATGATAGAAAATACTTTGATTCAAATTCACGATAGTATTTCCATCAATTTCTTTAACTTAATCTAAGTTTGTTTTTGGTCCATTTCTAACATGAAACTTATAGAAAAGAGAACTACGAAACCATAAGTTGCATTAATAAGAACCGAAAAAAATTATTTTACCGAATTGATTGTATGTATGCGTATGGCTAATGTTTAGTTGATCTATGTTTATCCTAATTGAGACCAGTAACAACAAGCATGACATCTGCTTATCCACATGGAGAAACTAAGTTCTTTTAAACTCATTAATGCTACCAAAGCAATCATTATGTTAATTGTTGTAGCAAATTAAAGGTAGGCTGGATTTGATTAAAATAATTGTACAAAAAAATAGAAGCAAAAAAAAAATTGGCATGCCAAAATATTATTGATCCACAACCTTCCCTCATAATTAACCTGGCAGATTATAAACAAGTAAATCTTGTTGTTTTTTTTAATCAGCTTATATACTTGGAATCTTTATATGCTTGCTATTACTGATGGATGACACAAGAAGTGGATGGAGATATGAGAAGGCTTCAATTAGGGTTGCAGAAGCCTCAGATGATGGTACGATCTCTTTTTTGAGACTGCAAGAGGCAAACTTTATCCCGCCTACTTAGAATAGATAGTAAGATTAATAATAATGATGATGATAATAATAATAATAATAATAATAATAATATAGTGCAGAACATGAAACATCGATGATGAACATGTAATGATCAACCGGTAAAGGTTATAGATTTTTAACTCCTTAATTGTTTTCCTTTTATGATTTTGTGAATCACACCTTTTTTATTTTAATTTGTTCAACTTTTTATTTGGTATGGTGTGATTCATCTTCAATCAATTGAATCAATCAAATTTGTGCTCCGACTCAATTAATTCGCATGAGATTGACCACAAAATATCTAGCTTGGATGATGATAAACAAGGTAATAAATCATTGTGATCTTGATCAACGTGTTTTGGTATCGCAAATGACGTATCAGATTTAGTTTTCTCGTGTTGAAGACTCAAACTCTTATTATGAAATTGAACGGAGATGTCGGTTAGTTTAGTTAGTAAAAATGAATTTAAATAATTAATATTATTTAAAAATTAGATTTATTATCATGAAGAAACCTAAAGAGTTTGTGTCATTTCTCTCTTTAACTTGGATGATAGAACTATAAAGGACCTCGACAAAGAAGGCTTTGATGGAAATTCCATGGTCTTATTCTCATGTAATTTCATGATCACTGGAATGCTAAGCTCTTTGTAGGTGATGATGAAACTTCAGATCATTACATATTTTAAACACTTATCTCTTCATGATTAATACTTGGTCCTTTTGTTTTCCTTCTAATCAAGTACACATCATGTTCAAATAAGCTCAAGTTCATATGCATTCTATGGGCTATTTATATGACCTAAATTGGATTTAAGATAAAGTCGAAAGATGTATACATCGAGGAGTTGTGGTAATGTGCTTTGGTAAATATCGCAATAATATTTGTGAAACAATTTAATTACTGATCTCCCCATCCATCAAAACACAGTGTGCTTTGGTAACTAATACAATAATATTTATCAAGCAATTTAATAACTTCTCATTAAGAATAGGAAAGTAGTTTAATCGAATTAAATTAGATGAGGTTGAATCAAAATATTTAAGTTCCGAATTAAACTATGACGGTTAATTTTTTTTTAAATTCTTAGTAATATATTATTAGTCCTCTTTTTTACTCTTCATTTCATGAATATTTTCCTAATATAAATAAACTAACAAAGTTGGGAATTCCTCTGCACATTTTACACACACTACTCCACAATAACATACTATCAATTTGCAAATTCAACACAATAAAAGCCATCATTTGGTTTTTTCTTTTTTTTTTTTCCTAACTTGCTAACCTTTTCTTAGGGAGGCAGTGAGGCTCAAATCTCAATGCCATGTTGCCATGCACAAGCCACATGCCTCACCAATTTACATTCCCCCTCATTCCATGCATGCATGTGGTCCTTCCTCTCTCTCTCTCTCTCTCTCTCTCTCTCTCTCTCTCTCTCTCTCTCTTTGTCAAAAACCTCACCAATTTACATTCCCCGTCATTCCATGCATGCATGTGGTCCTTCCTCTCTCTCTCTCTCTCTCTCTCTCTCTCTCTCTCTCTCTCTCTCTCTCTCTCTCTTTGTCAAAAACCTCAATCACATCATTGTGGGGTCCTCCCTCTTCTCGTGTCACAACCCATTCTTTCTTCTTCTCTCCTCTTCTTCCCCTTCTTGTGTTCGACAAATCATTCATTCCTCCCCAGCATCCTCATGCAGGTCCCTCCACCCATCAGATCCCTGGAAGTTGTCCAAAGGAACATCCATTCAGGTAGGGAGGAAGCTCAGCACACCACAACACTGCACCTCTCTTCTTCTTGGTCCTGTTGGGGAGGTGAGCTCTGGATGTGTGGCTTGAATGAGAAACCTCAATGTGTGTTGCACAAGCTACGGAGGCCCCACATGCAATGTTTCCTCCCTTTCCCCTTCACATGTCAAGAGTGTGTGAATGTGCAGTGCTAACAGGGCAGAAGGACATTTGTGCTCTTGAGAGCTTGGCTGCTGCAACAAAAACCATGGCCATACAAAACTGTGGCTGATATGTGGCTTTGGAAAAATGGTTGTGGTGGGAAGAGCATCATTATTTCATCATACACAGTTACAGTGAATTTTCTTTTTATCAAAGTCTGACGTGATGGTTTTTATTATATTCCCAGAGATACAAACAACATAGACTATTATTGATGTACTCCTACAGCATTAGCCAAGGGATGATGTATTATTCCATCCACTTAGTAAAGTTATGGGGGTTAAGAGTTTGATTTTTTTTAATCTAAAATATTGATCAGACATAGTTATCAACAATCAAGGATTCTAAAGCTCATTTGACAAATTTTTATATTCTTTTAGCTAAGATAGCTCACAAAATGGCTCATAATAAGCTTTTAATTAGGGAGTTGGAATTCAGTCTACTTTTGCCTATTCTGTGATTAACTCAATAAAGGGTTCTCTCTCAAAATAAAAAAGTAAAAAATCAGCACAAGAAGTTTAACCAGACTATTAATTCTGATGACAATTGAAAGTGAATTAGAAAAACCAAATATTGAGATTATCACATAATAGAAAATAATAATTCTATGAGCTAACCAATCATGGACAGAGAAATTCTCAAAGTTGGGTTAGTCATCAATTAACTAAAAAGAGACAGAGTTCATGTACAATAAGAAAGGAATTGTCTACTTTAATAACACAAATGATGTTGCTGAATAGTCTGTCAAAATTGAACACTTAACTTTGATTCTTATCATTTATGCAAGATAAAGGGAATGTTTGGTGTTGCTATCATCATTAAAAAAAAAAAAAAAAAAAAAAAGCTACACATATAAATTAAATAAAAACCATGCATATACCATGGTACTGATATAATCACCATAGACATTCATGTGACACTAGCATGGATCTTGATATGCTTATGGCAACTTAAATTTGATGTGTCTGTATATATACAAGCTATGAATAAAATACAAGGAAGTCACATCCATCACTCTAATGATAATAACAAGTGACAATATTTTAATCATATAAATCCTTTTCCATTGTTGAGCTCCAATTATATAGAATGAACAAAGTAGCATACTGTCATTGTCCTTTTCATGGACAGTTCTTTTGCTTGGACTTATTGGTTGGCTTAAAGTTAATGCATTTTGTTTTGAGTTAAACGCTACTACTTTTGTTACTTCTCGATTTCATTCCAGTTATGCTTGCACATATCATGCAAAGATCATACAAATCTAAGGAGGTACATTTTATATAATTCAAAATACATAAAAACTCATTATATTAAACGAACATGAGATCTACCGATTGCTCAAATATACACTATGCAAAGGAAGTTGAATTGAAAAGATAATTGTTGCTTTTTTAAGTGATAGTTCATATATCATTATTATGATGATAAAAAATATATACATACCTTCTTTTTAATTTCTTTATTTTTGGTTGATCTTGATGCCAAAATTTTTAAACATTTTTATATCTTTTAGATCATTTAGAAGTGCAATAGTTTTTCTCAATCTTCTGGGAAGAGTTCTCTTAGAAAGTAAAAAGGTAATGAAAACATAATCATCATGCGCTCCTTTGAAATAGACTTCAACCTACTGTTCAACAACAGTCCATTTCTTTTCTCTTCTCACACATCTTGCTCTTCTTTTACTCATTAAATGGATAATATTAAATAACCTCGCCGATCAAAGGATTGCATGGTAGTGTTGATTTGAGACAACAAAATTATGAAAGGTCCTATTGATAAGGAGTATATTTTACTTGTGTTATGCCACTCATCATTTTTTTTTTTACGTGTTTGCTACAGATTAATATCAGGTGGATTTGAATTGGTTGTTTTTATATATGCTGGTTATTATTGTTATTATTCTTACTATTACTAATATTTCTAATTGATCAGACCTAATTCATCACCCTTCTTCCATTTTAATAACTTCCAATTAACAAAATTTATTATTTGTAAATTCTAGCATATGATAGTAAACAAAAAAAAAAAGAAAAGAGAGAATGTAATCTGCTTTATGCCCAATTTAGAAATGACAAATGAATAGAGTAACTATTAATTACATCTTATTTGAATTCGAAATCAGTTAACTACTTTCAAATCTAACTCGAAGACCTATTTTTTCACATTGGATATCATCCCATACTAATTAAAAACAAAACTTGGCTTAAGAGTTTATTCAAATACCTAAAAAAAAAAATGAAACCCACTATCATCCTACTTCTATTAGCTAATCATAATCTATCCACACTTAGTTAAAGAAAAAAAAATCTAGGATTTTCTCTCTCTTCCTAGGTGACAAAGATGTGCACATGCGATATATGCACAATTTTTGTTATCTCTCTTCCTCTTTCCACTCTAACATTTCCTCTCTTTAGACCTGTAAAAAAAATTATCATCTCCCCCTCTCTCTCACTTCTTTTTTCTTTCTTGATAAAGAGAAAAGCACTCAGATCACTCACTCTCAAGTGAAAAAAAGAAGGCATAAATCTCAAAGCAAAACTTAGCCTTCTTTCTCCTTTAGAATAAGAAAAGAGAGAGACATCAAATCACATTACATCAGCCCATCCTCCTCCATTCCGTGTGGGATAAATGCAGGAACACCTTCAACTTTGATGCTTGCCAAAAGTGATCTTTTCCATCTATAATGTTCTTCTTCCTCTAATTTTTTTTTCCCTCTTTGAAGGATATTAAAAAAACAACAAATAAGGTGAGACAATATCAAGCGACATGGACGGGGATAAAAATAATTGGTTACAGGAGAAGGAAAAAATGTGATAGAAAATTAATAATATTAAGATCATAAATAAGAAAAATAATATTTTATTATTTTTAAAAATATATTATCAATATAAAAAGGAGTTGTAAATATCAGGCTTCCTTACAAAATTATGCCAGACACATGCTCTACAAAAAAAAAAATTATTCTGATGCTATTAGAGTTAAAGAAAAAAAATAAAGTAACAAGGAATTTATAGAATTAAAAAAAATAAAAAATCCTCTCTTTTTTATAGAGGGTTATAGTAATCATCGACAAAGTAAATAGCAAATTCATGAAAATTATTCAACTATATTATTGGATAAGTAACATAAGAAGTTGACTAAGCAGTCAAATATCATAGATAATTGCCACATATTAAGGTTCATTCTTATTACCACATATATAGTTGATTAGAATGATTGAGCTGTTAATTTGACGAGTCGATTGAATTAGTGTATATTAGTGAGAACATGATGTTTGGATGTCCACGTATTAAATTCCATCAATCATTAGTATTTATTATTATTAATAATTTTAATTTTGATGCTACAACATGCAAGTATGCAAAACGATAATGGCAACCATGGCGACAAATGATCAGTGTAATTGTTGGGTAGATGATATATTTATGGAAACTTTATGGACTAATATGAATATTCTTACAGTAGAGAAGGGTATTTTGCACAATACGGACAGCTTAAGGGCGTCTTTGCACATTACCCCTCCAATTATATTAAATGGTATTCCCCTCCGAAGTACTCTTTCACGGCCACGCGCTCACCACCGCACTCACACTGGGAAGAGAGAGAGAGAGAGAGAGAGAGAGAGAGAGAGAGAGAGAGAGAGAGAGAGAGAGGAGGAGGAGGAGGTGGAGGGGCAATGGGCGGAGTGACGTCGTCTGTGGCGGCGAAGCTGGCCTTCTTCCCGCCTTCGCCGCCGTCCTACGAGGTGGTGACGGAGCCCGAGTCCGGGGTGGTCCGGCTCAGCCGCTACCACCACCGCGAGAACGTGGAGGTGCTCCGACTCCCCACCCGCCGGGGCACGGAGATCGTCGCCCTCTACGTCCGCAACCCCATGGCCGCGTTCACGGTCCTCTACTCCCACGGCAACGCTGCCGATCTCGGCCAGATGTACGAGCTCTTCCTCGAGCTTAGCATCCACCTCCGCGTTAACCTGTTGGGGTACTCCACGCGATTCTCTGTTGTCCCTTCCTGTTTCGCCCTCATTCCTCTTTCCGGTTGAATTTGGCTTTAGAAGATCGGGTTTTGATGGCTGGGAAGGTTCTTGGTTCCTGATTGATAACGAAAAATGGTTCTTTGCTTCGATTACCAACATCCACGGGGGCACTTTACTTTATTGGGCTTCGTAAAGTATCTTTAAGTTAATCGAGTAGGAAATTTTACACTTTTGCAGGTGTTATAGATCTAAGATGGGTTTGATGCGATAAAATTTTGATGCTTTTCTTCTACCAGCTACTAATCTAGGACGGCGGTGTGGTTTAAGCTAGTATTATAGGTTTTTGGGGTCGAATAAGAATAATAATGTGAAGAGCAATTTCAGTTCATTTTGATCAGAAGGCCTTTCATGTGAATATTAGTATTTAAAGTGGCCGAAATTAAGCTTAACACCATGAAAGCAGTTCATCTTGTATATCCGATTATTGAGGTGTCCATTATTGCAGACAATAAGATTGTGAATACAACCCATAATTATCGTCTTTTACTCCTCATTTGGTTGTACTTAGCTCTTATTATAGTTATAATAAAATAACTTAAACAGTTCAACTCTTAAGTCTACAAATACTTCTACCTAACATGGTCCCTACTGATACAGCCCTGAATAGGGGCACAGACATATCAGAACCTCTAGAATCGCTAAAGTGAATCTCTTTTGTAAATTTCTTTTCTTTTGTTCATGCAATCATCTATTTCTTTTCCTTCTCATTCTCTTCTGGTTGGGCCTTCAGGAAGCAGCCATGTAAACTAGAGTTTAATGGTTGCCAAATTTCTAACATGTCAAGGCAGCCGCCATGACTTTCTTTATTACATGAATGATGCTCTATGCTAGTCTACATGTAGTTCAATGGTATTGACTTTGCTGTTTGAAAGTGCTGTTGCTTGAAATTTAGGTTGAAATGAAAGCCAAGAGCTATTTTGTCTAGCATCATCTTGGGATTTCACATTTAAGCTTGTCTCTTGAGGCATGTTGCTACTTTTTCGGTATTGCTCTTCATTGCCTCTTGAGCTCTCTTTTGTGACAAACATACCTCTCTCAACTCTTCTCTTTTGTACATTAAAATTAAGAGTACTTGATTCAATGTGGCAATCTGGAGATTGTTCCATTGCAAAAGGCTAGTAGAATGACATCTTGTGTGAGTGCTTGGTTATTTAGAAAAAGGTTTTAGCCTACCAATTGGATATGTGCCACCATGCTACTCACACTTTGATTTAACCAAATGAATTTGCCATATGACACCTGATGAATGGTAGCAAGAAGGGTAACTTGCCTTCCCTTCTTCCCATGCCTATGCTCCTGTGGCTTGATTAACATTCCTTTCTCAGCAGAGCTGAATTATAGACCTGAAGATATACTCAGCACTCTTGGATACATTTAAAGCTAGGTTAGATTCTGTTAATTATATCTTTAATTTTGTGAGGATGAATATCTGCACATATTTATCAGTACAATGCATAAGTTGCACCTACTAATTAAATCAATTATCAATTACTAGGTGTGTATTCTTTTTCTCTTTTGCAGACCAACTATTGATTTCTACATTTGTCTTTTTTATTTGGAATTACACCATATGCCAGAACAAAGCCATTCTCTCATGTGTCATTCTCTACTCATGTGCGTATGTGCCATATACCTAAAGGCATCAAGTACCTCATGTACTTGCATAAGCTTCTTTACAAATGTTTGATTTAACAGAATAGACTATTAGTTTTAGTTCAAAATATCCATGTAAGAAATCATTGCAGGGCTTGAGGAAATCATGATTGTTGCAAAGCTATTTTTATCTTTTTATAGTTAGGAACATATGCTCATAATTTTATGTTAATTGAAAACACTTTTAAATAAAAATTACAGATGTGGTAACCAATTACATGTATACTTCCATGAATGCTCGCCTTGCATGAATGGCATGGCTCTGCTCCTGCATATATGGTTTTGTAGCATGTTATTCAATACCAAATTATTGGTTTTGAAGATGATAAATTGAAAGTCAAAATGAATATCCTTCACAAGGCTTGTAAAGGGATGGTCATTTCATGCATATTAATAAGTACATCTTCATACAAGCATATGAGGCATCATCTTGTTGGGATGAGCTTATTTACAGACTTGGCCTCAAAAAGGTATTCTTTCCCTTACCCTATTGGGATGCATTACTATCAACTGTATGCATTACCTCTAATTAACCTAATCCCAGTATCACAGAAGCCTTTCACACTGAGATCATCACATCCTTGCCAATGAGTTTATCTTTTTATCGGTCATACATTGCCTTAAATAAGTAACTAAGAAACATGAATAAGATGTGTTGAACTGTTTATAATGACATATAATGAGAATCTTTTGAAATGGTATGACAATATAGATGAAAGAGTAGAAGAAAAGCTTTGTGTCAATGAAGAGGGATTTGACCAATGAAAACATGGTTTACTGTTGTAAGATAATCAGATGCATATTGGCATATATCTATTTATACAGAAATGGATGGATTAATTACTATTTGTATGTTATATCTAATTAACTGATGAAATAACATATGTGAATCATTTTTAATTAAGCCTCATGATAATATTTTCTATTAAGGGGATTAGATTTGGAAAGACAGAAAGCTGATGAATTCCTAGTGTAACACAGTAGCCATGTCTCACAGCACCGTATCTTCTTTGTTCTTTGATTGCTGATATGGGGCTATCAATTTTGTATTAGAATCTTGTAACTAAGATTTAAGATACAGCTCAATTGTTGGGATGACATCAAGAGCTTTGTTAATCCACAAGATCAGTTATCAGAGCATGAACCTTCTTTTTTCCTTTGAAGTCAAAACATCATCCCTGTTTTTTTAAGGTCATATGTAAACTATCTTTATTCTTTCACAGTTAGTTCAATTATTGAGATCTTAGTGTGAGAAATTGTTTTTTAGAGTTTCAGATGCATGTCTTGATATGTTTGTCTTGCTTCATTTCAAACTGTTCAGTTTGAGAACCACAGCTGAGCATATAAGGTTTTCTGTTGTTTGTATATACCTTCCCTGCTTGTTCCAGTTGGATAAGTCGAATGCGTTTTATGTCACATGATAAAATTTAAGCAGTTTCAGGAAAAATGCCCAAATCATCTGAGGCTTTCATATGCTTGCAGGTATGACTATTCTGGCTATGGTCAATCATCCGGGAAGGTTAGATACTAATCTCCTTAGATCTGCTCAATGACATTTTCTTGCTTTACAAATTGTGATTGGTAGGATGATAATAGGTCCAAAATAAGTAAATTTATTTTTCACTCTCACAGCCAACTGAGCAAAACACCTATGCTGATATAGAGACTGCTTATAAGTGCCTCATAGAGAACTATGGTGCTAAGGAGGAAGAAATTATCCTCTATGGCCAATCTGTGGGAAGTGGACCAACCGTGGACTTGGCTGCCCGTTTACCTCATTTGCGTGCTATCATGCTGCATAGTCCTATACTATCAGGTTTAAGAGTGATGTATCCTGTAAAACGCACATACTGGTTTGACATCTACAAGGTTAGTTTTCATCTAAATGCTTCTTTTTCTTTCTTTTCATGGTTCCTTTGCATATATTAATTTTTTCTTACTCATCATTCTGTTTCCAGAACATTGACAAGATATCATTGGTTAATTGTCCTGTGCTAGTAATTCATGTAAGTATTTATGCCCTTATTCTCCCTTACAATGTTTATTGATTTTGTAAATGTCCTGTGGTACTGTCTATTTCTGAGAATAACTTGCAATTATTTCTTTATATCTGATCCAAATATGTACATTACTTGAAAAGAACTGATATGTGGACTTAACAATAACCAATGAAACAAAAAAGGAAAAGAGAAATCTAATGAAATGTACATGTAATGCTTATTCACAGTATCTTATGGCTCACTTTGAATTAAGAAGCCATTTAGTTTCCCGATATGGGCATGATTGTTCTGCCAACTGCTTTATAATGTCATGTGGAGCAGATGCTATCTATCATATCAAGTAGCTTTAACATGTGTAAACTTTCATGTTCCCACAATCCCATACATGTGACAGCATCAGACATCCTTATTTATCTCTGTATAATAATTGTTTATGACATGGTGTGTTTGTGTCACATTCAGTAGTTTCAACTTTCAACATGCTTATACTTGCATCTTCCATTCATCTCCCTCTGAAACAATACATGAGTCAGCACTGGGCAGCTTTCTTTATCTTCTCAAATTTCTTTATGACAACTAAAGTTTCAAAGTGAAGCTTCACAAATAGTTCTACAAACATTTGTTTTCTTGAATTTGTTGATGGTGCCAGACTCTGGTCTACTCTAGGTGTTAGCCTTCCTTGAATACACGATGTCTCTTTTTATTGGTAAGAGAACAAAAGGACAAAATTTTCAACAAAATGATGTATACAAAATTTCTGAGAAAGGTTCATAAATAGTTTCCTCTCAGCAATTATTGATTTACTTTTATAAGAGTCTACACAAGCTATTGCATTTTTCTGCACCATGGATAGATCCTACCACAGACTTCTCCAAATCTTTGTCTTAATTTTCTCAGAGTGTGATTTCAGTTATGAATCTCTATTTATTTTTTATCTGCAGGGAACATCTGATGAAGTTGTGGATTTTTCTCATGGTAAGAAGCTATGGGAATTGTGTAATGAGAAGTATGAACCTCTTTGGCTAAAAGGAGGAAAGCATTGTGACTTGGAGCTTTTTCCAGAATACCTTACACACGCCAAGAAGTTTATATCTACAGTTGAGAAATCACCTTCTCAGAGGAGCACCTGGAGAAAAGTGCAGAACAGTTTGAACCTCCCAGACAGAGCACTGATTGCTTTGAACCATCAAGGAAGAGCATTGATCAAGAGAAAAATCTAGGCAAAGTACAGAGAAGTCAAGAAGCAAAGATCAGAGGACTACAAATGTGGAAAATTTGGAAAAATAAAGATATCATTTGACCAAATGGAGAAGTCTAGGAGGAGTTTAGATTGTTTTGAGAAGTCCAGGAAGAACATTGATCAACTGGACAGAGGACGGAAGAGTGTTGACAGATTGGATAGGATCTGGGCTGGATGAACTTTTCACCTCTTTGCAAAATTCATACATGCGCTTTGATTGGGGTTGTGTACATTTTTATGTTTATCAATCATATAATCTGTCTGTGGATGTTTATATGCATTAGATGGATGTTGAAAGTAAAGCCTAGTTGATGAATGATTGTAGCTCTTGGTTAATGATTGGACAATTTTTTTTCTTCTGATGATAATTAACCAGTTTCTTAGTGGAATTACTCATGATGTTTTCTTTTGTGGTAACCAATGATAAGAATGTATAGGTTTTCCTTTTTCTTCGTGTTAGAAATGAAGTTAGTCCCTTGCAATCAATTCTGCAGCTGATATTTCATCAGAAGGTATAATTCTCCCAGGCTTTTTAGGATGATGACATGATACCAGCTAGCTGTTTTAGCTATATCTAGATGTCTTTTCTGTAAATTGTCAAGTAAATCTATTAATGTCAAGCCACATGTGATGGTTCCTCATGATTTGGTACTCTTTCCTTTTCACTGCCAACCATTGGCACTTTGGTTTTCCTGATCTTCAACCTTTTCTACTATTGTCAATGTCATCACCTTCCTATGTTTAGAGAATCAGGTTGCCTTACCCATGTCTGCAATGATCTTTATGGTCTTCAGAAAGCTACCAAGCTTTTGGTAAAATATATGTGTAGATTTGCTTGGGCCTCATCTCCAATCTGTGAACTCATCTCATGCAACTTGTCACTGAATGATGCTTGGAAGCTTGAGGGAGTGCTGTTTTCTTCTTTCTTGTGGTTCTTGCTGGATCTCCTTTTTTTTTTTTTTTTTGTATTAGTTCCTGGTCTGTTAGTATTCTCTCATCACAGGTTGACATTTTGTTCTCTAGATGCTGTCAATCTATTTTCCTCATCATTTTTTTCCTTAAATTTTGCTTCTCTAACTAAGGAAATTATACTTGAATTCATTAGGTATTTTCAAGAGTTCCAGATGTAAATTATTAATGACTGTTGATCTAAACCCATGACTTCATTCACTAAGCGAAAGTACAAATTCATTAGATTTATATTATCCTGACACATAAATTTAAGTATAATTCTCTTTTTGTTTATATATTTGGTAAACTACCTAATTTAAACATTGAATATATGATTGAGAAAAAGAGTTGGGATAGGGTTATCTTCACATTTTTAATCCAAATCAACCCATTTAACTATCTTTGACTCGAACACAAGTTTTTTTTTTTCTTCTGATGACAATTACCATTTCCTAGAGTCTGGAATTGCTCATGATGTTTCCTTTTGTGGCAACCACAGACAAGAATTGATTTTCTTATTTGTGAGAAATGAAGTTAGTCCCTTTAAATTACAATCAATTCATTTCATCACAAGGTATACACTCATCCCAGGCTTTATATGATGATGATGACATGACACCAGCTGGCTAGTTTAGCTGCATCTTATTGTCTTTTCTGTAAACTGGCAAGTAACTCTATTAATGTCAAGCCGCTTATGATAGTTCCTCTTCGTTTGGTACTCTCTTCCTTTCCACTTTGGTTTTCCCGATGGTCAACCTTCCCTGCTACTGTCAACGGCATCAGAGTTGGTTGCCAACTATATTTATGTACCATTTCAGGTTCATGCATCCTCATGTCATTAATTAGCTGAACCTGTAAATAAATCTTAGATATAAATACTTATTCATACATATTATTTTAGATAATATCGACATTTTATCAAAATAACATGCATGAATCAGTAAATACTTCCTCATATTATCTATTTTATTCATGCATATTATTTTGAATATAAATTAAAACTTTTGGCTCACAGCGGGTTCGGTTTTTCTTCCATGAATCGGTTCTGGAACGGACCGAACCAAAGACGACCGCATCAACCAACATCAGCCGACAAACCGGTTCGGGTTGCTTTCGGCTTCCTCTTTCTTCCCAGTAAAACCCGTAGTCATCAAGAAACAGCTCTGCCTCCACTTCCTCCCCATCAATCGTCGATTCGGGCGAAGAACTGGAAGAGGAACATCGATCGATTCGATGCCCCCAGACCCCTTGATTTGTTCGTGAGGCGTTGATTCGGAGACATGTATGGAAGCTCCAATCAATTCCCCCGCCAGTTGCCCTTGTGTTGAGGCAGCTGTTTGCTTGCTGGATTTTGATTTGTGTTTTCTTGGATCTCCAGGAGCTCGGAAGAGATCGGGACGGCGGCGATCAAGCGCGCCATCAGGGCGCTCCGAAAGCGGCATTTGCTCGAGGAAGGCGCCCACGCTCCGGCCATCAACGCCCTCTCCAGACCCCTCGTCGCCCAGGTACGTCGAGACTGCACCATGGAATCGGGGGCAATGGCAACCCTCTATTGATGTAATAGTGGGACTTCCGGTGCTTGTTGATAATCCTAGAGCAGGATCTACACCACGGGAGAACGACCATTGTAAGGTTTTTGCCTATGAACACGGAGGAATTGGATTATACTCTCTGTAAATAGATGAAATTTACACAACGTGCGATTTGATGTCGTCTTCGATACTGGTGCTGTCTGGAGGCTATATCGGAAATTGATTCTTCCTTAATCCATCTCCCCTGTCCTCTTAATTCAACACACCTAAAAAATATACTTTCGAAAATTTTTATCCATCCTAATTAACCATAGAGTATGACTTAATTATTCTTGTAGTATTGCTAAATTTTCACTTCATATGTTTGGTACATTTTGTCTTAGTCTTTTTATTCAAAACCCTAGTTCCTAAGTTGTTTCTATGGTCAAAGGTCAATGCTAGCTAAACTCTGATTAGTCAAAAACATTATCATCAACGAAGTACACATACCATAAAATTTTATCTTGAGTATGCTTTGAAATAAAAACATAGTCAATTAGTTAGACTGTTGTGAAAATCTGGGACTGGCCTTATCTTGTTATTATATCCGAATTAATTGTCATAAAGAATCACCATTGTATCCAAGGATCTAAGTCACCGGAGAATGAGCGGTGTCATTGATCCTTGGAATGGTTCGTCGTTTGATCTAGATGGACATGGTTCATGTGCCACTGAAACATAAGTTCAACAAAAGTTGACTGTGATTCTTTTACATGCCGCTCCAACCACAAATTATTTCATAGATTACCTTGTAAAGTTACAATCTTGCATGAATACCTTTGAAACTACATACAAACCATTCTGAATAAAGTTTATATATACCCTTCCAAATTTTCAACTATCATGTGCAAGCATGAAAAAATTAGGCTTATATGACAGCTATAACATTTGCATTTAGCCAGGTAGGTGGCACCAGGAATTGTAGAGCCCTAAAAAGGATGAGTTGGCTTAATAAGGATTTAATTTTGATTTGGTTTAGCATATATAAGGATCAAATCATATTGGTTTGCCATTAGACTGTGTCCAATCCTTAATTAGTGCCTGTGCTATTGGAGGTGTGATGGGGTCTTCTATGTTTCAGATTATGACAAGATGGTGCTGAATTTCAACTGAGTTTCAGATGACAATTTTTTCATTGGTTGTATCCTCATATTGGATTTTCTTCTACCATATCAAGATACTTTTGAGTTCTCATCTCTGCAAAAGAAATTGTGAGAGGTTAAGGCTAAGTATGTCCATCTCTTATATGTCTTTGTTATGATGGTTTTAATAAAAAAGATAGCAGTGACAG
Organism: Musa troglodytarum; assembly: GCA_023547065.1. Classification (NCBI taxonomy): domain Eukaryota; kingdom Viridiplantae; phylum Streptophyta; class Magnoliopsida; order Zingiberales; family Musaceae; genus Musa; species Musa troglodytarum. The sequence continues at coordinate 12,645,372 of CP097510.1, forward strand.
TTGGGTAGAACAGGGTGAGATTTGCTACTCACAAATTCTCCCCAACATTTATTTAATCCTCTTTCTCATCCCTGCACTGAATTCTGACAATGCAGGAATTGTCTTTCCCACCCTTGCTCTGTTGGTAAAACTTGCTTCGCTTGCATCAGGTTTTTTATGTCCGACATACTTAAGATCGTCAGCACTCGAACCGAATAACTAAGCTGAAGGCCAGATACTTATAAAATAATAGAAGTTAGAGAATTAACTCCAGGGAATTATAAAATCATGAAATTGGGAATTTGGTGACAACGATGAGAGGAGAGAGACAAAGAGAGGAGAAATGAAGAGAGTGAAAGGATGCAGAAAGGTGATGGATGGCTAGTAGGATGTTAATGTTAGAATTTGGGGTAAAATGGACATATATGTGCATAATACATTATGCATACAAAAGGCCAACCAATAGTTAGAATAAACTCAGACTTAACCAATAGTCATTGTAACAAATGTAGTTCACCCATAACAGACATTATGAATTTGCTTTTAGATGCATTCTATTCTTCTCAATGAAGTCATATCTAATGGATTGAATTCAAATTCAAATCGCATTTGGTTGTTGTTATGTTAGACTAAAGTGGTCATTCGGTGATGAATGACTGAAAATAACATAAATCATCTTCACTCAGGTCATTAATGTATATAAATTTATGTGTATACATGTATGGTCTGTTGTGTTACAAAGCATTGAAATCTAGCAGGGCTTGGAGTGGAAGGAAAAAGCTGAAAACCTTGAGCTGGAACTGCAACAATGTTACAAAGCTCACACACGGTTATCTGAACAGCTTGTGGTAGAAATTGCAGAATGCAGAAAATCAAAAGCCCTTGTTCAAGAGAAAGAAGAATCAATTAATAATTTACAAAATGACATCTCACTAGCAAGGTTGCCTTTGTACAACCAGTATCACACATGTTTAACTAAGTACTATTTGTATGAGTATGGTCATATTAATTTCATAAAAACAAATGTTTCAGGGAAGAAAACCTACAAATTAAGCAGTGCCTGGATGAAAAGACAAAAGCTTTGGATTTGTTAAATTGAGTGAAAACCAGTCACTCAAAGCACAACTTGAGGAGATTAGATTGAAGCTGAAAAAAACAGACTGATAACAAGGATTTAATTGATCGTTGGATGCTGGAGAAGATGGATTCTGCAGAAAAGCTAAATGAGGTACTTTCAATTCTTCTAATAGTGATTTCTAGCTTTATGGTGACTCTTTTTTCCTTCTAATTTATCAATGAATTGTGAAATGTTTCCATATGGTTGTCTACTTCATATCAATAGGATTTTTCTTTTTACAAATGTACCTCAAAAAATTGTATAATTGAATTTATACCAATATGAAGTATAATATCTTGGTCTTTGTGATCATCTAAGGATTTAAATACTTGTTGGAGCTGTATGTACTGTGATAATTTGTTTGGTCCAATTAAATGCTGATATCGAAAGTCAGCTCATCTAGTACAATACTGTCATTTTGAAATTTTAATATTTTATTTGATGATACTGGTACATTACGGTATATTGGCCAGTATATTGGATCTGGTCTGATAGGATACTGAAATTAGTATCAAACTGGAATCTGTGTCATTTTTATATATAGTAATGTATCAATATAAGCTTGTTCAGTTTCAAGTTTTCTTTATACCATATCCAAGAACTCATTATCTCCTTTATTCTTATGGTGTCATTTCAATCCTATCTCCCGATGAGGTATTTTCACTCAACCCGACTCTTTCCTCCGTGGGCAGTTTTGGAAATGCTCAAGATGCAATTGCCTAAAATAGACCAAGGAAGAAATCTAAGACCTTCTTATGTTAGTTGTCAACTAATTTGTCCATCTTCCTTTAATGGTTATGTTATTAATAATTAATAAATCATCTATAGATTTGGTACTTTGTTTTGAAACATGTGACTCGACTGAATCATGGATCAACTTAACTGAATTTTTCAACAATGCTTCAAGCTAAAGGACCTAAAATGCATCAAATACCGAAGTTTTTTCTCATCTTTGATGTTGATGCATTGGAATTCTTTTCTTTTGGGAGGATAACTTTTTAATGTGGGAGGCAAGAAATGGCAATTATTCTCATATAGTTGCATGTTAGGCTGATATGGAACGACTCTGTGCAGCCTGCTGGGTTTTTACAAAGTTAAATATCTTCAATAACATGATAAATTGTCTTATTCAGCATTATGAATCATTTGTAAATGTACTAAAAGATTCATACAAGAGAACCTGATGGGAGACCATTAATTTGGGGAAATTGATCAGTTTGTATCTTAGTAAAACAGTTTGGACCTTATCCATGCCTAAACGCTTGATCTTTTCCAATACTAGTTTTATATCTGTTTGATACCATTTCCACATGCCCTTGTGAGTTCTAAGTTCACTTGGTCTTTCCAGTATTAGTTCATTTTCTTCCTTTTTTTTTTTCCTGAAACCAAGTCATCAATATCATGTTTGTTTTACTTGAAACAGAGTCATTAACACTTGAAAACTATTTAGCTATAGACTAAAGCATCTCTCGTGTCATCCCTGACATTTTATCATGTTTGCAGGTTAATGCAATGTGAGGACATGATGCAACAGTTGAAGGTGTCCAGCATTGAACAACTTCGGCAACAAGTTGATGGAATTGTTCGCCAAAGGGAAGCTGGATATGTGGACCATGCGGAATCAACAGTTCCATCTTCTTGCAAGCACACAATTCATGCTCATGAAGGTGGGTGCGGATCCATTTTGTTCCAACACAACTCAGATAAGCTGATTAGTGGCGGCCAGGATCGGACCGTCAAGATCTGGGATACAAAATCTGGGACACTAAGCTCCACTCTTCATGGTTGCCTCGGTGGTTACTTGATCTTGCTATCACGCATGACAACAGATTTATCATTGCTGCTAGCAGTTCAAACAACCTATATGTATGGGAGACTAGCTCTGGTCGGGTACGACATACACTCACTGGCCACACTGACAAAGTATGTGCTGTTGATGCAAGCAAAGTTTCCAGCCGCAATTTACTGAGTGCTGCTTACGATCATACCATGAAGGTCTGGGATCTGGTGAAAGGCTACTGCACCAATACCATTATCTTCCAGAGCAACTGCAACTCGCTTTCTTACACCATGGATGGACTTACCTTCTGCTCCGGACATGTAGATGGTAACCTTCGGATCTGGGATAGCAGGATGGGAAAAGTTGTGGGTGAAGTAGCTGCTCATTCGCAGGCTGTCACATCGATCTATGTATCCCAAAGCGGGAACTTGTTGCTGACAAGTGGAAGGGACAATTTACATAACCTATTTGACTTGAGAACACTGGAAATTTGTGGGACGTTCAGAGCCAATGGCAACAGAGTTGCATCAAACTGGAGCAGGTCGTGTATCAGTCCTGACGAGAAGTGTGTCACGGCAGGATCATCTGATGGATCTATATATATATGGTCAAGACTAAACAATAACATGCTGAGCATTTTGGAGGGGCATTCTTCACCAGTTCTTTCATGCGCATATGGTGGACCAGGGAACACACTAGCTTCTGCTGATAAAAATGGAAATTTGTGTATATGGTGTTGATGGATGATCGATCTCGTATGATGGTTGGAACCATAAATGCCTTACTCTTGCCATTATTCTTCTTCGTATCATTGGGTGTTTCAAAGTGTAGATTCTCTTTCTACGATTATTCTTCTACTTGTGATTATACCTTTCATTTCAGCTGCCTCTCTCAGTTATCTACTCTACAAGTAACTGTTCGTCTTGGACCAAAATAATCTGCTAGAAGTTGCACAGAAAAGCTCAAGTATTTAACATTCAAATCATCATTAATTCCATATTCGTTATCTTATTTCATATAGTAATGTGGCATCCTGCAACATGACAAGTGGTCCAAAGTTCTGCACTAAGGTGAATTATCAAAGCAGCAACTTAATCTTCTTTTGGCAGCAGCAAGTAGCTTTCAGTCCTCGTATGCGGCTTCTTCTGCACCGGTTTGGCGATGTCTTAATAGGATAAGAAGCTTCCACGGCGATACTATACAGCCTCTCGTTGCCCCCAGTTCGATTCTATGTGGTTCTACCCTAGGTCATGCGAAGTTCTTTGATGTTTTCGAAATCTCTTATGTTGCTTATGACCTGAGTAGACGAGTTAAAAAAAATATTTAATTCGAGATTCACAAACAATCATTTCAGTAAATATTTATGTAAATTATAAATATAAGCTTCGTAGCTTTTAATGGTCGAGCAACGAAAGATCCAAAGTGATCCGCCGTAGTTAAATATGTTCATTGGAGAATGAGTTCACTAAATAATCCACTTATGGAATGTTGGATGACTAATGTTATCTTATCGCCATACAACGATTTCGTAATCCCAATTATATATTTGATTTTTAGACTTAAGACATCAATGATACTTTGAGTACTTTATTCTTTGATACCAAAGTTATAGGTCTGAGAGTTCCAAATCTAATACAAATGATCATTGGGAATGATAGCAAACTTTACAAAGGTAATTATATATTAATAAATGATCATCCACTTTTAGTATATGAGAGAAATATCTCATGTGTTCTCACATAGTCAAATCTCTGACCAAAGTCAATCAAATTGAGAGAAAAGAAGTTCTATGGAAGAATCCAGGTAGAATAAGACTCGAGTGAATTTTGTATGGGCTTAACAATGCCATGTCCAATATACGGTCTCTAGGATATTATATGGATAAGGGACTATAGATATACGGTAATTGAGGGTAAACAAGTCTAATGGATTAGATCCCCTATAATGTATAGAGATTATGACATAGTGGTCTAGTACGTTCATAGTCGATAATTTAAGTAAATTATTATGAGAATAATAATTCACTAAGTTAGAAAGAGTTCTGACCGGTGTAACTCACGGCTAGCTCGATGTTGAGCCTAGAGGGTCATACACATATGGTGGATAATGCAACGAATAGAAGATTGTATATGAGATATCCAATAAGCTCTTGTTTTAATAGATCCATTGGGTGAGACCTAATAGAGCTTAGGGTGGTTATTAGATGAGGATCCAATACCTATTAAAGTAGATCTATTATGTTGGGAAATCCAAGGGGTGACATCTCATGCGCAGCGGAAGAACAGAAATAAAATTTTTGGATTTCCATAAAAGGTTCCGTTGTCATGCGAAGATTGATGCATTAAAAATAAATCTGTGAATTCAAAAACTACGTATGTAAAAAAAAAGTACCTAGGGAGATCGTATATCCTTGAATCCTTGCAGATCTGTAGGACTGGATGAAGGAGTTCAAATGTCCTCCTCTCTAGCGATAATCTACATGACAGAGACTACAACAATGCTCCTCTCTTGGGGAGAGGAGAATAGAAGGTGGCTACCAAGAAGAACCCTAGCCTATGGGCCTTTTGTTCCCTCTTATTTATAGAGGTCCCTTATCAACTTAACCCTAATGGATCTTGCCCTATTAGGTATTGGATCTCCATCCAATTATCCAAGCCTCTTAGATTAGTGGGTCTCTACCCAGTAATATATTATTAGCTCTTATTGGATCTCATCTTAGGATCTAATAATTCAGGGGCTTAACGGATATCCAATAAGTTAGGGGCTCTGACGGATATTTTATATCCGAACCTCTACTCATCGTGACACCTACCATATGTGTATGATTCTCTAGGCCCAATATCAAGCTGACCGTGAGTCATACTTGTCAGAACTCCTTCTGACTTAGTGAATTATTATCTTCATAATAATTCATAATATTATCTTCATAATAATTCGCCCGATTCATCGACTACGGACGTATTAGGCCACTACATTGTAGTTCTCAAACGATACAGGAGAATCTAATTCTTTGGACCTATCTGTCCTTAGTTACCATGTATCTATAGTCTCTCATCCGTGTAATATCCTAGAGACTCTATATCGGGTATGGCGCTGTCAAGCCCATACGATTTTTCCTCTAGTCTCGCTCTAATCATATTCTCCCGAAGAACTCTTCTCTCTCAATCCAAATAACCTTGGCCAAGGATTTGTTTAAGTAAGTATACATGAGATATTTCTCTTATGATACTGAGAGTGGATAATCCTCTATTGATACTTAATAGCCATCGTAAGGTTGGCTACCACTCCTAATAATCGGCTGTACTAGATTTGGAACTTCCAAAACTATAAGTCCAGTATCAAAGAGTAGAGTACTCATACAGGATATTCTTAGTGTCTCAAGTCTAAGGACCATATACACTACTAGGACTACGGAATTGCTATCTTACGTGAGGTATCAATAACCATCTAACATTCCGTAAGCGGATCAATCAGTGAACTCATTCTCTAATGAGCACCTGTATTGTATCATTAGTGTCTCTACACGAGTAGCTATTAGATCAGCCACCTCCATCATATGGACGGATATATAACACACCAGTCTATCTGGTTATCTCGATATCCCTCTCGAGTAATTTATGATAGAGATTATTTAGGGTCTGTGTTTAAAGGTGAATCGGTCTCATTATCGTGATCTTATCACGATCCGATTCCCATTGCATAGATCCAAGGATATCACAATATACATCCAAATAATGTGAGAAAATGCTAATAATCATAAGCAAAGAGATTGACACAGCCTGTTACAAGTGTCATCACTCAGGTGATTGGCTTATAGGGCACCTATAACTAGCATATTATAGTTAGCAGTAGGAGCTCTCTATAAATAAGAGTTGGGGCTTCATGAGTTATAGGCTAGACTCTATAGCCGCCAGCCTCCTTTTTCCTCCTCATCTTTCTCTCAATTGTGAGTCTCTCCCTAGTGTGAGAGGATAGTAAGAAAGTTAGCCCCTCTCTTGATTCTTTGGTGTGTGGTGGTGCGCTATCATGAGGAGAGAACTCATTGCACGAGGTGCATCATCGCTATGTTCGCTGTGTGGATTATCATTAGAGAAGAATTCGTGAGAGCTCCTTTATCCCATGAACTAGGATTTATGATTTAGGAGATATATGATTTTCACTAAGTGAGAATGTCTCACCCTCCTTGATGAGATTTTATCGTTTTGAGATTTACGCTCCTAGTCATCATATGGCGATCTAATATTTTTTGTCTAAAAAATTATATTTTTATTTTATTTTCTACTATGAATGTGATGTTCTATAGGTTTCCGAATAATGATATCAAAGGTAGATTCCCTATGCGATGACTGATTATTAACTGCATATTGTGTAGAATCGAATTTTGTGTAATCTAGTTGTATTTTTTTCGCAGATTTCAGATTATGACAACATAGGTTTTTGGCGTAAGAACATCTAAAATTTTATCATCAAAAGTTGATCGGAAAAAAAGGGAAACGGCCACAAGAGTTGCGGCCAAATCTGGCCAAGAGTTGCCGAGCCAATTAAATGGTTTCATTGGAGGAAATAATATGAGAGATTATATTACTTAAATTTTAAAAAATATTTATCTATATCACCTTTAAAAAATAATTAAAAAAATAAAATGATTAGAGACGAGAAAGGCTAAAGCATCTTATTGAAAATTATAAATAAATAATTTAATATTTTAAATTTAATTAAACTTATAGTTTTTTATAAATTTTATGAATAATAGATTCACGTATACCAACCCAAATAGTTAGGACTTAAAGTTTATTATTGTGATTTTTTTGAAAAAAATATAATTATAAAATTTTTCATTGAATAATTTTCTTAATTTATTTTTAAAATAAAAAAAATACTTATAGAACATATATATACTCTTATATTTTGCAGTTATTTCTGTTCCCCAACCACATTGAGACGTTGACACATCCTTTTAGGCCATTCCATACATCCTTTTCAATTAGTGTATATGCAAATTTAAATAACAAAAATATTTAAACATTGTAACACTTAAACATTGTAGCATATCAACTCCAATATAATGAGGATGATAACAAGAAAAAAAAAAAAACTTTAACATATAAAAATATAATTTGTGTTTTGCTTGCCCGATGTATGTAAAACATGCTTTGCAGCTAAAAGACAATCTGCTGATGTTTCTTCAACCCAGATGTCACATAAGAATTGATCAATTTGACTGGTATTTGAAACATTGGTTTAGACTGAATACCACAAGAAATACAGTAGTGCAATTATTCTATCAACTTCACCTTTTTTGAGCAAACTTCGTTCCTCTGTCCACTAGAACAAAATGCGAATAGTTGCCATGCCTGATAAATTGTACAAGGCACAACAATAATTTATTACTAGGGGGACGGAGGACAAGATCAGTATCATTTAATTGCAGTCATAAAACCATAAGATATGGTATATATATTGGATGTCAAAAGCTGGTCCAATGCACCACCCGGCCATAATGTGTAAGATCTCTAAGAGTATGTTGCATCACTTTCTTTTTCTGTAAGGTGAGCCATGTGCCTGTAGAATTAATTGTCCATGTTGCACCTGCCATTGTGGTGAGGAAAACATGTTAGAAGAGCATTACCGACATCCTTTGGTCTAACACGTTAAAAGAATCTATACCAATGAAAACCTGCCGTGCATATTTACACAAGTTTAATGGAACATACAAGAAAAAAGAATTAAGTACCGAAATTCAGGGTACCTAACTTAGTGCATCTTATAAAAGAGACTAAGAGCATTATGGTTGTTATGAGTCAGTTATAAAGCTAATTTCGTATTTTGACTGGTAGAAAGCTAAGTAAAATATTACAATATACTTTATGAAATGGACATAAACAGGCACAAATGACTGCTTGCCCTGATAATCTATGGTGTGATTTAGAAGTTGCGTCTTCTGATTGACTGGCTGAGCAGTGTGATCAAATCCACTTTTGAAGTACCTCTACGGTGGTAATGCATGCTACTGTCTTGCAAGATCTTTCTTATCTTCATTGGTTACGTCATTATTAGATTTATCAAAATCTAGTAAATTCTTTCCTCTCTTTTTCACTCATGGTAGGCAAATTCTTCTTCTCAAATTGGAGAACACCTCAAGAAGGGTTTCATATCCTACCAGTAGAAGGCTACAAAATATTCATCTTGAATTCCAACTAAAGCAGAAAGCTAGAAAGAAATCATACCTAGATAGAAAAATCAAGTTTTACTCCCTGTAGAGTATAAACTTTGCAATATCACAAAGTCCAGCTTCCATGTAACACTCAGCAACACGATCTACAACTTCATCCCAGGTCCCATCAATTGAGGCCAAATCCAACCAAAATGCAGCTTCATCCAATGCTACCTACATATTGAAAGGAAGAGGGATAGAAATCCTTATAAAAAATGCCTGTCTCATGGGATTTCTTATGGATAACATGAGAAACAAAGATGACCCACCTGTTCTGGTGCTTTACCCTTCTTCAGATCCTCCTGTCTACCCTCTTCTGTCACTTTTCCTTGATGAACTCAATCTGTTCATCCTCCCATTCTGCAATCTCAGCGACTTCCTGAGCAGACACATGTATGTTTACTTCTTTTTTCTAGCAGAAGGCTCAAAGAAGGAATCTCTTCACAATGCAATAGTTAGTGTATCTGTAGCTAACTTACTTGGTATTTAAAACCTAATGTCCACCATGGTGATTTCAGAGACCCCGAGCTTCTTTAGCTTCAAGCTTACGCCCAACCCTAGAACGAAGCATCACACCAGTGATAGGCATGAGTGATCATTAAAGACTTTGTGTTTCTTATTTACCTAAACTTATACAAACTTTAGCAAAAGCTGTGCATTGAATGCAAAAGGACGGCCAAATCCTGGGAAATGATTCTTTGTGTAAAACTCTCCCGTGATCATGGCAGAAACCTGTTACATCATCACAAAGCAAATATCATAAATGTTGTTTAGCAAAACTGTAATCCAGAAAGCTCCATAAATGAAGCCACAAGCATATTTTCTTACTTGGTCCCCTCTCTCCAAGTGGCGTGAAACCTTCCAATAACATCTGGAAACAATCCAACCTGAAATAGAACTATATAAGAACTAGTCTAGTTATTGCATTGTAACACCATTGTTATATCTTTACCTTCTTCAAAAGATATACATCAAGATCAGCAATTTGAGACTCCAAAAAGTCACCCCTTTTGTATAGCTTTTCTCCAGCTTCAGATGAAGCATTCCATAATTTATTACTATCTTGAGCTTTGGCATCTTCCTCAACGAGGATTCTATGGATGTACTGATCAACCTGGAAGTTGGAAAAGATGCTTATCTTTTCACATTATTAGATATGATAAGAAAATTGCATATATATATATATATATTACAAATTTCATGTACAAATTGATCAAAATAACTTGTGAAATAATTTGACACGGTTTATCTAAAAGAAATTTACAATACACTAATGGGTAGAACTTCTCAACTAGCAAGTTCACAGAATCCCCAGTGGAGTTTGGAAAAGTTCAAACATCAAGGCAAAGTTTGACATAGAACAGCACATCGTCATCTCAAAAACAACTACAAACGGAAAGAACCCACAATATTTAACAAAAAAAGTACCTTGTTCTTTCAATTGATAATAAAGTATATATAAAAATTGCTTTTCTAATGGCTATGTCTTCTACACCAAAAGCCCAATCACAAAGGCCCAATTTCATTTAAATCTGACTATTTAAGCATCTTCAAGAAAATTTGGTCAAAAAGTTCTGCTTAAAAATTGCCAGTTTCTCTGATATGCTACAGGACAAGTGTATAAAATATTTGGAAAAGAAAATTGGAAGCCTTCCTGAACAGCATAATTGATGTTAACAATTGAATGAAGCCCAATTTGTTCTGTTTCATTCTTTGAAATAATCTGGTGATTATTTGTGAGTTTTTAATAGACTACCATAGTACTTGCACTTATTAGACTGCTTGTTACTAGGTCCACTTCATACAAAATACAAATTCAACAGCAATTTAATATGCCATCATCTTTAATTTTGAAAACAATTTGAGCAAGTCAAAGCATGAGTAAACAATGTACCCTAATAAACTATGAAACAAGACCAATATTGTCTCTCAACTTGCTATCTCTTACACTCTTTGCTAGAAGCCAAACACCATGTTTATGAACTCCTACAACTGGCATTTCCATCCTATAGGAAAGAAATAGTGTAAGCACAATAAGAACTGAACTACGGAAAACTGCTACATCTGGAAAGAGAGTAATTACAAGAAAAAAAAGTAATTACCCAGGAGGAGAAGTTGGCCATCTTAGTAAGCATGTCAAAGTTCCTGATATCAAGCCCACAAAAGTAGAAGTACACAAATGAGTAAAAGATCAAGATGCGTTATCAACCCCATTGGTGAGCCAAAATACAGTTCCATGTGTAAAACCTGCAGAGCTTTCTGATAAAGGAATAACAAGAGGAACCAGTCCTTCTTTAGCTGCAGGAGATATTACTGCTTCACCTGTACATTATAATAGAGTTAAATCAAAATAAAAAATTCCAGTCATACCATAACAAAATCACTTATGCCAACATGTATTAATTAATGAAATGGACCACTATATTCATTGGATCTACTGCAGAAATTTGGTAAGCTTCAAAAATATGGTACATAAGAATTAAGACCAACAATGCAGTGTCCATCTAAATCAATATAATTTTAACTTCATTGAGGGGTAAAATGAATTCTTTATATCTCAAATTGCTTGAAGCTTGGAATTAAAACCAGATATAGTTCATGTTTCAATATTAAGCAGACACTTTTTATATCTTTCTTTGGTCACATTATCATGTAGCAATTCACAGTATTCCATGATATATCATATTAAGCACCAAAAGAATGTGTTGAAGTTACATAATAGAAAATGATTATAAGTGGGATACACTGCACTGCATGACAAATTACTAATAAATTCTTACACTTGAACAAAACAAACTGTTTATACAATAGAACTGAATACTGGCAAATTATTATCAAAGCAAGATAACAATGTGGACTTGTTCATGTATTGCAAGAAGCCGAATTTATGCAATGATATAAAGGATCAACAGCGCCAGTTTCATGAATGATATAACTCATGGAGATGAGCAAAATCTACTACAATATATAAAGCCAAAGTCAAGCATAATAAGATGAGGCAAATCTCGACAAGAAAAATTCTTCAGACAAATAGTATTTTCATATTAACAGAGTTGTTGCTAATGACTGAACCAGCTAGAAAAATTACTACTACATTATATATACATTGTAAACAAAACTGAAAATCTAGTTCAGGTGATACAAAAAAGTCTACCTCGTGATTGAAGCATGTTCAACAAGTAATTCAGATGCTCAGGAGGTCTCGTTGCAGCAATATCTTTGATGAAACAAATATGGTCTGTGTATCAAGCCAGAGAGAACTAAACTTCATAAGCAGATAGTAAACCAGTATAACAACTTCATACACAAATGAAAAGCAACAGGAGAAAAAACAAAATATTCATGCTCAGCTCTAGTGACAAAAATATCTTTAATGAAATAAATATGATTTGATTTTCATGCCACAAACAGTTAGACCTGAACTTCATAGAGAACTTAATTGAAATTGAAGCAAGAATTCAATTGCCGACACCTAAATAAATTTCAACACCAAATTTCATGAAATATTACATAAATCTCACATCACTATAAAAGCATATTGAAGCATCAATACAACAAAGAAACGAAAATGGGAGGCTAATAAGTACCATAAAGATGACAAATTAATTAAATGTATAAGTGCCAGAGTAATTTCAGGAAAGATAAATAAAAGATAAGAAAAAAAAAAGAAACAATCTTAAACCGTAAGAAACCTGGCCTTGCGCACAAAATTAGTAACTAGGTAAACTAGTAATTTTCTTCAAAGTTATTTTCATCCACAATTGTAGCCTTAGATGGCAATTTCTAATCATAACTTTCTAGTGGCTTCACAAATTGCCTGAAACTTGCTTCTGGACTTTCTTCCTATGCCTTTGTTGCTGATTACTCTCGTCACACCCATATCCATACAGAATTCAGCATCACAGCAAGATCCATAACAATCATAAAAGAACAGGCTTCAATTAGTACTACAAAGACATCTCTATACAAAAAGAAAATTTATTTAGATAAAGCTTGATCCTACACTTATCATGTTTATTTTAGTACTAAAATGCGTGCAATTATTTTCTCAATTTTACAGTTTATGAAAATATAATATAATTTTTTTTTTTTGCATAAACCCCTATGGTATGCATTTATTTCTGAAGTACCCTCTCCCTTATGGCTATATTCACATATTGTCCCACCAAAGGGATCATAAAAACAAAAGGAACCCCGTAGCATGACATTTATTATATAGATCTCTTGAGGCTTGATTAGTTTATATTATTCTTGTGAAAGACGAACTTCGCTTTGGCTTAAGATAGGCTGTATGACTTTCAGATCTCTCTTAAACAAAAGGAATAATATCCTAACTGCTAATGGAGCTGCTGATCTTCAACAATCTCCATCACCGTGGTTGCTCCAGTCAGCATGACAATGGGACACCTCCCTGCTAATATAGCTGTTGTTCTTCAACAACCTCCATCACCATGGTTGCTCCAGTCACCATGAAAATGGGATAATTGCATCTATTCCAGTATAACTAATCAAAGAAGCCAAACATCATATTTATTTCATTTTTATGGGTCATATTGGGGTCATATATAAATACCCAAGGTATTTTAATAATAATAATATACTTGTTCCTTGATGTTTGAAATTTAAAGTTTTAGCGACCAGTGATTTGTAGCATAGCCGAGGCAGCAACAGGGTCAAATTCAAAATGCAATCCTAAAGACAACCTTTTTTGGCATAAAGAAATGCCCACTAATTTCACAACTTCAATATCTCCATTCTCCAGAAATTTGGGGAGCTAGCTATTCAAATCACCTAATTATCAAAGATAAACAAACTTCATTCACGAGATTGTATTACCAAGTAATACAAATTGGTTCAGCCATCTATGGTTGCATAAGGACATCGAAGAAAACATGGTCTACCAACAAATCCTATATATACAGTCTCATATTATCTCCTCTTGCTTTCACTTAACTTCGTCCACATAAATTCAGCCAGTTTGACTGGATCAAAGGTTAAAAATGCAGCAGTGTCGTTCAAGAAGAATGTAACAATTAAAGCTTTGAACAGAGGCAGGCCACAATTCCATCTTTCATAAGCACTTTGTATTCCGTTGATTCCACTCCGACTTTATCACTACCTCTAGAATTAAGATAATGTAGCTACAATATCGATTAGGAGTGCCTAAAGAAGGTAAAAAAGTGATCGACATAAGCTTGATGAACAACTTTGCAAATGGCTATTTCTATTCCACAAGAAGATAATACTTCATCCGATACTTTCACATATGTTGAAGAAAGGAATCGAAATGATCCAAAATGAAAATCTTATTCGATTGGCTAACAAGACGAAGGAATCGACGCGCGGAATCAAGAAAGCAAAGGAAATTGAAGAGAAGAGAGGCGGTTACCGAAGGAGGTGGAGGTAGGGATGGTGGTGGAGACGGCGGTGGAAGGCGAAGAGGAGGAGCATCGGACGATGGGTTTGAGCCGGTGAAAGGAAGACACGGCCGCAGTGGCGAACGCGCTCCTGCTCGCCACCACCGCCACCACGGCCCGCATCTTTGTTCTCGGTCGCTCGTCCTCCTCCTCCTCCGCTCTTCTTCGATGATCGGATGTATGTGATCGATCTCGATAAGCTTGTTATCGTCCTCCCTCCCAAAAGAGGTGGTGGTGGCGAGCAACAGATAAGCAAAGAGTGACGCAGCGCATTGGAGGGTTTCCGACCGTCACATCACACGATGCCGCGAGGGTTCGGTTCATCAAGCCGTGTGGACCGGAGAATGCGTTCGATCTGTTCGGCTTTGTGGTCCGGACCAGATCAGTTCTGAATACCCCAAACAACAGCGGCAATTAAATAATCATTCCTGATTTCATTTAATTTGATTTGAAGAATATTTTGTAATATTTTTTTAATTAATATATGAAAGATAAATATAAATATTTAATAAATTTATAATTTTAATTAATATCAAGTTTAATTATCTTGATATATAAAAATTATTTTGAAACTAATCAAATTTATTCAATTTGTTCATCGACTATTATTTTAAAAAATTGATGAAAAGAAAAGTATGCGCGGGTTGTGAACATGAGATCCATATTTCTCGCATGCCAATCCACAGATCGCATCCTGTTGGTCCTATTTGCTGTCAGATGTTTGACTTCCCTGCACACATACACCTTCTTCTCACCAACACACACCTCATCTCCTCCGGCATTCCTTACTCTTGCTTCACACAGCAATAACTTCCTCCAACCAGAAGATGATGGGATAAAAATAGGCAACAAACATAAGAAAAATTTTTATATATAAACAAATATTAACAGATCATAATACAGTAAAATTAAATAAAAATTATAGTAAAATAGAATACCAAGTTTTACGTGAAAAATCCCTTTAATGTGACAAATCAGAGAAAATCCATTATAGAAATAATAAATATACAATTCTCGAATCTCTTATTCAAAACCCAAGCAATAATTATAAGAAAATAATTAGGATACAAGGATCACGTCACTGTGCACAATATCCAAAACCTCCCTAAGCAATCATAGTAAAAATTCACTATAGATCTGATCTAACCTGAGATGAGAACTGTTTAGATGAATGAGAACAATTTCTACGTTTTCCTTATCTTCTTTCCTTTCTTTTTCTCTTATTTTTTTGCCCTTTTCTCCTCTCTTTGAATCCTCTTTGTTGCTTTGAAGTTTCTGTCCTTTGCTGTAGTTTTTTTTTAATTTTTACAACCACCATTAGCCCTTATTTAAATTAGAGTTTAGGTTAAAATAGGATTTTGGAGGAAAGAGATAGGCTATGGGCTGATAAAGCCCATATGGGCTAAATTTGGACTATCAGCCCAACAACCTCCTTCAGCCCATAAGGGAGGCTATCCTTTTTGCTCCTCAATGTAAATCTATGCCGACCAACTGTCGGCACATATCCTGCCTCTCTTTTGGTAAGGTCTTTGTCAACATATCCACTCCATTATCATCTGTATGAATTTTCTAAAGTTACAATTGCTTCTCTTCAAGTACATTTCGAATCCAGTGATATCTGACATCTATATGCTTTGACTTAGAATGAAAAATTGGATTCTTACATAAATGGATGGCACTCTGGCTGTCACAATACACCACATAGTTTTTCTGTTTCAACCCCAATTCTTGTAAGAATTTTTTCATCCATAACATTTCTTTGCAAACCTCTATAGCAGCAATATATTTTGCCTCTGTGGTGGAGAGAGCAATACATCTTTACAATCTGGATTGCCATGACATAGCTCCCATTACAAAAGTAAGTACAAAATCTGATGTTGATTTTCTTGTATCAATATCTCTAGTCATATCTGCATCTGTGTAACCCGTTAGTGGTCCACCTCCAAAGCTTAAACAAACCTTAGAGCTTCTTTTGAGATATCTCAAGATCCACTTCACTGTTGCCCAGTGCTCTTTGCTTGGATTTGCAAGAAATCTGCTAGTAACACCCACTACATATGCGATGTCCGACCTCGTATATACCATTGTATACATTAAACTTTCAACTACTGAAGCATAAGGAACCTTTTGCATTTTCTCCTTCTCCTCATCACTTGATGGATTCTGATCTGAGCACAACTTGAAGTGACTTGAAAGAGGAGAATCAATTGACTTTGCATTGCTCATACTGAATCTTTCTAATACCTTCTCGATATACTTCTCCTGTGACAACCAAATCTTCTTGTTTTTCCTATCATGAGAAATCTGCATACTTAGTATTTACTTTGCTGGCCCCATGTCCTTCATTGCAAAGGACTCACTCAGTTCCTTCTTTTACCTGTCAATTGTATACATATCTTTCCCAAGGATAAGCATATCATCAACATAAAGTAAGAGAATAATAAAATCCTCACAAAACCATTTGATGTATACAATGATCTGAAGCCATTCATTTGTATCCATTTTCAATCATAAATGAATCAAACTTTCTGTACCACTGTCTTAGAGCTTGCTTCAATCCATATAAACTCTTTCTTAACTTGTAGACAAAATTTTCTTTTACCTTTGA